>BLSH010086768.1:214745-258083 GCA_018402905.1 Glandirana rugosa
GAGATGTGGCACTGAGATGTGGCACTGACAGGTGGCACTGGCAGGTGGCACTGATAAGGCACTGACAGGTGGTACTGACAGGTGGCACTATGATGGGCACAATTTATTAGCACAGTAACTGGTTTTTTCAACTCACAGCTTGGATCGATCAATCTCTCCTCACACAGCGGTGTCTGTGTGAGGAGAGAAGGCAGGCAACAAGAGATGATCTCATATGTTTACATTTGAGATCATCTCTCATTGGGCCCGCCGATCACGTGGTAAACGGCCGCTGTGATTGGCCGTTTACCACGATCTGTGATTGGCTGTGTCCAAGGGACACAGCGATCACCGAGATTCCCCGCCGCGCGCCCGCGATTGCGGGCTGGGAGCCCGCAAAGAGGCGGACGTCCATGGCCGTCCGCCGGGCAATTGGGATCCGCGCTGTAGCCGTCTTTCGGCTATAGCGCGGATCTGAAGTGGCTAACGATTCCTCCTGTATTGAATTGTATTGTAATTGTAGTGTCTGCCCTAATATTGTAAAGCGCTGTGCAAACTGTTGGTGCTATATAAATCCTGTATAATAATAATAATAATGTTTGGTGGACTAAGCATACAGCGATTTTTAAGATGCAATGAGGAAAACATTTTAAAACTGGACAGCCATACGATAACAAGGTTTTTTTTGGACTTACCTTTCAAGGTTGGCTCTTCCCCTTTGGTGACATTGAACACAATACATAAATTAGCTGTAAGAAGGAAAACACTGGGTTAATCTCTAACCTACTATAGTAATGTGTGTTAAGTTTGTTGGCTATGATCTTTATCTCTTTTGCTGAAATTTAAGTATAAACCAGATTGGTTTGTAGTGTTCTCTGATTAGAAGAGGTGGAGTTTTGGCACCACCGCCCCTCCTCTCCACCTCAATCAATCAGAGAACTCTGCATTCAATGAGAACATACAATGGGGTTGATTTACTAAAACTGGAGCATTCAGAATCTGGAGCAGCTCTGCATGGTAGCCAATATGCTTCTAACTTTAAATTGTTCAGTTAAATCCTTGACAATAAAACCTGGAAGCTGGTTGTTTTCTATGCAGAGCTGATCCAGTTTTAGTAAATCCCTCCCAAAGTGTTCTCTGAATAGCATCCATGCCAAGCAGGCCACCTCCTGTTTTCACTAAGCAGCAGGGCAGCAGCATAGCATTGGACTTGGAAGCTAGTGGAGATCACTATACTAGCACCAGTGCCATCTACAGTGATTTCCAGCTTCCAGAGGAATCCCCTGGGCATGGCACATACATACCTACAAGCCACTGATTTCATTCAGCCATTCATTAAAAATATGCTCACACCCCACCACGATGTTGCAATGAGTGCTACTCCACTGCCTTTTTTCCCAATTGTCCCTCATTTGGATGGACTGTCCCTCTTTTGGAACAAAATCAGATCATTCAGGAGTGGGGGGATTACTAAAAATGAACTATGTTGGTCTTATAATTACCTTCCTGCAGTGCTCTGTATGGAGAACTTGGTGTTGATAGGGGTTGATTTGCAAAAACTGGAGAGTGTAAAATCTGGTGCAGCGGTACATGGTAGCCGCTCGGCTTCTAACTTCAGCTTGTTCAGTTAAGCTTTGACAAAAATAACTGGAGCTGATTGGTTTCTCTGCAGAGCTGCACCACATTTTGCGCTCTCTAGTTTTAGTAAATCAACCCCATAGTGACAGTAAACACTGGCCAGATGTTAATTATCTTCCTTGGTGAAAGCACACCAGAGTTGCTCTGTACAGAACACTTTCTATGGAAAATATTGTTTTAATAAACTATTGTACAACTATCACGGGACCTGCAAAATCAGAAGCACCGTCTTTTAATTCTTTTTTTTTGTCTACTGGGCCTTTGTTTTAAGTTTTTTTTTTTTTGGGGGGGGGGGGGGTCTTTTAAAAACTTTACGAAGATGGTCTGGCCAAATAAGGGCAAAGGTAGGGTGCAGGGTCTGACAGTGGCACTGAAATGGTAGTATGTCTGTACACCCAATTTTTTTTTTAGTTTTGGATAAAGTGCAGGAGGATTATAAGCTCTATCAATTTTGTATTGCTATCTGACTCCCACTTAAAGTGGAACTAAACCTAACATGTCAAAAACTGCAAGCAGGCAGCTCTTTATTGCAGAAGACATACTTTTTTCTATGGAACGTACACTGAGCTGTACATGCATAGCTCAGCATGCATTCCCAACACTCTGGCTCTGCTGGAATGACTGACATCCATACTCCCCATCAAGAGGCTGAAAACCCAGCACCCGAGGAGAAGATGACAGAGGCTGGTGAGTGATGTAACTGTTGCATGGAGGAAGGTGGAGGTTAGTGTATTCAGGTTTTAATTCTTAAAGTGTTACTGAACCTACAACAGTAAACTAAGTCCGTATATGCAGTTAAACAATGTTGGTTGTACTCACTGTTGAATCTAAGGTGTTAATACTCCACATTATGTAAAAAGGCTGCTTGATCTTGTATGCACAGATCTTCGCCCTCCCTGAACTGTCCTGGACAAGTCTGGATAAGACAGAGCCTTTGGAGTCAGACTGCACATGCTCAGTTTGGCGTGTATTGCTAGAGAGTTTTTTTTTTCTTGGGAGAGTTCATGTGATCAGCACAGAGCCAATCAGCACTGTTCACACACAGGCCCAGGGGTCTTGAGTATTGATCACCTCACCATTTTTTTAGGTAAATATATTTCTAAAGGTGCTATTGCCATGAAATTTTCACCACATGTCGGTAACAACCCATGCAGTACATAACCTACAAAATAATCAAAACAAATACATTAAAATATGAAGTTATGTGTAATAAAATTGGAATGACACAGGGAAAAGTATTGAACACTCTAACTGAAATGTATTTAATACTTGGTACAAAATCCTTTGTTGGTAATGACAGCTTCAAGAGATCTCCTGTATGGAGAAACTAGTTGCATGCATTGCTCAGGTGTGGTTTTGGCCGATTCTTCCACACAGTCTTCAAATCTTGAAGGTTCCGTGAGCCTCTTCTATGAACTCTGATCTTTAGTTCTTTCCATAGATTTACTATTGGATTCAAGTCAGGTGATTGGCTGGGCCATTCTAGCAGCTTTATTTTCTTTTTTTTAAACCAATTGAGAGTTTCCTTGGCTTTGTGTTTGGGATGATTTTCTTGCTGAAATGTCTACCCTCGTTTCATCTTCATCATCCTGGTAGATGGCAGCAGATTTTTAAGAATGTCTTGGTACATTTCCATTCATTCTTCCTTCATAGACATGAAGTTTGTCAGTACCGTATGCTGAAAAACAGTCCCGCACCATGATGTTCACACCTCCAAACTTCACTATTGGTATGGGGGGGGGGGGGGTTTGGGGTGATGTGCCATTTGACCTCCAAACATGGTGTGTATTATGGCATCCAAAGAGTTCAGTTTTGGTCTCATCTGACCAGACTATATTCTCCCAGTATTTCACAGTTGTGCAGCAAATGTTAAACAAGCTTCAACATGCTTTTACTACAGCAATGGAGTCTTGCATGGTGAGCGTGCATACAGGCCATGGTGGTCGAGTGCATTACTTATTGTTTTCTTTGAAACAATTGTACCTGCGAATTCCAGGTCTTTCTGAAGTTTTCTACAAGTGGTCCTTGTCTCTTGGACAACTCTTCTGATAATTAGTTTCACTCCTCTGTCAGAAATCTAGCGAGAAGCACCTGGTCATGGCCAGTTTATGGTGAAATTATGATCTTTCCACTTCCAGATTATGGCCCCAACAGTGCTCACTGGAACATTGAGAAGTTTAGAAATCCTTCTGTAACCAATGTCAACAGTATGTTTTGGAACAATAAGGCCCTGAGCGTTTTGTAACTTGAAGTCTGAAGTTACAAAACGCTTCAGGGGAAAAAAAAATCAATGATTCTCTATGGAGTCCATTCACATCTCCACTCAAAAACGCCTGAAGCCAAGCGCCTGATGCTCAAAAAAGTTCTGGAGGTATTTTTGTAGCTCGATTTGGGTGTTTTTCTACTTTTTACATTGGTAACCTTTTGACCTGTACAAAATCGCTGTAAAAATTGCGGCAAAAATTACAGTAAAAATATCGCAGCAAAACGCATGTATTTCTACCTGAAAACGCTACGCCCAGATGTGAATGCAGCTCCAGGTTGCAAACATCTTGAGATAGCTGTTTTCTTTTACCCATCATGAGATGTTTCTTGTGTCAGCTTGGTAATGAGACAAATAAAGGTAGGTAATAGTTAAAGGGAAAATTAATGACAATTTTAGCAGCTGCTCACATTGAAAGAATTAATGATTATAAATTATTTTACTATGTAGGATGTGAAATTCTGTGAAATAAATTAAATAAAGTGGGAATAAATTTGTGTCTAAGGCAGGGTTCACACTGCTGCAAACTCTACTGCGAATTTAAGCCGTTGTGAAAAATTCAATTTGCAAGTCATCTCCAGTAACATAGTGTTCTATCAGGGCAGTTCACACTGATGCGTTGCTAATCTAATCGGTGAAAAAAAGGGTCCTGTGCGAGTTTGATCCGTGTGCGATGCTGTGCGTTGCACATTCAGCTTCATTTACTACAATAGAACACGGATTGAAAACGCAATCCCCCATTCACATCACTGCGATAGCTTCCCTCTCCAACTTCAGCTACAGCTTTACAGTAGATTTGCACCAACACACAGGGCCGCTGATAGGGGGGTACAGCCAGCCCTGGTGTGGGGGGCCCACACAGGGGGGATTAGTGACAGATGACAATTGGGTCTCTTCCTCCAGCAGATGAAAGTTGCTCTCCTTCCCTCTCCCTTGCTAAAAGCTTTTATCTGCTAAAAGACAGTCGTCCCTGACTAATCCCCCTCCCTGTGTGGGCCCCCCTCTTCTGAGCACTGGAGTTTGTTATCTCTCTAAGGCTCCATGCGCACTGGCTTAAAAAAATCACTGCTTCTACAGGAGTTTAGTGTTTTGCCTGTAGAAGCAGCTCAATGTTATCCTATGTGTCCATACACATTAGGACGATTACAGACATATTTTAAGCTCAACATTTAAGAGACAGAAAAAAAACCCCTTCTGGTTCTCCTAAACTCGTCTAAACTTTGTACAAAAAAAGTTCTATATGAGCGTTTTTTCTGCCAAGTGAACTGGAGTTTTATAAGCCCACTGTGCATGGAGCTTAACTATTTTCTCTCCCTCTGTCCCTCTGATCTCGAAGCCTGTATATTGCTTTCATGTCATCTTCATTTTTATTTATTAACTCTTTTAGATTTAGCAGGAATTCTGTAAGTTATGTTGTATTTGTGTCTGCTAATAGTTTTATTGTATTTTTAGTGAAATATAGCTTTAATACTTTTTTTTTGGGGGGGGGGGGGCTGTCATATAGTCTGTACGAGGCCCCCACGTTTTCTATCAGCAGCCCTGCCAAAACATGTAGAAATCACACTTGTCTGAACTTAAAATACTTGCATCACAATTGTATTATAGTCGCAGAAAATTTGCACCGCAGCAGTGTGAACCGTGCCTTAGGGCTCTTTCACACTAGCAGAGCCCGTTTTGACGGGCTCTGCTGCTCATCAGGGATCCATGCGTTGATCCCCGCTGAGCCGGCGGATGACAAGACCGTCTCCGCACTCCCTGCAGAGAAGGACCTGTCACAGCTCCATTCTCCTCTATGGAGGATCGGATGAACACGGATTCATCCGATCCGATCCACCAGACAGATGGAAAATATGGTTTCCATCCGTCTGTTTCTGGCGAATCGGGTGTCAGCGGACATGTCATCGCTGACATCCGCCGCTCCATAGAAGTACATGGAGCGTCCGTTTGGGTCAGCCTGAAAAACTGACAGGCGGACCCAAACCATCCGCCCGTGTGAAAGAGCCCTTAATCGTGATTAATTTGTTTACAGAATTAGCAAAAATGTAGCAAAAATTAGCACCCTGATGACGTCATGCGTGTTGTGAAGCATTGCATCGAAAGGAACCGGGTGATGTCAACCTCTGTGTCACGGCCGGACCGGAGGTTTCACAGTGGATTGCATTACATCGTACCTTGTATACCTATATTACTAAATGTGAGAGTTAAACTTCAGTTTTTAATAAAATATAAATAAATGACGGTTTTACACTATGGAATATTTCTTTATTCATACATAATCTGGGAGTAAATTGGGGAGGAGTAATCTGAGTGGAAACATACGGGTAGAGTATCAGTGATACCAGCACGGAGGAGAGACATGCTGACAAGTGTATTTGATCTGTATGAGAATATAGATTGAGCCCGGAGGTGAGCTGCCACCTTCACAACAGATTGAAACTCATGGTGGATATCTTTAAGGTCGGACCTAGTGGGTGACACAATAATCTAAAGTTGAAAAAAGAAAACGCATGTCTGAATAAATCTGCATGCATTAAAGATTTGCCCTTGGGTCTATATAGACGTTATTTAAAATTCACGGTATAATAACTAATTGGACACTTTATTATTTCTTTTATATATAATTTCCTACACTCTATAATATGCTGTGTTCACATGAATTTGCCAAATAGACGCACAGAGTTTATTGGCTCTAAAACGCTGAGAGCACTGTCTCTATCTAGATACACTTTATATCTGTCTATATATGAATTTGTAATACTAAGCACTGAGAGCACTTTTCATGACGGATGCGCTTTATATACATACAGTGGAACCTTGGATTACAAGCATAATCTGTTCCAGGAGAACGCTCGTAATCCAAAGCACTCGTATATCAAAGCAAGTTTCCCCATAGCAAACAATGGAAACTCAGATGATTCGATCCACAATGACTGCTTGTCCATGCAGTACTGTATGCAGCAAGAGGAGCGGGGGTGCTGGAGTATGCAATACCATATGTGGCCAGATGTGCGGGGGCGCTGGTGAGGCTCAGAGGCACTCGCAAACATTGGGAGACGCTCGGGAACTCAGTATTTCCGAATGTTTATGAGCATCTCCAAGCCTCACCAGCACCTCTGCACCTCTGGCCACATACGGTATTGCATACACAGAGCTTGAATCCTGCTCGCCTTGCGAGACAGTGCTTGCAAACCGTGTCAGGATTTAAAGAAAAAAAAAACAGCGCATATTGCGAAACACTCGTATACCGCGTTACTCGCAATCCGAGGTTCCGCTGTATGTAAGAATTGATTTTATTATGTGTATTGAAATAATTTTTTGATGTATCATTAATTTGTGGCAGATACAAATATTGCTAATTTTGTAGACAAATTAATCCGGATTTAGACACAAATTTATTCCAACTTTATGCAATTTATTTCATGGAATTTCACATCCTATATAGTAAAGCGAAAGCAAATTGCCACATCATTTATAATCAATGGCAATAAGACACCTTTTTAGAGGCCATCAGTTGAGACTGAACCAGCTGATATTAAGTTGCACTGACAAGGGGCAGGGTTGCTTTTTAATTACTGATAGATTTCAGCAGGTGTCTTGGCTTTCCATGCCTTTTTTGCACCTCCCTTTCTTCATGTGCTCAATACCTTTTCCCTGTGTAATTCCATATTATTACACATAGCTTAATTTATGAACTTATTTGTTTTAGCGTCTTTGTATGTATAGATTGCATGGGTTGTTACTGACGTGGTGAACACTTCATGTCAATGGCACCTTTAGAAATATATTTACCTTGAAAAATGGTGATGTGTTCTATACGTATTTTACCCGCTGTATATAATGTTTGAGAGTTCTAAGTAAATTTCTAGCAAAAACAGTAGATTTTTTTACATGTAGGATAGAAGTGTCAGAATTGGCCTAGTAGAGAAGTGGTTAACCACTTCAGCCCCGGAAGGATTTCACACTTTAGGACCACAGCACTTTTTGTGATTCGGCACTGCGTCACTTTAACTGACAATTGCGCGGTCGTACGACGTTGTACCCAAACGAAATTTGCATCCTTTTTTTCCCACAAATAGAGCTTTCTTTTGGTGGTATTTGATCCCCTCTGTGTCATTTCTGATCGGTGCTATAAACAAAAGAAGAGTGACAAATTTGCAAAAATACCCAAATTTCTTACATTTTGCTAAAATACAAATCCAAAAAAAAAATATAAAAAACTTTTTTTTCATCGGTTTTGGCCGATTTAGATTCTTCCTCATATTTGTGATAAAAAAAAAATCGCAATCGGCGTTTATTGATTGGTTTGCGCAAAAGTGGCCGCGTTTACGGATGATGAGAATTAATTTCTGGGGTTTTTATTTTATTTTATTTTACTAGTAATGGCGGCAGTACTGCAATATTGCAGCGGACATGTCGGACTATTTTGACACATGTTTGGGACCATTGGCATTTATACAGTGATCAGTGCTATAAAAATGCACTGATTACTGTGTAAATGCCATTGGCAGTGAAGGGGTTAACCGGGGGGGGCGCTCTAAGGGTTAACTGTGTTCCCTGGGCGTGTTCTAACTGTGCCAGTGTTTGACTAGCAGGGGAAGGGGCGTGATCACAGCTTCCATATAGAGGAAGACTGTGATCACAGCCCTTCCCCCTCTTACAGAATGGAGATCCGTTTTTACTTACACGGACCTCCGTTCTTTCACTGCGGGGGGGGCATCGCGGGTAGCCGGCGGAGATCGAGTTTGCCGCACCCGCTCCCTGGCCCCCCCCGAGCACAGTGAGCGCGCGGGCGCGCCTCCGGCGGTGTGCGCTCACAGTGCATGATATCGCAGCCACCGTCGTATGGCGGCGGTTTGCGATATTGAGCCACCGTGTTGCCGTCAACCTTTGGTTGACGGTCGGCAAGTGGTTGAAGAGGAGCTCCAGTCTCCCCCCAAAAAACTTGTGACCAAAATTCCTCCCCTCCCACATAAGCTCACTGGAGCATTGGGCTGTGGAGGCCGTGGGAATGGCTCGCTGAGAGTCTGTGCGGGGTACCGATCCAGGCATGTGGGTGGATCCCAACCATATGGTCACAATATTATGTGAGCCTGGCCCGGCTCTGTGACATCAGCAAACAGCAAGCTTCAGCCTGCTGTTTGCTGAAAATGGGTCGAACTTTTCCTTTAACCATCCAGCACTGGGCCAGGCTCTCTTCCTTTTTTCAACAAATACTGTAGCTGCTGACTTTTATTATAAGGACACTTATCTGTCTAGAGATCCAGCCACTTCCTGGTCCAAGCCAATTCTTTAATTGGCCTCAGGTGCAGGTGCCGGCATCTCAGGTAAGGGAAACCGGCAATGAAACCTTTCCGGCTTCACAGTCAGTTTCCAAATGCACATGCGCGAGCCGTGCTGTGCTTTGAGAATGGTCCTGCAGTATTTTGGTACCTGTGTGTCTCCCAGAAGGCTGCAGGGCCACATATCCTTGTAGCTCACCGCATTGATCATACCTGGAAGTGGTAGCGGGTACCTGTATAAACCAGGTACCCGCTCCCCCCCAATAAGTGCCAAATGTGGCAGTGGGGGGGGGGGGCAAGCAGAACCTCCCCTTTTGGGTGAAGTTCCACTTTAATTGTAATTACCATCTTTGTTTGTTCTACTGACCATTATCACTGACAAGTGATGGGATTTATTTTGAAGGGGACACCTGTTCTGGTGTATGAAAGGGCAATTCCCCTCACTTTGTAGAGATTTCTCCCACTTCCTGTTGAACGTGAGGGACAAGAAGTTAAGGAAACCCCACCAATAGGACACGGTCAGTAAAAATGACAGGGGTTTTAAAGGGTATGTAAACCATAACATTGACATTCTCCTTTTAGCGCCCTCTTGGTCTGTTAAATATACCATTAAAAGCATTTTGTTAAATCTGTTTGATAAGTTCAGAAGTTTTTCCGAGACACTACACACCTTCCTTATTGTATGTTGCATTTAGGAGGCGCACTGCTAAGCCCATGCCTCTGTCCACCAGTCCAGCGTACCTATGCCACCTCTCTCCCAGTAACAGAATGGAGTCCCACCAAGCACTAGCACGGATCTCATGTATGCTCTCACTTAACTCCTTCACTCTTCTGAACCATGCAGCTAGATCCACAGGTTCAGTCCCAGATGCTTTGAGGGAACCAACCGCTAGGGAGGGAGCCAAATCACCAACCCCTTCACTACTGGAGTACCTCTCACTTTTGTCAGGTACCACGCTTTGTGACCTTCTGCTTTGTACTTTGCACTACTTGTTACCTATAGTGACTGATTTCCTCCTCCAACTTGTCTTACCCAGGTTAAACTTTTAGTAGTGGCTTTGCTTCATACCCCACATGTACTTTATTGACTCTGTTCTTTCATAAACCAAAACCCATCATGCACCCTATTGAATGACTTCAGACCAGGCTTGATAACTTTATTTCAACTCTTCATGGCAGAACAAATGACAGGCACAATATATTCCAGAACCTAAACTGGCTAACGTAGGTGGTTGCCCAAGCATACCTTTAAAGGTATTAGTCCATGACTGTGATCTCCAGCTGGTAGTGTCCATCGCAACACCAGCATCTTGTGGGGTTACATGCTGGTTCTTGGACTCCATGTGCTCGGTTGTTTCCCTCGCTCTCAAGCTCCTGTAGCCCACCCTGAACCGAAACTTCCCCCAATTTAAATATCACATGGGGTGGAAGGCTGACCCAAGACCAAAAGCCTGGGAAACTTAGTTCCCGGAAGTCTCGAACCTGGGCAAGCCAGCTACCTTGCTAATGCAGAAAACCCACACTGTAGGCAACGTGCCTACACATACCATTTACATAATAAATTGGACATATTACTTACAGTCCTCTGTACAGTTTCGCTGTTGGGCTTCAGTGAGTTTCGTATCCACTTGCTTTAAAATGGCATCATACTTCTCAGACACATTAACATTTTCAGCAACCTCCACCTCTACAATCACTTCATGATCCACCACAATACTGCCCTCTCTGCAACATATACACACAAAGTCTTTGTAAATAATGCATATCTTAAAGCTGAACTCCAGCAAAAAAACAAATACACAGATGACATACCTATATGGTAGATATTTTGCCTGCAAAATGATTTATATTTCTCTCTAGTCAGTCCTGCCCATGGCACAAGCCCTGTGCAACGGTGGAGGGGGGGGGGGGGGGGCTGATCCTTCTCCTTTGCTTTTTCACATTTACTTTGACATTTCCTTCTGAGGGAGAACAGGAGCTATCTGCTTCCATCTCCTATTAGCGTCCTCCTTGCACTGCAGCAAATATGATTGGCTCTTTGTGCTGCTTCTTTCACAAGGGATCACAAGAGGCTGATACCAGATCAAATTCAAGTACTTATACTGCTTGTATTTACAAAAATACATTGAATTTATATCATTGAATGCAGAGCAAGACATTTTGTGTGGTCCATCAGGAACTAAACTAAATTGGCATAGTGTATGGCCAGATTTAGTTGGACTGCCTAACAGACGTCATAGAAAGCCCAGTAGCTAATGGAAGGAGTGTGCATGGCAGGCTGACAATACTGCTATTAATTGTGTTGTAGCTATGGCTTAGCTTTCTCAAGTCTCTGACAGGAAATGGTGTCACTGGCAGGATCTTCATATAAAAAATGATGTGATAGAGTGACATAAAATGATGTGTTTAAAGAAATTGTATGCAGTATGACCAGGGGATTGGTTTAATGAAAGCTATTCATTTTACAAAGGGGTTTTCACTTAGCTTAGTGAATACAGTGAAAATTGACTTTCCAAGGAATACCCAATCATGTTCAAAAGAACTAAAAAAAAATTATTGGATGATGGAAATCAATAGAGATTCACCTTATTCACTAAGCTAAGAGATTTCCCTTGAAAACTGAAAATTCCCTTGCAAAGTGAACCGCTTTTAGTAAATTAACCCCATGATGTCCAATATACTGAAAAATAGATGTAGGGCTTACTTTAAGACCCCTTTCACACAGGCACTGTCCTGTCCATTCAGCAGGTAGCCCATGAACAGATCCCTTGCTGAATCAGAGCGAAATAGGACGTATGACACTTTTGAGATACCTGTGTCCATTCTGTGTTCAACTCCATTTAAAAACTAGAGCTTATTATGTATTAGATATGCGGGCAGCTGGATGTAAACTTGCGTCCATTTACATCAGGCTACCTCTGATCTGTCACAATTAGATTAAAAAATATACAAAAAGGACACTTTTTTCATTTATTTCTGGACCTAAATGGAATTAGAGGTAATAGGATCCCATAGTCTTACATGGACCTTCTGATCAGGTCTGCTTGAAAAGCAGACGGGGGGACCTGATCAGCAAGGTTGTGTGAAAGTGGCCTAAAAATGTTAGACGCATTGTGCATGTTGGCACTCAAGTCCTAATGCATGCTAAATATGATCATTAACCACTTGCCAACCGCCCATTGACAAATAACGGCCGCAAGGTGAACTCATTATTCTGGGAGGGTGTACTATAACGTTTTCCCAGAATCACGTTCCCGCGCGCCCCGAGGAGTATCCGGGACCCCCGACGCATCACATATCGCAGTAAATGGCTGCTGACCGCAGCCCTTTATCATGTGATCGCTCCATGAAATGAGCACATTTCCAGCTTGTCTCTCCCCTCTCTGTACCGATCGGTGCAGTGTGAGAGGAGAGGGGAGACATTGGATGCAGCAGCGCTGTGGGCAGGATCTGTAGTACCCACAGCACTGCTCCATGCCAGTCTGCACTCATCCATCTATCCATGCTCATTTATCCATCCTCATCCATGCTCAGCCATCCATCCATGCTCAGCCATCCCCATCCGTGCTCAGCCATCCACATCCACAGCTCATCCATCCCCATCCATGGCTCATTTATGCCTCATTCATGCTCATCCATAACACATCAGTTCTCATTCGTGACACATCCATGCCACTACAGTGCCCATCAGTGCACAGTGCCCATCCATGCCACTACAGTGCCTCCCAATAGTGTAAAAGGTAGTCAAATTAGATTTCAAATGTATGCCCCTAGAACGCCTGATGGTTCTCTCTGCATGTTGGGCCTCTGTATGTGGCCAGACTGTGTAAAAGTCTCACACATGGGGTATCACCATACTCAGGAGGAGTAGTAGAATTTGTTTTGGGGTGTAATTTGTGGTACTAAATACTTTGGATGGTCTACTTTCTAAAAGGGGGTAATTTGGGGGTATTTGTTCCTTCCTGGCTTGTTAGCCTGCGTTCACACAGAGGCGATCCGACTTTGGCGGACTTTGCTAAGCGACTTTCAGCGCGACTTCAGGTGACTTACAACACAACTTCATGCCAGGCAACTTTGCCTGTGGCTAATCAGAGAAGGGAGGGAGGGGGTTGCCCTGGATAAATTATTTTCACTGTAAAGTAGCTTTCATATATATAGATGGGGAATCAGACTTGGAGGCGACTTCTATTGAATTCTATGGATAGAAGTCGCTGTGAAGTAGTGCAGAAACCTTTTCTGAAGTCGGAGCGACTTCAGTAGTGTACATTAATACGGCTCCCATTCACTTCAATGGGATTTCAAATGTCAAGCAACTTAAGGCGACTCAAGTCAGAGCACAAGCCGCCCCTGTGTGAACGGGCTCTTAGTGTCTCAAGAAATGAGATAGGCCGTCAGTACATCAGGTGTGATCAATTTTCAGTGAATGGCACCATAGCTTGTAGACTCTATAACTTTCACACAGACCAAATAATATACACTAATTTGGATTATTTTTACCAAAGATAGGTAGCAGTATAAATGTTGGCCAAAATTTATGAAGAAAAATTACTAATTTGCAAAATATTATAACAGAAACTAAGAAAAAGGCATTCTTTTACAAAATGCTCGGTATTTTTTTGTTTATAGAGCAAAGAAAAAATAACACAGCAGTGATTAAATACCACCAAAAGAAAGCTTGATTTGTGTGAAAGAAAGGACAAAAATTTCATACGGGTACAGTGTTGCATGACTGAGTAATTGTCATTCAAAATGTGAGAGCACTGAAAGCTGAAAATTGGTCTGGTTGTTAAGGGGGTTTAAGTGCCCAGTGGTCAGGTTTATTGTCTGGCTGGTTATAATGTATATGACATGCTCAGGGAGGATGAAGCGATCCACCACAATAGATTTTCTGAACTATCTGCTTTTGGAGATGTTTTACTTGGCCCAGCTTGTGAGCTCCCAGTCTTCCAAGTTGCTGAAACATTAAGGACCTTGCAGTGGACAAAATAAGAAGTACTCACCGAACAGAGGTAATTTTCACACCTTTATAGCCAGTCACATTGGAGTATATCGCATTCATCTATTTGAAAAAATGGAACAGAGCTCAGATTTAAATGGTGGTTGGACAAAAAAAAAAGTTACATCCAATGTATTCAGTTTAAAGGCTAAATCCACCTTTTGCAAAATTAGTAATAATAAATGCACTTAGATGTGCAGAAAAAAACAAATATGCATTTATATATTTTTTCAAACAAGCCTACAAAGCATTGCAGCCACCATCAGTGGCTCCTGCTCCTGCAGGCTCTTCATCCAGCTCTACATCTCTAACTAGGTATGGGCTGTCAGTTCGGAAACTGAAGAAAGTGTCAATGGCCTACAACTGAGAACTACAAGTACGTCTGCCACAATAGCATGTGGATGGGTGCAGCGGCAGTAACACACACAATCCAGGTGCAAATGGTAGAACTTGTATTGAAGTAAGGCAAACAGTTCACAACAACCAGGTGGGAGGGGGAGGAGGCCCAACCAGGAACACTCATGGATACCAACAGTGTGCAATGAAGCAGGCTTCAGCCAAACTTAGAGCATCTGTCTGGAGGGGTGGAATATGGCCTGTCCATTCTGAGCCAATGCGAGAAGGTGTCCAAGGAGAGTGTGGAGCCCTATGCTTTCTTAACTCGACTGGAACCTTTCTCTGACGCTATTACTGTCCCTGACAGGCGGGTGACCTGTACCTTCACTACCCACATGCAAATGAGTGCTAAACCCAAGGGCCAGGGTCTTAAATAGACTCTGCCATGTCCAAGATTGCTACCAGGGTCACATGGGCGACCAGTGTCCAGTCAGATCACTGACCCAGTAACTCAGGAAACCATAGTGGAACAATGTTCCTCATGAATTCCTCTCCACTGTATTGCCACTGTGGTTGAACGCCACCTGCAGTGGACACAACAGACTGAACAGGCAGATAGAATTTGTAGCTCATTCATTTACAGAACTCTGTGAAATTCCAAGTGACGGTTGCTGTGGGGGAGAAGAACCCCCACATACTGTCAAAGGGAGCCTAGTTTGGGTGTATGGATCGGCTTACAGCCATGTTATATGTTGCACCCTAAACATGAATGTAACATGTAACCTGGTCTCAAACATGGGTGCTCAACCTGTGGCCCTGCAGCTGTTGCAGAACTACAAGTCCTATCATGCCTCTGCCTTTGGGAGGCATGCTTGTAACTATCAGTGTCTTGCAATGTCTCATGGGATTTTTTGCAACAGCTGGAGGGCCAGAGCACCCCTGGTCCAAAAGGTAGAGCTAGCCTTTAATCAATGTGCAATCATTTACAAGCCCTCACCTCTTTAGTAAAACTGTTCTCAAAATCTTTATATTCAGGACTTGAACGGTTGTTGAGTTCCTCAGAATATTTACGCTCAGTGAAAGTCAGAGTCACATTGATTGTAGCATTAACCGACTTCACTGCAAGTGAAAGATATAGATTGTATTAGAAGATGAAGACATTGTCTGAGACAGAGACAAAATAAAAACCTTGAAGTTTTACACTTACAGCATACATATCACTTGAAGTGACTGTTTCAACACAGGGTCAACTTTGCCCAACCTTGGCCCACCTTAAAACAAGCATGGGCGTACTCACCATTCTGGGGTTTATATATTGAAAAGCCAGCACATTTGTTCCCCAGCTGCTGTAAGTATTCAACCAATAGACGAGTGAAATACTTGCTTCCTCCATCAGCCACTGTAGTTCCTCCCACCGGCTTGTATGACCTGTAGTGGCAGGAGGTCACTGGCCAATGGGAAAACAAGTATTCTACACATCTGAAAGTGAAGTAGTAGAGGGTTTTCAATACACTGTCAGAAAGGTGATTATGTTCACACTTCTTTTGCAGGTGACCTATTTCATTTTAAATGCATATATGCTCAAACTATGGACATGAAGTCAGATCAGCACACATCTAGTGCGTTAAAGCATGCATGTTAAGGCATTGCATGTAGACATGCATTAAGTCGTCCATTCATTTTGAGCAATTTTTTAGAGTAACAACTCTGAACACTGTGGAGTTGATTTACTAAAACCGGAGAGTGCAAAATCTAGAGCAGCTCTGCATACAAACCAATCAGCTTCCAGGTTTTTTGTCAAAGCTTACTTGAACAAGCTGAAATTAGAAGCTGATTGGCTAGCATGCACAGCTGCACCAGATTTTGCACTCTCCAGTTTTAGTAAATCAACCCCCGTATAATACACAACACAGCAACTAGCTTACTTGATTTAAAAACAAGGTACTTCAAACTCCATAGTGGTTTATGTATCCAACTATCTAAGTTAGCATACCTTAAAGCAGAACTTCACGTGTCTGAAAAGCTCCATTTTTTTTTTTTAAATGGAGCTAAACAATGAACGGTCATGAAAGTCCCATCCGTTACTTTCTACTCTGATTCAGCAGGGATCTGTTCAGAGATCCCGTGCTGAAAAGACTGGACTGTGCCACTGTGAAAGAGACCAGAAGAAAATGAACTGTAATGCTCATTTCACATATGCGGACCGATCAGGTCCACCTGTCCGTTTTTCAGGCGGACCTGATCGAATGCTCCATTCACTTCTATGGAGCGGCAGATGTCAGCAGTGATATGTCTGCTGACATCTGCTGCTATCCGATCTGGTCCGCTAAATCCAGATGGATGAAAACCCTATTTTCCATCCGTCTGGCAGATCGGATGAAAATGGACAGGTGGATCAGTTTTCATCTGATCTCCCATAGAGGACAGCAGGGTTAGTACAGTGAGCAGAGACGGATCTGTCATTTGCCTGCTCAGCGGGGATCAACGGATCGTTCCCTGCAGAGCTAGCAGAGTCCGTTAAAATGGACAGCCCTGTTTAAACTGGCTTTAAAGTGGAGTTCCACCCAAAAGTGGAACTTCCGCTTTAAGGGAAGGTGACCTCCTGACATGCCACAATTGGCAAGTCTTTTTTTTTGGGGGGGGGGGGAGACCCTGTTTTCACAGGGTCCCACTTCCTCCTCTGGCACCACAGGGCCGGAAGGTAGTTCACCTTACTCTCCTCCCACCCGACGATCTTCTGGGACACGTCACAGGTCCCAGAAGATACGCCGACCATTCACAAGGCGCAGCGAGACTCGTGCATGCGCAGTGCGCGCCCAGCTTTGAAGCCAAAGCCAGGTGCCCACACTTGTGATGCCGGCGCCGCCGAAGGGAGGGGGAGAAGAGTGAGCCTTCGGGCAGCCGCATCGCTGGACCGTGGGACAGGTGAGTGTCCGATTGTCAAAAGTCAGCAGCTACACTTTTTGTAGCTGCTGACTTTTAACAGGGTGGAACTCCGCTTTAAGTAATCATGGAAGAAAACACATGTTCCTATTAGTAAATGGAATAGCAAGGTTTGGGTTTCCCATTGTTTTGTATACTTAGCCGTACATTCCAACAATTTCCATGTGGAATGTTCCCCAAACACTTGGTATCACGGCATGCGCCTAATCGGCAGTATAAACTTACCTGATACTCTGTCTAAAACGGTTCCACAAGTGGATCCGGTGAACAGTTCTAGGCACGAGCACTGGGTTCCAACTAAAGTGCCTCCGTTTAAACATGTTACTAAGAAAGAAAACAATAATCGAGCTGTGATTAGTAGAGAATAGTAAAACCACAAAAGTTATATTGGTAAAACCACGACTACTATAGCTTTGTTTACTCTCAATGGACTCCATTCACAAAAGCATCTCCCATGCGGTATTTAGGTATACGGACACATTTTCCCTAAATATCACATGCGATTCTTGAAACTATACAATTCACTATACCGTTTTGCAGTATTTACTGCAACACACTTAAAACTGGCAGTAAATATCACCTGAAAAGCGGTTAAGCGCACGCAGTAATTAACTAGTGGTCCAGGCATGCGGTATTTAAGGAATGTAAAAATATAATAGCCAATTTAGAGTGGTATCTGCCTTTTTGGATCAGTCCTCTCAACAGTAATGCATAGAAACCTAAATATGGAAATCACCGGGGTTGATTTACTTAAAGTATAACTAAAGGAATTTTTTTTTTTAATTTTGTATAGAGCGGAGGTAGATTAGAACACCTGTCATGTTTTTAGTTTTGTATGTGCCTCCATTAGCAAAATTTGGTGTGTGGGGGTAGAGAGTTACACAGAATCTACCCAAGAGAAGGTACCATTGCCAAAAATAATTATTAGAAACCAACAAGTAATATGGAACTTTTGAATGTACGTTCTAGCGTATATTAGACACATACAACGAGGATATATAAAAAGCATAACAATTTTAATAGGTATAACAGTTAAAAAAAATCATCTTAAAAACATATTTATGAATTGAACAGCCACATAGATGTCTATCTTGGCCTTAGGATCTGATTTATTAGCCAACGTGTTTCGCAGGTAAACCCGCTTCATGAGGGCCTTAGATCCTTTACAAGGTACTGTAACTATATACAAAACAAACATACATAAGCATAAACATACATAAACACACATTTGCTCATTAAATGGTGTGGTGCCATAACATATTTAATATACATTTTTATAAAGTCAACTAACTAAGAAGGTGTTATATCCACCATGAAAAAAGGGGAGGGGAAGGATGGATCAAAGCTTGCATAATGTAGTCAATAACTTAATATCCATTTGAAACTGTGTAATATAACCCATTATTATTTGATATGGATAGGAAGTTCATCAATTGATCATAAGTACCTGTAAGAGGAGTACATGCAGTGCTGGTAATAGATAAACTGCCAGGCTCCTGGGGAACAATACCAAAACTTCAAACGCTACCTGGTACCCCAGGAATGAAGATTTAAATATTGGAATATAGGGTTCAATTAGGAATGCCATATTTTAAGGAAACAGATGAGGAAAAAAGGGAAAAGGGGAAAGAGAAAAACAGGAAGGGGAGGGGGAGAAGAAAAGGGGGGGAAAAGAGGGGGGAGAAGGGGAAGGGGTAACAGGGAAGGAAAGGGGGAGGGAGGAAAGGCCGAGGACATGGGGGGGTGTATGTAGGGGGTTAGGGGAGGAATAGTAGGGGAGGGAATCGGGGGGGGGGGGCGAGTGGTTGGGGATAGGGGATGGAGGAGGGAAGAAGGGAGATGGGAAACACAAAAATGGGATCCCTGGGATGTTCTTGGGATACCAGGATTGAAAAAGTTCATATGCTCCATAAAAGAGAGAGAAAACCAGTGCCAAAGCAAGTATAATAGGACATCAATATATCATAAAAAGATATATAAAGCCTGTATAAGGGAATGGACTCCACAAAGAAGTAACTTACTTGTCCTTTTTAATTGGAACTCCTCACCCAGCATGTCATACGTTTAAAATGGTGGCCTGCAATTTCCACCCTCTGATGTGGTATATACTGTAAATGAGGAGGAGAGTGGGGAAGCTAATTGGAGGGGGAGGGAGGTGTTCCCAGAGGATGTCTCCAAAAAAACATCTCCTATGTGGTATTTAGGTGTCCGGACACATTTTCACTAAATATTGCATGCAATCCTGAAACTGTCAATTGACTATACCGTAGTGGTCCAGGCATGCGGTATTTAAGGGATGTAAAAATATAATAGCCAATTTTGAGTAGTCTCTGCCTTTTTTGATCAGTTCTCTCAAGAGTAATGCATAAAAACCAAAATCATTGGGGTTGATTTACTTAAAGTATAACTGAAGGAAGAACTTATTTAAAATTTTGGATAGAGTGGATTAGAACACCTGTCATGTTTTTATTGTTGTCTGTGCCTCCAATAGGCTGTGTTCACACCTATGCAAATTGGATGCGGATTTCACTGCATCCAATTCACATAGCAGGAGATTGTGACCGGCTCTCTTTGGAGCCAGTTCACATATCTCCGCAGCAGGTCCGGTGCGTTTTGCACAAAATCTGTGTGTGTTTTGGACTGTTTCAGGTCTAAATTCATCACAAAATTCGGGCTGAAATCGGAGCTGAAACTGTAAACCAGGACAAACCGGACCCCTGCTGTGAGCTGCATGCGGCTCATATGTGAATGGAGCCTTAGGTAGATTCACCTCTCTATATTTTGCAAGTTGCTCCAGGGCTTAGTAAATGAGGTGAAGCTTCACTTTACAAAGAATACCCAATTACATGCAAGGAAAATAATAAAAAAAAAAATTAAATTTTTGCTTGCACATAATTGGATGATGGAAGTCAGCAGTGATCCCCCTCATTTAATAAGCTCTGGAGTAACTGCACTAGTCCTCAGTCTATGTGCCTTTAGTAAATACACCCCATTACATGTAGTGAAATATATCTATTTCCCCTGGTAATTTCTCCAGATTTTTTTGAGACTTTGTGTATATACAAGCATACAAATATTTTGCCTCAAAAAACTTCCAAACATAATACAATGTAAATGCATATCACAATGGTCTAATCCCTTGTTAGAATATATGTATTGGGAATACTTTATTTATTCACAATTATTTTTAGAGATGTATTTGGCTCAAATATTTGCAAGACAGAATGGGATTAGGAATAGACAAACATTCTCACAAAGGTGTGGAACTTGAGTTGTTAGGAGAGGGGTGTCATCAATTTAAAGGTTTGATGGATGGATACCAGAGTGACACGTTGAAGAACATCAGAATGACAATGACTATTATCTTACAAGAAAAAACAGACCTGTCCAAAAATATAACAATGACTTCACCAAATAACACAGCAAAAATTACTTTAAAGCAGGGTTTCTCAACTAGGGTTCCATGGAGGCCTAGGGTTCCTCCAGAGGTTACCAGGGGAAAATAGTATCAAAAATTCTACACATATATAAATACCCTTCTTCCACCAATGAAAAAGACAACGTTGTATTTTTTTTATTGGTGGAAGAAGGGTATTTATATATGTGTAGAATTTTTGATTATATTTTTCTTGCCAATTTTGTTTATTGGAGTTTAATAGTTTATAAAAAAAATAAATGCAATAGCAGAACAAGAGATAATACATCTGAACATAAGATAGGCGTAGGACTCCATAAAAAACAAATACATATTATATTTCATACAAAATAAAGTAGAATTAGTTATTCAAAAATTCTCATCAGTAAGGAAGAGAGAATGATAGCAATTAATGAACAGTGAAAATTGATAAAAGTCACTTACAGTTATTGTAGAAATCATTTAGGCGCATATAACGCAAGAAAATAGTTGATATTGTTGTATCTTTTTGATTCTATTTTTATTCAATATTGGACATTTTAAAAGATATTTTATATTTATTTAATTGAACTCTGTTGTTTTTGATACACCAAGTGTGTCCTTTGAAAGCAGCTTCCCTTTGACTGGTATTCCAGTCACCTTTTTTCTTTTGTAATAATACATATACTGCAACTGCGCTGACTTGGCATATTTTTATGATTTAAACCATTTTACGTCTTTATTAGTAATAAAAACTGACAGGGGATCTAATTCTTCTCCACTGTATCCATCCCCCTGCATATCGCATGAGATAAATACCACGTATTTCGATGCAATACCACATGCAGTATTTTAGTAGTGATTTTTTTGTGAATTGCAAAAAATGTTTTCAAACACTCTATGAGCTATTTTACTGCATATTTTAAAGAGGAAAATAGCGCTCTGTGAATGGAGCCCAATGTGGTCAAAAATTGTTACATCAGGTGAACCAGCAAAGAATAGAGATTTGGTCAGCTATTATACCAAATTATTTAAAAAAATAAATAAAAATAAACTATAATTTTGAAAGAGTTTAACTACCGTATTTTTCACACCATAAGACGCACTCCCCCCCCCCCCCAAAAAATGGGGGAAAATGTCCCTGTGTCTTATGGTGCGAATATAGGAATCCAACCACCGTCCCCCCCCCCCCCCCCCACTTCCCCGTCGCCGCTGAGAGCCCGCATTAGACTGCGGGCTCCTGGACACCCACAAATGCTGCTGTGTCACTCAGACACAGTGAGAAGACAGAGCAGCCCCAGCAGCCGAATGGGGTACTGCAGCGGCGGCCGCTTGGGCTGCTTTGTCTGCTGAGTGACAGGCGCATGTGTGATGACATCATAGCTCAGCGGACACCGGAAATTCAAAACTATGTCCCTGTCGGCTCTGTGTCCTAAGGCACAGGTCAGGGTGCACTTCATTCACAAAGGTAAGGCTTTCATGGACACTGGTATATGGCTGTATTTCATGGGACTGGTATATGCCTGTATTTCATGGGACTGGTATATGGCTGTATTTCATGGGACTGGTTGGCACTTGTATATGGCTGTATTTCATGGGACTGGTCGGCACTGGTATATGGCTGTATTTCATGGGACTGGTATATGGCTGCATTTCATGGGACTGGTCGGCACTGGTATATGACTGTATTTCATGGGATTGGTTGGCACTGGTATATGGCTGTATTTCATGGGATTGGTTGGCACTGGTATATGGCTGTATTTCATGGGACTGGTACAGTTGTGCTCATAAGTGTACATACCCTGGCAGGATTTATGATTTCTTGGCCCTTTTTCAGAGAATATGAAGGTTTTTTGCCAAGAGGAATGGGCAGCTTTACCATCAGAGAAGATAGAGAGCCTCATCCACAAATACCACAAAATACTTCATGCTGTTATTGATGTTATAGGGGGCAATAAATGGTTTTAAGAACAGGGGTATGTAAACTTTTGATCAGGGTCATGTGGGTAGTTTCTGTTGTCATTATGACATAAAAAGAGTAAACACAGTTGATTGATAATAAACGGCTTCAGCCAAACACTAACCTTGTCTTCTCATTCATATTCCCTGAAAAATGGCCAAGAAATCATAAATTCTGCCAGGGTATGTAAATTTATGAGCACAACTGTATATGCTTTATTTCATGGGACTGGTATATGGCTGTATTTCAGGGGACTGGTATATGGCTGTATTTCATGGGACTGGTATATGGCTGTATTTCATGGGACTGGCTGGCACTGGTATATGGCTGTATTTCATGGGACTGGTTGGCACTGGTATATGGCTGTATTTCATGGGACTGGTTGGCACTGGTATATGGTTGTATTTTAAGGGACTGGTTGGCACTGGTATATGGCTGTAGTTCATGGGACTGGTTGGCACTGCTATATGGCTGTATTTCATGTCTGACATTATGAGAGGCGCCATAATGGATGGGCGATACAAGTCGCCTTGCATGCGATCACTTGGAGATGACTAGAGAGTCCGACCCAGGTTTTTCCAGCCACCGTGACAGAGCTGGTTCCAGCCCTGACTTT
Organism: Glandirana rugosa; assembly: GCA_018402905.1. Classification (NCBI taxonomy): domain Eukaryota; kingdom Metazoa; phylum Chordata; class Amphibia; order Anura; family Ranidae; genus Glandirana; species Glandirana rugosa. Next base: position 238,150 of record BLSH010086768.1, read on the forward strand.
CTGCTCCACCCAAAAACCTCTCCACCTGCATTTAACCTCCCTGGCGGTATGATTATGTCAGATTTTTGGTGCTGAAAGCGGTACGATTATTTTGCATGGAAATTTGGCGTTTTATATTGTAGGCCTGTAATTCTTAGGAATAACTCACTTAAATCTGTCCAAACAAGAGTCTAGTAGACATCCCGGGTATGAAAAAGTTTGAAACATGAAATCATAAATTATAATATAATAAATAACTATAAATAATTATCAGAAATAATAACGTAATAGTAATAAAATGTATTCAATCATGTAATCAAACCAAAAACACTGAAATTTGCTCCGTTGCAGAGTTGTCGCTGTCGTCACTTTCACTGTCTGATGATAAATTTCCCCAAAAATCAGTATCACTCAATTCTGCAAATGATTCTTATTTACTATCGCTGTTTTCTAGCTGATCAAAACCACTTTTGACGTAAAGGGACACTTTTTGGTTGCTATGGACATTCTCAAGTTTCCAGGCAGAAAGAATGACAAATATTATATAAAAGTGCATGCAGGGCTCTGGGCAAACCACTAGGGACAAAGGGGATGTGAAATGATTTCATACAGCAATGTAATCTTACAGATTACAGTGTACTGTATGTGTGATGTGTGTTTCACTATTTGAATTTCCCGCCGGTCTCTGTCCCCATGCGACGCGACGCTCGCAGGGAATGGAGCCCGGCACACTGAGGCATCGGGCGGAGGACAGACACGCTGACACCGTGGGAGGACATCGCTGGATCCAGGGGACAAGGTGAGTAACCCAGCCTGGATCCAGCAATGCAATCCCGAGTGTGGCTCGGGGTTACCGCTAATGGTACTGAAATTCCACCCCGAGCCACACTCGGGAATACCACCAGGGAGGTTAATGAGCAGGAAGAGAATAGAGGGGAGCTTGATCCTGGATCTCAGTGGAGGAAAGCTGAGAGAGCTCTGTGTGCTATTTTGGACTCAAAACAAGGTTTGCATTGTGCTCGTGTTTTGTAGGTGTCGGGGCCAGCCCCACACTGTATAGTGAGGATTCACAATTGTTAGTTTAGTGCCAGATGGCGAGGTTTTGTTTTCTGTTTTTATTTGTTTTAAACCTTTTAAAATAAACCAGGCAAACCGCTAGATTTTAAAGAAGTTGGCCCGCCTGCTGAGTTTTTTTCTTCCGAAAAGCGATCCCCACGAGCTAATCTCCCCCCACATGGGACTGGTTGGCACTGGTATATGGCTGTATTTCATGGCACTGGTTCCTACTGCTATATGGCTGTATTTCATTGGCACTGGTAAATATTTTAGTACACCATTTGGTTCAGAATATTTTTTTTCTTGTTTTCCTACTCTAAAACTTAGGTGCTTCTTATGGTCAGGTGCGTGTTATGGAGTGAAAAATACGGTACTTCCCGTCCGTAGGATGTCAATGGACGTCCTCGGGTTGAAGTAGTTATACCATGATGATGCCTGCACCTACAGTGAGGGGAAAAAAAGTATTTGATCCCCTGCTGATTTTGTACGCTTGCCCACTGACAAAGAAAAGGTCAGTCTATAGTTTAAAAATTCAGAAAAACGCATTTCAAAAAAGTTAGAAATTGATTTGCATTTTAATGAGTGAAATAAGTATTTGACCCCTTCGCAAAACATGACTTAGTACTTGGTGGCAAAACCCTTGTTGGCAATCACAGAGGTCAGACGGTTCTTGTAGTTGGCCACCAGGTTTGCACACATCTCAGGAGGGATTTTGTCCCACTCCTCTTTGCAGATCCTCTCCAAGTCATTAAGGTTTCGAGGTGGACGTTTGGTAACTCGAACCTTCAGCTCCCTCCACATATTTGCTAAAGGATTAATGTCTGGAGACTAGCTAGGCCACTCCAGGACTTTAATGTGCTTCTTCTTGAGCCACTCCTTTGTTGCCTTGGCAGTGTATTTTGGGTTATTGTCATGCTGGAATACCCATCCACGACCCATTTTCAATTCCCTGGATGAGGGAAGGAGATTCTCACTCAAGATTTGACGGTACATGGCCCTGTCCATTGTCCGTTTTATGCTGTAAAGTTGTCCTGTTCCCTTAGTAGGAAAACACCCCCAAAGCATAATGTTTCCACCTCCATGTTTGATGATGGGGATGGTGCTCTTGGGGTCATAGGCCGCATTCCTCCTCTACCAAACACGGCGAGTTGAGTTGATGCCAAAGAGCTTGATTTTGGTCTCATCTGACCACAACACTTTAACCCAGTTCTCCTCTGAATCATTCAGATGTTCATTAGCAAACTTCAGATGGGCTGTACATGTGCTTTCCTGAGCAGGGGGACCTTGCGGCCACTGCAGGATTTCAGTCCTTCATGGCGTAGTGTTACCAATTGTTTTCTTGGTGACTATGGTCCTAGCTGCCTTAAGATCATTGGCAAGATTCTCCTGTGTTGTCCTGGGCTGATTCCTCTCTGTTCTCATGATCATTAAAACTCCATGAGGTGAGATCTTGCATGGAGCCTCAGACCGAAGAAGATTGATAGTTATTTTGTGTTTCCTACCATTCATGAATAATGGCACCAATTGTTGTCTCCCTCTCACCAAGCTGCTTGGCGATGGTCTTGTAGCCCATGGTATGGATTTTTTCAGCCGGCGTTTCGGTTTGTGGCAGAAGTGATTCGAGTGGGTACATAGCCACTCGATCACTTCTGCGTGTGGAGGAAAGGGGTCCCACTCCCCTCCTGCTGCCACCTTTCGCGGGAGAGCTGCGGCCGGCAGCGATTGCTGCACTGAACAGAGAAAGAGGAACTGCCATTGTTCCTCTCTCTCTGTGACCCTGGGAACGGGGAGCGATGAGTATGTAGTCACTTCTGGTTCCGTCTCTTTGTTTACCTGGCCATTAGTGGCCAATCAGACCAATCTGTGTCTAACCAGCTGCATGGGAGGCCAGAGGAGAGATCTGGGGTTTAATAAACTCCAGATCTCTCCTTAAAGAGGACCTGTCATGGTCTATATCTCTAATCATAAAACTGAAAGATGAAAAGCTGTGAGTATATATTGAATGCTTTATATACTCAAAGCATGCTGTTAACAAGTTTATACAAGTTTTGCTATTTACTTTGACCAGTTTTTTTTTATCAATTTCCACATCATTCTCAGGTGTAAGTGTTTTTTACTTTTCCTGTACATTCTGGTGCGTGTGTCTCTCTGTTCGCCTCTCTGCCCACTTCTCAGTCCTGCCTCTCTGCTTAACTTTCAGCCCGGCTCTCTACCCGCCTGTCTCTTTGAAATCAAGCTTGGCCAGCTGTAGTCAAGTAGTACCAAGGGATGTCACTCATCCCTTTATCCCCACCCATGACACTTAACAGTCTCCACGGAGCTGAAAATCACCTGAGATGTGTCATGTTTGCGCACCCAAAGCAGGTAAAGAGAAGTGACACAACAGTCAGGTTACAGCTTATAAAATAAAGCAGAACTGGTACTTTATGATGCCATTTCACATTTTTAAATAAACTGCATACTTAACCAATGGGTTATAAGGGGGAGTGACGTCCAGGGCCGACTTTAATATTGATTGCACCATGGACAAACATTTTTTTGGCCTCCCATGCAATTTTGCTTTCCATCCCAACATCCCAAAAAACAATACTACCCACATCATTACACAGGACCCCCCTACCTCTTACTACCCCATGATTACACAGGACCCCCCCTACCCCATACTACCCCCATGATTACACAGGACCCCCTCTCCCATACTATCCTCATCATTAGGCAGGACCCACTCCCCATACTACTCCCATCATTACACAGGACCCCCTCCCTCCACAGACTCCCGCATTGCCCCCCAACAGTCTCACATTTATAGTGTCCAGAGGATGGCAGGCAAGCACCAGGCCCACCCCGCCAATCCCTCCTGTGAAGAAGTTCAGAGGGGTCGGTGTGAATGTGCCTGGTATTGACAGGCACTCTTCCAAGGCAAGGCTTCCCTTTCTGAGCAGGCTGTAAACATAACACCCAACCAATCACCAGGTCCCCCAACGTTCAATATTCTGAGTTCTAGCCAAATCCACTTTCAAATATTTGCAGGCAGGGCAGGCTCAAGGGGCAGCTCCTTTGGGCCCCACAATAATGACTGGGCCCAGGGCAGCCTTTTTGCTCTGTGTTAAAGATGGCCCTGGTGATGTCACGTGGCTCTGGCCAGTCACACAGCCAAAGTCCGTGACCCCGGAAGGAAGACGGGCAAAGATGAATGGGGCCTGCAGCGGGGAAAATGCGGGCTTTGTTTGCAGGTAAAAGTCACATAATGGGCTAGTATGCGATGCATACTAGCCCATTATGTCTTTACTTTGCAGGGAAGGGGGAACATTTTTTTTTTCTGCAGAGTTTACTTCCTCTTCAATTAAATTAACAACAGGTGCACGAGTTGGGCAACAATGAGACGACCTCCAAAACAGAAATAGTTTTACAGGTGGAGGCCACTGATAATTTTTTTGTTGACGGCTACAGCGCAGATCTAAAAGTCAATAGACGTCCTCCCCTTTGGCTCATGCTGGGCATGCTCTCGCCGGTGGTGCGCACGCCGCCGCGTGAGCGTGCCGTGGGTCAGGCAGACCCGATGTCCGCCGGAGACCCACAATCTGCTCACAGATGTAAACACGGCATTTCCCCGTTCTGTGAGGGGGGACATGCCAGACCTACTGATCCCTGTCACTGGGATCAGTTAGATCTATCATGCCCCTGCCAACCCCGCCGCCCCCCCACAGTTAGAACACACCCAGGGAACACATTTAACCCCTTCACTGCCCCCTTAGTGTTAACCCCTTCCCTGCCAATGACATTTATACAGTAATCAGTGTCTATTTTTAGATCTGATCACTGTATAAATGTCATTGGTCCCAAAAAAGTGTCAAAAACGTCCAACATGCCCGCCGCAATATCGCAGTCCCTATAAAAATTGCACATCACCGCCATTACCAGTAAAAAAAAAAATGCCATAAACCTATGTCCATAGTTTTTAGACGCTATAACTTGCGCACCCCAATCAATATACGTCAATTGCTATTTTTTTTGTTTTTTTTTCTACCAAAAGTATGTAGAAGAATATATATTGGTCTAAGCTAATGAATAAATTTGTTTTTTTATTTTTGGGTATGTATTATAGCAAAAGGTAAAAAATATTGTTCTTTTTTTAAAATCATCGCTCTTTGTTTGTTTATAGCGCAAAAAATAAAAACCGCAGAGGTGATCAAATACCACCAAAAGAAAGCTCTATTTGTAGGAAAAAAAGGACGCCAATCTTGTTTGGGTGCAACGTCGCAAAGCAGCGCAATTGTCATTCAAACAGCGACAGCGCTGAAAACTGAAAATTGGTCCAGGCAGGTGGGGGGTTTAAGTGCCCAGTAAGGAAGTGGTTAAGTATTACCTTGGGGAGATGCAGACTAGAATACTGCAATCACTGGGCAGCAAATTATATCACCTGAGATGCATTTCAGTTATCCTGCAAACCTGACCTGCTAGTGGGTCCCGGGGACAGAAGTTGAGAACCACTGCTATAGAGGTTGCACAGGCAGTCCAACTCTTCCAGGATGACACATAAATACGTGCCATTACCAGAAGGTTTGCTGTGTCTCCCAGCACAGTCTCAAGAGCATGGAGGAGATTCCAGGAAACAGGCAGTTACTGAACAGGGCCGTAGAGGGTCCTTAACCCATCAGCAGGACCGGTATTTACTCCTTTATGGAAGGAGGAACAGTATGAGCACTGCCAGAGACCTACAAAATGACCTCCAGCAGGTCACTGGTGTGAATGTCTCAGAACAATCAGAAACAGACTTCATGAGGTTGGCTTGTGGGCCGACGTCCTCTAGTGGGCCCTGTGCTCACTGCCCAGTACCGTGGAGCTTGATTGCCATTGAACACCAGAACTGGCAGGTCCGCCACTGGTGCCCTGTGCTTTTTTACAGATGAGAGCAGGTTCACCCTGATCACATGTGACAGATGTAAAAGGGTCTGGAGAAGCCATGGAGAAGGTTATGCTGCCTGTAACATCGTTCAGCATGACGAGTTTGGTGGTGGGTCAGTGATGGTCTGGGGAGGCATATCTATGGAGGGACACACAGACCTCTACAGGCTAGACAATTGCACCCTGACTGCCATTAGGTATCGGGATTTAAGCGCAGTGGGTCCTGGGTTCCTCCTGGTGCATGACAATGCCTGGCCCTCATGTGGGGAGAGCACGTAGCCAGTTCCTGGAGGATGAAGGAATTGATACCCTTGAATGGCCCCCGTGCTCATCTGACCTAAATCCAATAGAACATCTCTGGGACATTGTTTTGGTCAAATCCGATGCCGTTAAGTTGCACCTCAGTCTGTTCAGGAGCTCAGTGATTCCCTGGTCCAGATCTGGGAGGAAATGCCCCAGGACTCCATCCGTCTTACATTAGGAGCATGCCCTGATGTTGTCATACAAACTACTGTACTAAGGACCATTTTGAGTTGCTGCAATGAAATTCCAGCAAAATGGGGGGCGCATGCGCGGCGCGGAGCGGTCCGGACGTGTCCTCATGTAGCTCCGGCGCTACGGACACTTAGAGCGGCAATACAGGGGCTATAAGTCAGAAAATTCAATCAATAAGTAACTCACCCCCTTGATGATATACTCATGTATGCCTGGAAGGAAAAAATCCTGCAAGCGCCGCTCCCAGGGCACTCTAACAGCCTATCTTCTCCGATCTAAAGAGAAGCTGAAAATGACTCAAGATGGCGCCGGTTCACATCCCTCATGCTGCACTCTGGACTCTCAGCCGTCCCAATCCACATCAGAGGACCATGAGTATTCACTCTCACCCCCTGTTTCACTCACTAAAGCAGATCTGGAAGACAGCCTGGCTGCCATGTATGAGAGGATCGCAAACAAATTGCACTCTGAAATTAGTAAATCTACACAGGCCCTGTCACAAGAAATCGCTACCCTAGGCTCCCGCTCTGATCGCTTAGAAACTAAGCATGATGAGCTAACCCTTGCACACAATGATTTAAGGAAAGACTATGATGCCCTAGCGAAAACTTTTCTGCAAATTCAGGCGCAAGTCGAAGACCTAGAAAATCGCAATCGTAGATGCAATCTTAGAGTTCGTGGAGTTCCAGAATCTGTCACTAATTTAAACCCTGCCATGCTGAAATTGTTCCATTCCTTGGTTCCTGACAAACCAGATTCAGCTTTTATTTGCGACAGAATGCACAGAGCATTACGTCCTAAACCTCCTATAGACAAACCACCTTGCGATATAATAATGTGCTTTAAGGACTTTCTCATCAAAGAGGAAATTCTCAGAGCCTCCAGATCTAATTCAAACATCATTTTGGATGGAGCTAAATTACAAATTTTTCCCGATATCTCGCAAGCTACCCTGGAGCGCAGAAGGAACATGAGAGAAATCACCTCTGTCCTGCAGAGCGCCAGAATTAGCTACAGATGGGGTTTCCCATTTAAGCTCACTGTCCCACATAGTGGGACAATATACACAGTCTACAACATAACCGAAGGCAAAGACCTCCTTATCAAGCTAGGCCTGCTTGAGCCGGAGCCACTACTGCGCCTACAAGCTACTCCAAGACCGTCACCCATATGGTCTACACCTGCATCCAGGAGTGACAACAGGAGAAACAGACCACAACCTTGCAATTTAAACACCTAACTTTAGGAAAGACTCATTGCACTACTCCTATCCTCCCTTTATTTTCCCATTCTTTTCCACCTGGGATATGACTTTTTTTTACATATCATAATTTTTTCCCCCCTTTTTTTTTTCTCTTTTGTTTTTTTTTTTTTGTCAGTATTCAGTTTTCACGAATTGCATGTACATACATATACAATTCATCTGTTTGTATATTCACTTGGAACATTCATCCTTGTATCTGGATTAATTAATTTCTGTGGTCCCTGTCTCCCTCATGTGGCAATCCTGAATCAACGCAACTCCCTCTACTTTAACTTAATCTCTTGGTTCATTGACTACCTCCTTCTTCAATTGTGCCTTCTTAAATCATCTACTACCACCCTAGAGCCTTCACAGGCTCTAAATATTTTTCTTTTTTTTATTTCTACAACAGTCAAATCAATATTACTGACGTTAAAGTTTTTATTTTTATATGTTCACATAGTTTATTGCAGTTTCAGCTGGTTTCATGTTTATTGCAGTCTCTGACTCTCTCCGGTGAGGAAATAGAGATAGCTGACCCCTTTTGTTTTTACTACCTCAACACAGACCTCAGTTGAATGCTTCATTATCACACTACTTATTGATCCTACATTTTACCTATCTGGAACCCCCTTATTACCTACCCATACATTACAATGTTTTGACTAACTATAGTGCCTTATTCCCACATCCCAATTTCCTTACTTTGGTACTTTGCTAGCTAAGATTGTTCTTTTTCTGATCAAGCTGTATTTTGTGTTTCCATAAATACTAAGGTCAACATCTTCGTTCCCTATTGATCCAGGAGACTCAAGTTAAATCTGCAAGAATTTTGCAGTAGAACTCCATACACCCTGGCTCCTAATTCAGAGCCTCAAAGTGGACTGTGCTTATACTACCTCAAGGTATTTGGTAAAACTTCTACATCCCTTCCGGGTAATACACCTTCACTAATTTTCATATGGTGCACAGCCCGTTCGCCGTGCTTGTTTGACCCCACTCTTGTCGCAGGCTCCTCAGCCTAGAACAGGCTAGCCTGATTTGGCAGTTTTTTTTCTTTGATTCTCCCCGTTCCCTCCCCCTCTTAGATTCTGGGGGAGGCAGGGTGGAGCCTTACCTTATAGTCTGCGACAAGATCGGGACGATTTTTGGTCCCAATTTTGAACAACAGTTTAGGTCAACTGACCCTATATCTCTTGGCCTCCGTTACAAAATTAAGTTGTTTTTGTTCTTGGTTTTGATTATTATTTTTTTTCTCTTTGGAAGATCACTGTTTACTTGTTTATACGAGACAATTTGCTTTTATAATATCAGCTATGTTCACCTTGTTAGGCCTTCTGATCAATTGCCATTACCCTCTTGTGACACACTGGACACAGACAATTCTACATACATTTATCTCTCAATACTTAGTTTTTATACTCTCATTAATATAGATTTCCCCAACCAAATATGGCCATTAAAATAATATCGCACAATGTGCAAGGATTCAACTCTCCACACAAGCATAGAAAGGCTTTTAGACACTACAAGAGATTAAATGCAGATATTATACTTCTGCAAGAGACCCACTTTGACTCTAATAATCATCCCACTTTCTTTGACAAAAGATATCAACAACACTACTATACCACATTTCACAATAAAACTAGAGGTACTGTGATATTCATCAAAAACTCACTCGTTTTTGAGACACTTCATATTCATAAAGATCCCGAAAGCCGCTTTATAATAATACAAGGCAAAATTGATGGTCAAAATATTACCATAGCCTCAGTATACGCACCTAACGAAGCCCACTCCACCTTCTTCAACATCTTCTTTAATTCCCTAGACAAATATATCTCCCCACACCTTGTTGTTGGTGGAGACTTCAACCTGGTGGCACATCATTCCCTAGATAGAAACTCCCCATCCCCCAACTCTAGAACCTTTTCCAAGTCATTACATAAATCTCTCAACTCACTCCAATTAATAGACACCTGGAGATCCCACAACATAGGCATAAAAGAATACACCCATTTCTCATACGCGCATAATAGTTTTTCACGTTTAGATTATATCTTCACAACCCCTATCATACTAGCCAATTCTCACAATGCGGAAATAATTCCTTGCCCCTGGTCAGACCACCATATAGTATCATTTGAGACTTCCTACATAGGTTTACCTTCCTCTCCCTACTGTTGGAGATTAAATGAATCTTTATTAACTGACCCCATCATATACCAACAGATCTCTAAAAATATTGAAGAATACTTTACTAATAATGATACATTAGATGTCTCTCCTTCAACCCTATGGGTCGCTCATAAGGCGGTTCTGAGAGGGCAATTGATAAAAATAGCCTCTACTAAGAAAAAAGCAAGACTTGCTGATATTAATTCCCTCTCTAGAGAGCTTCACACTCTCTATAACAAAATTAGCTCTTCCCCCTCTCCTTCCCTCACACAATTAATCAATCTTAAACGCCATGCTTTAGATTCTCTCCTCGCTAATGATACAGAGAAAAGCTTCAGATTCTCTAACGCTAAATTTCTTCTACACGGCAAAAATACCTCCTCTATGTTCGCCGGGAAATTAAATCAATTCATTAAACCCCCACATATCTATAAACTACGTGATCCCAGCGGTAATATGGTCTCTCATCCAAATAAAGTCCAAAACATATTTCTAAATTTTTACAAAAACCTTCTCTCAAATCCTTATTCAGCCCCTACTCCATCTGCACTCAACTGGCTCAATAATATCCATCTCCCCTCCCTTAATCCTCAGCAAACTGATTTCCTTAACAAACCTTGTTCAGATATAATTCAATCCCTCAAATCCTCCACTGCCCCCGGTTCAGACGGTTTTTCTACTTCCTACTATAAAAAATTTGCCCCTCTCCTTGTCCCACATCTAACCAAACTCTTTAACTTTATTCTTAAAGGTAATCACTTTCCCCCTGAAATGACACCTGCCAATATGTCTCTAATTCCCAAACCCCATAAAGACCATACTCTCCTGCAAAATTTTCGACCTATATCGGTCCTTAATAATGACCTAAAAATTTTTGGTCGATTATTAGCTGACAGACTGGCTACAATTATCCCATCTCTGGTTCACATCGACCAGTCAGGTTTTATCAGAGACAGACAACTCACAGACAACATTAGACTAGTCAACAATATCATTCAAGATGCCTGTCGCTCCTCTCATCAATTATGCCTACTAAGCCTTGATATAGACAAGGCTTTTGATAGTGTAAACTGGGATTATCTTGACCTCATTTTAAACAAATTTGGTTTCTCAGATGCTTTCTTTCATGGCTTTAAAGCCCTCTACCACAATCCTCAAACAAGAACTAGAATTCCAGGCAGTAACTCTAAATTTTTCCCACTTAACAGAGGTACGAGACAGGGCTGCCCCCTTTCCCCCTTACTTTTTGCCCTAGCCCTTGAACCCCTGGCATATGCAATCAGAAATAACACAAATATTTCGGGATATACAAAAGGTCCCTTGGTCCCTTGGAATATAAGATCAGTCTGTATGCAGACGACGCCATTGTGTTTTTATCGAACCCATTACAATCGATTCCCGCCATAATCTCAGAACTCAAGACGTTTAAAGAACTATCAGGCCTAGGCATTCACCACTCCAAATGTTCTATTATCCCAATTAATATCCCCACTAATATTGCCTCAATCATTAAATCAAACTTCTCTTTCTCCTGGTGCACAGGCCCACTTAGATACCTGGGGGTCCTGATCTCTTTGGACCCTAACGCTCTATATCAAAACAACTTTCCAGGCCTATTCACACAGATTAGAAATCTTCTAAAGACATGGTCTATGTATCGCATCTCTCTGCTGGGCAGAATATGTGCAATAAAAATGAGTATCCTCCCGAAACTTTTATTCCTGTTTCGGGCACTGCAAATAAATATACCCAGATATAAAATAGACTCCCTACAGAGGGATGTTAATAAATTTCTCTGGTTCAATAGAAGACCTAGATATAGCAATGAGCTATTATACCGTCCACAAAAAGATGGAGGTTTGGGTCTTCCAAACCTTTGGCTTTATTACTCTGCCTCCAGACTATCGCATATTTCACAATGGTTCTCTAAAAGCATTAACATTCCCTGGCTTCTATTTGAATCTACCTCTATTTCCCCCTACCACCTCTAAGGTATTATATGGTCAAATCAAAATTTTTACAAACACAATCGACCTCGTAATATTATAGTTTCCCAACTACTTAAATTCTGGCATCGCAATAATGCCATATTTAAGCTCTCTTCCCCTAACCCCCCCCCCCTCGCCTCATTCATAGGGGAGCCCAGTTTCACCCCGGCTTTCAATAACAATCCAGATTTTGATATATGGATTATAAATAATCTAACTAACATCTCGTCAATAATGGATAATAACCATTTTATACCTTTTGAGCTTCTTCAAGAAAAATTTAATCTCCCAATCACACAAGATGAAAACTACGTTCTAATCAAAAACTTTTTCCAATCACAATATCCACTGAATACATCACATCCTATTTCTCCCTTCAAATTAGTCTGCATTAAAGCTCCCATTCATATATAAATAATAACAATAGACCAATTAAGACAAACCCTATGCTGAGATGGGAATATGACCTGGGACAAACGTTTTCCATTTTAGATTGGAACAAGATGATGAAAAATCTTAGTAGGAGCAACAAGACCCCTGCCTTTAAGGAAACCCCTATTAAAATCATCACTAGATGGTATCTAACACCCCAAAAATTACACTCCTTTTACCCTACAATGTCTGACAGTTGTTTTAGAGGTTGTGGTTCCCTGGGCTCCCTGCTGCACATTTTCTGGGACTGCCCAATTTTGAAACCCTTCTGGAACAAAACTGCCTTATTGATTCAAAAATTAACTAATCTGACAGTCACATTATCTCCTCAGACTTGCTTACTGTACCTTTCCACACCGGACATTCCTTTGCCAATTATGGAGCTGATATACTCCCTGCTGAGCTCTATTCAGTGGACCATAGCTTGTAATTGGCAAATCCCGACCCTACCCTGGACCCAAGTCTTAAACCGTATGGAATCAATCAAATTAACTGAAAGTATCCTACACACAGCTAACGACACAATGCATATTTTCCATGATAAATGGAATCCTGGTCAATACCACAAAAATAATGGTACCCATCTGTCAAAATTTCCATCTTGTAAGATGTATAATCTAGTTCATATATTTTGAATACTAATTGTCAATAATATCTGTATGAACCAAAATCCTATGTTTTTACTCCTATGGCAATGATATATAATGCTGTTTTGTTTTTATGATCTTCCAATAAAACTTTTGTAAATTAAATTTCAGCAAAATGGACTAGCCTGCTGCATTTTTTTCACTTTGATTTTTTGGGTGTCTTTGAATTCAGCCCTCTGTAGGTTAATAATTTTCATTTCCATCAAATGATGTGGCATCCTTTCAGTCCTAACACACTACCCAGTCCATATCAGTATAGAAATCCAGCATGATATTTTTCCCCATTGAGATCTGATGTGTTTTCAAAGTGTTCCTTTATTTTTGTGAGCAGAGGCCATAAAGAATAAAATGGTCAGTGTTGCAATTGTCTATGTGTCACAAATTGCATGCAGCGGTTTATCAAACGCAATTTTTTTTTGTAAAAAATACACTTTAATAAATTTCAGTGAACACAAACATAATATAATACCCATTTTTTTGTAAAATACAAGCACAAGTCTGCATGCACAGTCACAGGGAGCACTGACCTTCATAAGTCACCGTCTTGTGTACATCGGGAGCTGTGCAAGTGGTGCTATTCAAACGTCTCTGTGGCAGATAGCACCAGTTGCACAGCTCCCGATGTACACAGGTCATTGTCTTTTGGCACACTTACTGAAGGTCGGTACTTCCTGTAACTGTGCGTGCAGCCTTGTGCTGCCATCTGTTTATGTGTTACAAAACTAGTCTTGAAACTTTCTGATACCACCTCTTATAAATGATGATGTTACGCCAAGTAAATAGATACCAAACATGTCACATTTTAAAATTGCGCACACCGTAGAATGGTAACAAAACTACAATACATTCAATTATCCATAGGTGACACTTTCTAAGCCTTTACAAGTTACTAGCTCAGAGTTACACAGGAGGTACGGTGCTGGAATTATTGTTCTTGCTCTGAATTTCACAGTGATACCCCATATTTGTGGTGCAATCCACATTAACACATGCGTTCAGGACTTACATGAGTGTTCCAATTTGCATGTGGGCACAGGGAAACGGGGGCACTTTTTTTTTTTTTATTCATTTTATTTCATTTCTTTTACACTGTACTTTTTTTGGATCAACTTTACTGCTATCACAAGGGATGAACAACATTCTTTGTGATAGCACAGACTGTGACATGTCCTCTTTATGGAAGGATCTGGTGTCTGTTAGACTCCAGATCTTTCCTCTGGCCTCCAAAACATCTCATCAAACCAAGCCCCTATTTCCACGTTCTTTGTTTGACAATCCCCTAATTATTAGCCTTGAAAATGGGCCAGATTGATTTTCAAGATTTACATCCTATTGGCTTCTATGAGGTTCGCCATTTGTAAATTTAGTTAGCCTAACCTCCCATGTATCGAAACTCAGGCAAATTTGCCTATCACTAATAATGACTTACTTGTTGGGGAGGTTGAAAGAGTTGTGGAAGTTGTTGCAATAATGGAGGTAGTTGTTGGCTTTGTAGATAAAGTTGTCTCTCTTGATACTATGTTTGTTACTTGAGAAGTGGAAAGCGGTCCCTTTGCTGTTGTGGCAGGCGCACTAGACATTCTTGTGAATAATGCAGTTGTTAACAATTCTTGGGCTGCTGTAGTGCCAACAACTATTTGTGTTGTGGATACAGCTGGAAAAGAAGCATTTTGTGTTCTTGTAGTCTCTGTCTCATGAGTCACTTGTGTGGTGGATGTAGCTCCAGAAGAAGCTTTAGTGTGCACTGTAGTTTCTGCCCCTTGAGATATTTGTGTGGTAGATATAGCTGCAGAAGAAGCTTCTAGATGCTTTGTAGTCTCTGTACCATTAGCCATTTGTGTAGTAGAAGAAGCTATAGAGGCCATTTGTGTTGTGGATACAGCTGGAAAAGAAGTATTTTGGGTTCTTGTAGTCTCTGTCCCATGAGCCACTTGTGTGGTGGACATAGCTACAGAAGAAGCTGCCTGTGCCACTGTAGTCTTTTGGGTTTCAGCAATTTGTGTGGAGGATAAACTTGTAGAAGCCCCGTGGGCAACGGTAGTCTCTGACCCATGAGCCATTTGTGTGGTGGATGTAACTGCAGAAGAAACTCCCTGGCCTACTGCAGTCTCTGTGACATCTGATGTTTGTGTGGAGGAAGAAGTTCTATCAGTTATTTGCACAGTTGATATAATTGCAGAAGTATCCTTCTGAGACATTGTACTCTCAGTTCCATCAACTGTGTGTGTGGTGGATGTAGCTGTATTCTCTGTCCCAATATCCATTTGTGTGGTGGATATAGCTGCAGACGAAGCTTTCTGGGTCATAGTAGTCTGCAAATCATTAACCATTTGTGTGGTGGATTTACCTAGAGAGGAAGTTTCCTGGGCTGTTGTAGTTTCTGTGACATTAGATGTTTGTGTGATAGAAGAAGTTCTATCAACTATTTGAACAGTTGATATAACTGGAGAAGTATCTTCCCGAGACATTGTAGTCTCAGTTCCATCAACTGTATGTGTGGTGGATTTAGCTGTATTCTCTGTCCCAAATTCCATTGGTGTGGTGGATATAGCTGCAGAAGAAACTTTCTGGGTCATAGTAGTCTGCGACTCATTAACCAGTTGTGTGGTGAATATAACTGAAGAGGAAGCATCCTGGGTCATTGTAAATTCTGTGACGTCTGCAAATTGTGTGGTGGATAAAGCTATAGATGTAGTTTCCATGGTGCTTGTAGTATCTGTCCTATTCATCATTTGTGTGTTGGATACAGCTGAAGTTTCCTGGACCACTGTAGTCCCTGTGATATCAGATATCTGTCTAGTAGATAAAGGCATATAAGTAGATCCTTGGAGAATTGTAGTTTCTGTCCCATCAGATATTGGTGTGGTGGATATAGCTAGTGAAGAAGCTTCCTGGGTCATTGTAGTCTTTATGATTTCAGCCATTGTTGTGGTGGATAAAGCCATTGAAGAAGCTTCCTGAGCCCTTGTAGTGTCTGTAACTTCACCCATTGGTATGGTAGATAAAGCTGTAGATGAAGCTTCCTGGGTTATTGTAGTCTCTGTTGTATCAACTATTTTTGTAGTGAATATAGCCGAAGAAGAAGTTTCATGAGCTGTTGTACTTTCCATTCCATCAGCTTTTTGGGTGGTGGATATAGCTGAAGATGATGCTTCCTGGACCAATGTAGACTCTGTGACAGCAGACATTTGTGTGGTGGATAAAGCCATAGAAGAAGCTTCCTTAGTGATTGTAGTCTCAGTTTCAGCAGTTATCTCTGTGGTTGATACGGCCGCAGAAGAAGATTCCTTTGTCAGTTTAGTCTCTGTGCCACCAGCTGTTTCAGTGGAGGATATAGTTACAGAAGCAGGTTCATCAGTCATTGTGCTCTCTGTGCCATCTGCTGTTTGTGTGATGGTCATTTTAGTCTCTGTCCTATTAGTCGTTTGTATGGTGGACATAACTTCAGAAGATACATCTCCAGTCATAGAAGTCTTCATCCCATCAGTTGTTTGTTTGGTGGATATAATTGAAAAAGTTGGTCCACCTGTTATTGTGGTGTCTGTGCTTTCAGCATTTTTTGTGATGGATATAACTGAAGATGTTCCTTCATTCAGTGTAGTCTCGGTGCCATCAGCAGATAGTGTGGTGGATATAGATGTAAAAGACAGTTCAGCAGTAGTAGTTTCATCGTCCATTTGTGTGGGTGATAATGATGCCGAAGAAGCTTCTTCTGTCATTTTACTCTCTGTGCCACCAGCTGTTGGTGTGGTGGATATAGATGTAAAAGACAGTTCAGCAGTAGTAGTTTCATCGTCCATTTGTGTGGGTGATAATGATGCAGAAGAAGCTTCTTCTGTCATTTTACTCTCTGTGCCACCAGCTGTTTCAGTGGAGGATATAGTTACAGAAGCAGGTTCCTCAGTCATTGTGCTATCTGTGCCATCTGCTGTTTGTGTGATGGTCATTTTAGTCTCTGTATTATCAGTCGTTTGTATGGTGGACATAACTTCAGAAGATACATCTCCAGTCATAGAAGTCTTCATCCCATCAGTTGTTTGTTTGGTGGATATAATTGAAAAAGTTGGCCCACCTGTTATTGTGGTCTCTGTGCTTTCAGCATTTTTTGTGATGGATATAACTGAAGATGTTCCTTCATTCAGTGTAGTCTCGGTGCCATCAGCAGATAGTGTGGTGGATATAGATGTAAAAGACAGTTCAGCAGTGGTAGTTTCATTGTCCATTTGTGTGGGTGATAATGATGCAGAAGAAGCTTCTTCTGTCATTTTACTCTCTGTGCCACCAGCTGTTTCAGTGGAGGATATAGTTACAGAAGCAGGTTCCTCAGTCATTGTGCTCTCTGTGCCACCAGCTGTTTCAGTGGAGGATATAGTTACAGAAGTGGGTTCCTCAGTCATTGTGCTCCCTGTGCCATCTGCTGTTTGTGTGATGGTCATTTTAGTCTCTGTCCTATCAGTCATTTGTATGGTGGACATGACTTCAGAAGATACATCTCCAGTCATAGAAGTCTTCATCCCATCAGTTGTTTGTTTGGTGGATATAATTGAAAAAGTTGGCCCACCTGTTATTGTGGTGTCTGTGCTTTCAGCATTTTTTGTGATGGATATAACTGAAGATGTTCCTTCATTCAGTGTAGTCTCGGTGCCATCAGCAGATAGTGTGGTGGATATAGATGTAAAAGACAGTTCAGCAGTAGTAGTTTCATCGTCCATTTGTGTGGGTGATAATGATGCAGAAGAAGCTTCTTCTGTCATTTTACTCTCTGTGCCACCAGCTGTTTCAGTGGAGGACATAGTTACAGAAGCAGGTTCCTCAGTCATTGTGCTCTCTGTGCCATCTGCTGTTTGTGTGATGGTCATTTTAGTCTCTGTCCTATCAGTCATTTGTATGGTGGACATGACTTCAGAAGATACATCTCCAGTCATAGAAGTCTTCATCCCATCAGTTGTTTGTTTGGTGGATATCATTGAAAAAGTTGGTCCACCTGTTATTGTGGTGTCTGTGCTTTCAGCATTTTTTGTGATGGATATAACTGAAGATGTTCCTTCATTCAGTGTAGTCTCGGTGCCATCAGCAGATAGTGTGGTGGATATAGTTATAAAAGACAGCTCAGTAGTGGTAGTTTCATTGTCCATTTGTGTGGGTGATAATGATGCAGAAGAAGCTTCTTCTGTCATTTTACTCTCTGTGCCACCAGCTGTTTCAGTGGAGGATATAGTTACAGAAGCAGGTTCCTCAGTCATTGTGCTCTCTGTACCATCTACTGTTTGTGTGATGGTCATTTTAGTCTCTGTCCTATCAGTCGTTTGTATGGTGGACATAACTTCAGAAGATACATCTCCAGTCATAGAAGTCTTCATCCCATCAGTTGTTTGCTTGGTGGATATGATTGAAAAAGTTGGTCCACCTGTTATTGTGGTCTCTGTGCTTTCAGCATTTTTTGTGATGGATATAACTGAAGATGTTCCTTCATTCAGTGTAGTCTCGGTGCCATCAGCAGATAGTGTGGTGGATATCGTTGTAAAAGACAGCTCAGCAGTAGTAGTTTCATTGTCCATTTGTGTGGGTGATAATGATGCAGAAGAAGCTTCTTCTGTCATTTTACTCTCTGTGCCACCAGCTGTTTTAGTGGAGGATATAGTTACAGAAACGGGTTCCTCAGTCATTGTGCTATCTGTGCCATCTGCTGTTTGTGTGATGGTCATTTTAGTCTCTGTCCTATCAGTCGTTTGTATGGTGGACATGACTTCAGAAGATACATCTCCAGCCATAGAAGTCTTCATCCCATCAGTTGTTTGTTTGGTGGATATAATTGAAAAAGTTGGTCCACCTGTTATTGTGGTCTCTGTGCTTTCAGCATTTTTTGTGATGGATATAACTGAAGATGTTCCTTCATTCAGTGTAGTCTCGGTGCCATCAGCAGATAGTGTGGTGGATATAGTTATAAAAGACAGCTCAGCAGTGGTAGTTTCATTGTCCATTTGTGTGGGTGATAATGATGCAGAAGAAGCTTCTTCTGTCATTTTACTCTCTGTGCCACCAGCTGTTTCAGTGGAGGATATAGTTACAGAAGATGGTCCCTCAGTCATAGTAGTCTCTTTGCTATCTTCTGTTTGTGTGGTGAATATTGCTAAAGAAGATGGTTCATCTGTTGTATCAGGGTTCCCTGATGTCTGTCCAGATGATACAGCTGGAGATGAAAATGCAATTGCAGAAGTGGGTTGTTCCACTGAAGAAGTCTCAGAGGCAGCAGACGTCTGAGTAGGAGAAAAACTAAGGGATGCATTCATTTCCACTGTTGTATTAGGAATATCTGAGGTTTCTGTTTCATATGCAGATGTGGAATCTTCTTCATAAGGTATATTTGGAAAAACGTTTTCTATATTCTTTTCAAACATTTCAACTCCATTGTATGGTAATTCCTCATACAGGCCTTTACTGGAGCAGCTTCCTGTCATTTAAATTAAAAAAGAGAATAAGTGTAAGTGCATGGCGATCACTGCAATTTTTTATGTCAAACGGTATTTGCGCAGCAGTTTTTCAAGTATAATTTTTTTGGGAAAGATAAACTTTACAACTATTAAGAACAATACCGCGCTTCTGGAATTAAGATGTGTAGCAGCTGCAACAAAAATAGTGCGATATTTCACCAAAAAATTGTGCTATAGTAAAAAATTGTTGCGCTAACAAGAATTATCAACATTTCAAATAGAAAGGGTTTTTTTAATATGAACTTTTTGACGACGCGTTTATGGCAAACTGTATTTTTTAACGTCACTAGCGGTACGTGAATGTGAATAAGAGAAAAAATTAAATTTACTGTCCTTCGACGAGGTCATTTCCGGACATACTCCTTAATGGTATGTTACCTCAACTTTACAAACTTTTCTTATATCTTTTGCAAAAAGGTTTATATGGAATACTTCTTCTAAGGTGTAGACGTATACTTTGTCTTTGGAGTCTATAAGGATTATGTTGTCACCTTTACTTACGTAGGGAATCAAAAAG
>BLSH010086768.1:258143-290390 GCA_018402905.1 Glandirana rugosa
GTTCAATATTTGTATTTTTTACATTTATTTGATTTTATTTCAGGTTTTTATTACATTTTCTGTTTTTAGGGCACTATCCACTTCTTAGTTGGCACCATCCTTCTTTGACATTATCTTTATTGTCTCTTAATCCCGGTTTCCTAGGAGAATTGAGGATTGAACGGCTATCCTTTTGGTCCCTGCAGAGGGCTATATCTGCATGTGTGGTTAGACCTCAGCTAGCGATAGCGGGTCTCTGCATCTGGTAAGAGTTTACACTCACCCTTACCTTATCACTGGAGGTGTCTGCACGGTTTATGGTGGTGGAAGTTGGAGTAATCTATCTTGGGACTACATTGAAAGTTCTGGATGGGACAATTCTCTGTTATTTCTATTACAGTTTCTTCCTAC
The DNA here is from genome assembly GCA_018402905.1 of Glandirana rugosa. NCBI lineage: Eukaryota > Metazoa > Chordata > Amphibia > Anura > Ranidae > Glandirana > Glandirana rugosa. The sequence goes on from BLSH010086768.1 coordinate 258,534, forward strand.
CACGGTTGATTCTTCACCTATCACGGGATTTTTGTCTTTTACATTATTTTTGGACTTTATTTTAGTTTATTTACATTTTTTATGTTTATAACTTGCACAATATGTTGTATATCAATTATTTGAGCTATGCACACTGATGTTTTGCCTATAGCACTAATATTTTAGCGCAACAATTTTTTACTAAAGATAAACTTTAATGAAATGTAATGCAAAAAAACATAATATATAACCCGATTTTTGGTAACTATAAAAGATGATGTTACACCGAGTAAATAGATACCACTTTAAAATTGCGCATGCTCGTGGAATGGTGACAAATTATGATACTTAAAAATCTCCACATGCGATGCTTTAAAAATGTTTACAGGTTACCTGTTTAGAGTTACAGAGGAGGTCTAGCACTAGAATTATTGCTCTAACGTTCACATCGATACCTCACATGTGTGGTGCGAACACCATTTACATATGCATGTGCGACTTGCGTATGCGTTCACTTTTGTGCACCAGCATGGAGGCATGAGGGTATTTTAATTTTATTTAATTTTTTTATTTTTACACTGCCCCTTTAATTATTTTCTTTTAAATTACTTTCATTCCTATTACAAGAAATGTAAACAACCCTTGTTATAGAAAGAATGGATGACCGGTCCTCTATATGGAGAGATCTGGGCCCCAAATCGCTTCTCTACCTTTAAAAGCAAAAGATAAAAAAAAAAAAAAAGGATCTTTTGCTTTAACCGATTCCCGACCGGCTCCTGTACATATACGGCAGTAGTGTGGCTCTCCTGCGCGAACCACCGTATATATACGGAGATTTGTGCAGCCGCAGTTGTGGGCGGGATCATGCCCGCCGCGCGCTCCGTGAGTGTGCCCGCGGGACGGGTGGACTCGATGTCCGCCGGTGACCCGTGATTGCCTACTACAGAGCCAGAACAGGGAACCGCCAATGTAAAAACGGTGGTTCCCCGTTCTGACAGGCGGTATAACAGAGATCTAGTGATCCCTGTGATCGGGATCAGTTAGATCTGTCATGCTCCTGGCAGCCCAGCCCCCATACAGTTAGAACACACCTAGGGAACACAGTTAACCCCTTGATTGCCCCCCCCCCCCCCCCAGAGGTTAACCCCTTCCCTGCCAGTGTCATTTACTCAGTAATCAGTGCATTTTCATAGCACTGATTGCTGTATAAATGCAAATGGTCCCAAAAAAGTGTCAAAAGTGTCCAACATGCCCGCTGCAATATCGCAGTCCTGATAAAAATCACAGATCGCCGCCATTACTTGTAAAAAAAAATAAAAACGCCATAAATGAATTCTCATAGTTTGTAAACGCTGCAACTTTTGAGCAAACCAATCAATATACGCTTAATGCAATTTTTTTTTTTTTTACCAAAAATATGAGGAAGAGAATATATCGGCCTAAACTGATGAATAAATTCACTTTTTATATATTTTTTTGGATATGTAATATAGCAAAAAGTAATACATATTGTTTTTTTTTCAAAATTGTCACACTTTTTTGTTTTTCGGTGACCAGAAGTGACATAGAGGTGATCAAATACCACCAAAAGAAAGCTCTATTTGTGGGAAAAAAAGGATGCCAATTTTGTTTGAGTACAAAGTCACACGACCACGCAATTGTATGTTAAAGCGACGCAGTGCCGAATCGCAAAAAGTGCTCTGGTCCCGAAGGGAGTAAATCCTTCCGGGGCTGAAGTGGTTAAAAAAAATCATCTACTTCCGCCCTATACCGGAAGTGACGTCATGACGTTGCTCCAGTCCTCCAAGATCATAGAGGTGATCAGAGACGATCTGGTCTCTGTTCACCTCTACGGCCAGCAGCGCGAACCATCAGATCTTTTCCCGGTCTCGCTGATAAAAACAGTAAGCCAGAGAAACACCTGTGAGCAGTGGGAGGGGGATTCTTCTGAAAGTGATCCTGCGGCTAATTAGCTGCCTGGACTGCTTTCATGAGAAAGAGAATCACTGGCTGAAAAAAAAAAAAATACCAGGCTTATGGCTGATAGCATCAACCATAACCCCGGTAAACCACTTGCAAGTCGCCACATATATATATGTGCTGCGGTCTGCAAATGGTTATAGGAATGCCGGTAATACCTTTCGTTCAGTCCCTTTGCTGGCTATCTCTTTGCCTCATCCTCACCATACACCTTCTTTTGCTGTTTTCTATTGTTCTGTAGGGGTCCTTTCAAGTAAGGTCATTCTTTGAGCCCATCCCTGGGCTAAAATTTTGTTTAATAATAAAGTCCCCTGAGCAGTCATTTTTACTTCCTGCTATAAAACATATCCAATAAAAATATTTGAAAAATCAAATTTAAGCCAATATGTCAGCAGATGCACGCCAAACATGCTACATGTTTTTGTAAAGAAAATCCCAATACGCGTATATTGATTGGTTTATGCAAACCTTATAGCGTCTACAAACTATGGGATATATTTATGGAATTTTTATTCAATTATTTTTATACTATTAATGGTGGCAACCAGCGACTTATAGCAGACTGTGGTGGACATTTTGACACGAAATGACACTTTGTGGGAACCAGTGACACTAATACAATGAGCAGTGCTAAAAATATGCACTGTCACTGTACTAATGGCACTTGCTGGGAAGGGGTTAAATATCTAGGGTGATCAAAGAGTTGAATGTGTGCCTAACTAGTGTTTTTGTGTACTGTATGTGCTGCTTTTACTAGGGGGAAAGATGGATTTTAATCCCTGCTTTGCAGGAACACAAAATCCATCCCTTCCACCATGTCAGAATGGAACTCTACCTTGTTTACATAGGCAGAGCTCTGTTTTGAGCCTCTGCCCAACAATCGGTGGTTGCCGGCGGACATCGAGTGCCCAGCACCAGCAGGTCAGTAAATTATTACAGCAGAAGTGGCACACACGCGCCCCCTGCAGGTGGAAGTGTGGGATCACGTATAGATACACTTGATCTGGCGCACAGCTGCCGCCCTGTAGCAGTAAAAGTGTTATAGGGCAGTCAACAACTGGTTAATTCAGAGCTATCCCCATAGTACTGCTTCTTGGCAGATGTCCTTAGCCTTTTGCATTGAATGGTACCCAGTGTCACTGAACCTATATGGACTTTTTAATGCAGTGCATAGTACCCTGGTGTCACTATGACCCCATTTATAGTGTAACCGATAAAAAGAGTGGTGCCAACCTCATCACATCAGTGCTGCTACTTACGCTGGACATGGATAAGCGAATTTGGGGTGGAGGAACTTGACTGGCCTGCACAGAGTCCTGACCTCAACCTGATAGAACACATTTGATATGAATTAGAATGGAGATTACGAGCCAGACCTTCTCATTCGCATCAGTGCCTAACCTTACAAATGCGCTTCTGGAAGAATGGTCAAATATTCCCATAGATACAATCCTAAACCTTGAAAAATGAAAAAAAGCAAGAGCACAACCTGGATCAACCGTTTAAATAACTGACAGGCAGGCACCGCATATCTGGTGCACGTGACCAAGCAGGAATATGAAAAAAGGAGGGAAAAGGACCCTACCAAGTAGGTTACATACGTGGAATGCTAAGGTTGATAAAAAATAATAATCTGGGTTCCACAAGGTTTGAACAATGAATGTCATTTCCAACCATTTCTTGAGGCATAACCTCTATATGTTTAATCTCTCCCCAAACTACTATTCTTGGTAGCCTTTATCTCAGTGGTGGCCTGTCCATTAGGAGCGCCACCGCCCTCCCCATCCATACATCCAGTCCCTTGATCTACATGCAGGGCACCGGACTATGGATTCCAATGAGGGAGGGGAATGTTTTTGGAAGCATGTGATTAGAGCCAGAGGCTCTAATAGGCTTCAAAAAAGGGTGGGCTCCGGGCGCATCCCACCCAGTTGTGTGACAATATCCAATGAATATTCACTATTGTCACAATAAATCTCCTCCCAGCCAATCAGGAAGCAGGTTGTGAGACCTGTTTCCTGATTGGCCACAACGTCAGGCAATCCTATTGAACGCCTAGAACTTAGGAGGCAGAGAACAGAGACGCACAGCGGAAGCCGCTGCAGAAGTGTACATCAGAGCCACTGTCTGCACCTCACCACCTAGATGGGGCCCACTCGCCGTGCTGGAGGGGACACCAGAGCCGCTGCCCGCACCTCGCCACCTAGATGGGGCCCGCCCGCCATGTTGGAGGGGACACTGAAGCAGCTGCCCGCAGCCCGCTACCTAGAAGGGGTAAGAACCAACCGGCAGACAGCAGGGGTGGGGGGTTCGCTAGTGCTGTGCCGCCGGCGGGGAGGGGTGTGGTCATAGGTGTGCGCAGCCTATTGTATTAGGGTGTGCACCCCAAATGTATTAAAACATGGATGTGTTAGTAGGGCAGTGGATGGTGTCAGTAGAGAAGTGGACTTTTCAGTAGTGCAGAGGTTGGTGAAAGCAGGGCAGTGGACAGTGCCAGTAGTTTTTTATGTTTATTATTTTTTTATTATTTTTTACAATTTGTTTTTAGGCCACCCTATCGGGGGCTTTGGTGAATTATCAGCAGGGGTAATCTACACCACACGGGGTGATTAGGGTGTGCCCAGGCACACCCCCTGCGCACACCTATGGGTGTGGTAGTGCCGCACCGCCAGCCGCCAAGGGGGGTGGTTGTTTGCCGCCCCCCCCCCCCCCCAAAAAGAAATCCCACCAGTCGCCACTGCTTTATCTTATTATTCTGCATTATCAAATAACTCTCTAATCCCCCAAATGATCCCTATTCCTACTAGCAGAAATGGGTTTAGTAAAAATTCCCAGAGAAATGCAGCTGATTTGCACAGTGGTATTTTTAATCAATTTATTGCCAGCGTGATGAACGACATGAGGAAAGTATGAATGCATGACATCTAATGGCAAAACCTAGCATCACAGCTGATTTACTGATATTTAAGCCACTGCTAGAAGACTTCTCCTTGCTCTGAAGAAGTTAGTGATGATTGGCTAACAAAACACATCAGTGTGACGTCAGCACGCATGTGACGTCTCTCGGGAGTCGGGACTGCTGCTCGCGGGCATTCGCAGATTGTGAGGTGATTGCAAACTTGGAACAGTGACACTAATGCCTGGTACACACAATGAGATTATCGGACGAATGATCATCCATTTTTTATTGCATGCTAATCTCAGATCGAACCTGAGGTTTACTAAAGTAATGAAAATTCTCGTATGACAGAATAAAAATTCAGAAGTGATGTGTTGTAGTGTATTTGTATTGCATTTTGAACAACAACTGTACTGATTAAATGAAAATCGCAGATCTGGCATTGTATGGAAAAAATTTTGTGCATGTCGATCGGATAATATGATTGCAAAATGAACAAACAGTGTGACAAAGCAGTGGGGAAAAGCAAATAGAATTCTGGGATGTATCAGTAGAGGGATCACCAGCAGGAGGAAGGAGGTTCTGATTCCTCTATATAGATCTTTAGTGAGACCTCACTTAGAATACTGTGTCCAGTTCTGGAAACCTCACTTACAAAAAGATATTGATAAAATAGAACGAGTTCAGAGACGGGTAACAAAGATGGTGAAAGGTCTGGGGGATAAAACATATCAAGAGCGACTTCAGGAACTTAATATGTACAGTCTGGAGGAAAGAAGGGAGAGGGGAGACATGATTGAAACCTTTAAATACATCAAGGGGGTGAATAAGGTTCAGGAGGGCAGTCTTTTCAATATGAAACCAAAATCAAGAACACGGGGACCTCAAACTAACTGGAGGGAAGTTCAAAACTAATCTTAGAAAGTATTATTTTACTGAAAGGGTGGTTGATGATTGGAATAAACTACCAACAGAGGTTGTGAGACAGTCAACAGTAAATGGCTTCAAACATGCTTGAGGTAAACATAAATCTATAGTCAGACAACAAGGTTAATGTAAAAAAATAAATAAATAAAAAGGGGCAGACTCGATGGACTACTCAGTCTTTTTCTGCCGTCACTTTTCTATGTTTCTATGTTTCTAATATAAGATGAACTGTCATGATCGGCTCTTTAAAGCTCTGTACTAAGGATCCGATTACTGTACGATTGTTTCGAAAGTGGTATTTTTCGTACAATTTTCTGATCGTGTGTACGGGGCTTAATGCTGACAGCATGGTGAGGCAATGGGGATTGGAGCAATTCACTATACAGAGCGGAGCGGGAATTAGCAAAACAACAGAAGAAGTGAGATCCACCCGGCACTCTGGCCAATACTTACTAGCACCCCACAGGAGGTGGCAACATTGATCCTATTGAATGTCTAGTGACCCCCCCCCACTCTGATGAACAGACACCGGTATCTCAGCCTGTGGTGCAGTGCTCTGAACAAGGGAACGTCCTGATGATCAGCATAGAGTCTACAGTAGGGTGCTCTGGCTTCGCTGTTCTCCCAACATCAAGCAAACAGAAAAGTCCAATACAGGAAGCCGGCACTCCAAATCCTTGCAAAAATATTTATTGGCAATTTATTTGTACTCTTTTTTAACCTTTTAGCCAATGAATATATTTGCAAGGATTTGGAGTGCCGGCTTCCTGTATTGGACTTTTCTGTTTGCTTGATGTTGGGAGAACAGCGAAGCCAGAGCACCCTACTGTGGACTCCATGCTGATCATCAGGACGTTCGCTTGTTCAGAGCGCTGCACCTTTGTCTCGCTCATCTAAGTGAGGCAGATTGCCTATAGCTGACCAGATTGGCCTCAGATGCCAAGCAGGAGGAAGTCTCTATGCTGATCATCAGGACGTTCCCTTGTTCAGAGCGCTGTACCTTTGTCTCGCTTCCTATATTGGACTTTACTTAGATGAGCATTAGTCCCTGTCTTCTTATGACAGAGATACTGAGGATGGACTGCCTTGGTGACTGTTTAATGGAGGTCACCAAGCAGCCCTAAAAATATTTAATTTGCCAGCCTACACTTCCACTACCACTTCAGCCCCGGAAGGATTTCACACTTTAGGACCGGAGCCCTTTTTGCGATTCGGCGCTGCGTCGCTTTAACTGACAATTGCGCGGTCATGCGACGTTGTACCCAAATGTAATTTGCGTCCTTTTTTCCCACAAATAGAGCTTTCTTTTGGTGGTATTTGATCACCGCTGCGTCATTTCTGATCGCCGCTATAAACAAAAGAAGAGTGACAATTTTGCAAAAAAAACCCAAATTTCTTACTTTTTGCTAAAATACAAATCCAAAAAAAAAAAATATAAAAAAACATTTTTTTTCATTGGTTTTGGCCGATTTATATTCTTCCTCATATTTGTGATAAAAAAAAACGCAATCGGCGTTTATTGATTGATTTGCGCAAAAGTGGTCGCGTTTACGGATGATGAGAATTCATTTCTGGGGTTTTTTTTTATTATTTACTAGTAATGGCGGTGATTTGCGATTTTTAGCGGTACTGCGATATTGCAGAGGACATGTCGGAACATTTTGACACTTTTTTGGGACCATTGGCATTTATACAGCGATCAGTGCTATAAAAATGCACTGATTACTGTGTAAATGCCATTGGCAGTGAAGGGGTTAACCTGCAGGGGGCGCTCTAAGGGTTAACAGTGTTCTCTGGGTGTGTTCTAACTGTGGGGGGACTGCCCTAGCTGGGGAAGGGAAGTGATCACAGCCTCCATGTAGTGGAAGGCTGTGATCACAGCCCTTCCCCCCTCACAGAACGGAGGTCCGTGTTTACTTACACAGACCTCCGTTCTTTCACTCCGGGGGGGAATCGCGGATGGGCGGCGGAGATCGAATCCGCCGCACCCGCTCCCTGGCCCTCCCCGGACACAGTGAGCGCGCGGGCGCGCCTCCAGCGGTGCGCGTGCGCTCACTGTGCGCGATCTGGCAGCTGCCGTCATATGACGGCGATTTGCCTTACAGCGCCACTCTGTCGCCGTCAATTGCCAACCAGCGGTCGGCAAGCGGTTAAAGACAAAAATCCAAAAAGGAGCCGGCGTAACTGGAATAGGATATAAGTGTTGATTTATTTAATTTCATCCATGAAAAATAACAGTGAATAAATCAACACTTGTATCCTATTCCAGTTGTGCCGACTCCTTTTTGGATTTTGTCTATATGGTCATTGCATGGAGGACACTCTAAGCCAGAGCACCTGGGACTAGGGTTGCCACATCATCCCTTTAATCCAGGACACATATGAATTGCACAGGTTCTGTGGCTAATAGACTTGTGCATGGCTGAAAATTTATTTTTATTTTTTCGTTTTTTTTATTTTTTTGGAAATTCAAAAAATTCGGAATTCGGAAATTAAAAAAATCGGAATTTAAAAAATTCCGAAATCCGAAATTTGGAAATTCGCCGTAATTCAGAAATTCATGGTAATTCGCCAATTGCGGTAATTCGGAAATTTGGCAATCGGAACAGCCGAAAATCTGAAATTCTGAAATTCAGAAATCTGAAAATTCGAAAATAACTAAGAACATTCTAAATAATAATTAACTGATAACTATTAAATTATAGGTATTAGAATTTCCTTGAAAGTTTGGCTGTTAGTGAACTTAAATATGAAATTTATCACTAATAGCCATATTTTCAAGAAAATTCCAATACCTATGATTTATTAGTTATTTATTATTATTTCAAATGTTCTTTCTTATTTCCGAATTTCCAATTCAGAAATAAGGAAGAACATTTGAGATAATAAGTTATTGATGTATTATTTTAACTTATTCTAAATTATAATAAGCTATAATTATTTAAAATGTTCTTTCTTATTTCTGACTTTTGCAGTGTGTGACTGTACATATGCATACTGTGTGTATGTGTGTGTACTGAGTGTGTATATACTGTGTGTATATTGTATGTATACTGTGTGTATACATACAATATACACACAGTATATACACACATACAGTATGCATATATACAGTCACACACTGCAAACGTCAAAAATTAGGAAGAACATTTGAAATAATAATAGCTTATTATAATGTATAATAAGTTAAAATAATAAATCATTAACTTTTTATTTCAAATGTTCTTCCTTTCTGAATTTCCGAAATTCGGAAATAAGAAAGAACATTTGAAATAATAATAGCTTATTATAATTTATAATAATTTAAAATAATAAATCAATAAATTATTTCATATGTTCTTCCTTATTTCGGAAATTCGGAATTAAGAAAGAACATTTGAAATAATAACAAATAACTATTCAATTATAGGTATTGGAATTTCCTTGAAAGTTTGGCTGTTAGTGAACTTAAATATAGGTCTGACTACCTAACACAGGCCCAATTTCTGAAAAAAAGATTTATAGCTAAGGGTTATGATACTAAAGCTATAGATTCCGAGATCAGCAGGGCCTATGACTTAGACAGAGATTTGTTGCTTGGTGAGCGGGAACCCCTAACAAGATCCCAATCCCAAAATGATATGTTCAAGTGGTCTTTCATTACCACTTTTTCATATGAACACAAGTCCATTTACAATATCTTCCATAAATATTGGAATGTGTTAAGAGCCACTTCTTCCAGTAAAAGCCAAGGTCATCTATAGAGGTGCTACTTCAATTCGTAATCAAGTTGCCCCTAATGTCATCAACCCTCCGGTGAAACCTTCCTTTTTTAGGGACCTTAAGGGTTACTTCCCATGTAAGAAGTGCAGGGTTTGCCAGGTTAACCATTGCAAGTCTAGAAGGGTTCAGGATTTCACCTCTACTGTAACTGGTCAAAATTATCAAATCAAACAATTCGCTACTTGTTCTACCAAAAACATAGTGTATATGATCACCTGTCCCTGTAAGAAACAGTATATTGGTCGCACCACGTGCCCCTTTTATGTTCGAGCAAATAAACACATTACCGCTATCTTGAAGGGGTCTACTAAGCACACGGTGCCGAAACATTTTTTTGAAATATCGTGGCAGAAATTTAAAGGGCACCTCTTTCACTATCATTGATAAGTTTGAGGTCCCTTGGAGAGGGGGGGCTAGAACTAGGGGTTTATCAAGAAGAGAAACCTTCTGTATAAAACTCACTGGCCGTTGGGAATTAACGTTGAGTGGGATATCAACTCGTTCACACACTGCAAACGTTGGAAATAAGGAAGAACATTTGAAATAATAATAGCTTATTATAATTTATAATAAGTTAAAATAATAAATGAATAACTTATTATTTCAAATGTTCTTCCTTATTTCCGAAATTCGGAAATAAGAAAGAACGTTTGAAATAATAATAAATAACTATTAAATTATAGGTATTGAAATTTCCCTGAAAGTTTGGCTGTTAGTGAACCTAAATATGAAATGAATCACTAATAGCCATATTTTCAAGAAAATTACAATACCTATAATTTAATAGTTATTTATTATTATTATTTCAAATGTTCTTTCTTATTTCCATATTTCTGAATTTCAGAAATTCAGAAATAAGGAAGTACATTTGAAATAATAAGTTATAAATGTATTATTTAAATTCATTATAAATAATAATAAGCTATTATTATATCAAATGTTCTTCCTTATTTCCAACTTTTGCAGTGTGTGTGTGACTGTATATATGCATACTGCATGTATGTATGTGTGTGTGTATAGTGGGTGTGCATGTACTGTGTGTATATTGTATGTGTACTGTATATACACACCCATAATACACACACACATACATACATACAGTATGCATATATACAGTCAAACACTGCAAAGGCGGTAATAAGGAAGAAAATTTGAAATAATAGCTTGTTATAATTTATAATAAGTTAAAATAATAAATGAATAACTTATTATTTCAAATGTTCTTCCTTATTTCCAAAATTCGGAAATAAGAAAGAACGTTTGAAATAATAATAAATAACTATTAAATTATAGGTATTGAAATTTCCCTGAAAGTTTGGCTGTTAGTGAACCTAAATATGAAATTAATCACTAATAGCCATATTTTCAAGAAAATTACAATACCTATAATTTAATAGTTATTTATTATTATTATTATTTCAAATGTTCTTTCTTATTTCCATATTTCTGAATTTCAGAAATTCAGAAATAAGGAAGTACATTTGAAATAATAAGTTATAAATGTATTATTTAAATTCATTATAAATAATAATAAGCTATTATTTTATCAAATGTTCTTCCTTATTTCCAACTTTTGCAGTGTGTGTGTGACTGTATATATGCATACTGCATGTATGTATGTGTGTGTGTATACTGGGTGTGCATGTACTGTGTGTATATTGTATGTGTACTGTATATACACACCCATAATACACACACACATACATACATACAGTATGCATATATACAGTCAAACACTGCAAAGGCGGTAATAAGGAAGAAAATTTGAAATAATAGCTTGTTATAATTTATAATAAGTTAAAATAATAAATGAATAACTTATTATTTCAAATGTTCTTCCTTCGTTCTTATTTCTGAATTTGGGAAATAACATTTGAAATAATAATAAATAACTATTAAATTATAGGTATTGGAATTTTCTTGAAAGTATGGCTATTAGTGATAAATTTCATATTTAAGTTCACTAACAGCCAAACTTTCAAGGACATTCCAATACCTATAATTTAATAGTTATTCATTATTTCAAATATTCTTAGTTATTTTCGGATTTCCGAATTACAGCAATTGCTGAATTACCGCGATTCGGTAAAACAAAAATTTGGAATTTGAAAATTTTCGGATTCCCGAATTTCTGAATTTCGGATTTCCGAATTACCGCAATTTCCGAATTACCGCGATTCGGAAAAACTAAAATTCTGAAAAATTCAGAAATTGAAAATTCAGAATTCATCCGAATTGCCGAATTTTGCAAAATTCGGTAAAAACGAAATTCGGAACGAAACAAATTGCACAAGCCTACTGATTAAGGTGGTAATTACTCACTTGTTGCCTTATCTGCAATCAATTAGCCTCAGAAGCTGTGTAATTCGTATGTGTCCTGGATTAAAGGGATGGCATGGCAACCCTACCTGGGACAAGGATGTGTTCACAAGATTTTCTGGAGTCTAGCTACACATCCAGGGATGCTTAAAGCTTGCTATTAGTAATCAAGTAAGCCCAGTTTGCAACTTGCAACAGGAGTTTCTATGCAATTTGGAATTCCAATAGGAGTGTGCTAGGTTGTGTGCATGGGTGTATGCATAACTGCAAATCCCATTCACAGACAACATTGTCTTTTTGGTTGGTAAAGGTCAATTCACTGGTATTCTGTATGGTGAAAATTTTCTATAATAAAATTGTTTTTTTAATCAACTGTAGTGTACCATGTATGTGGGCTTCTTGGTAGGTCCTTTCCCCTCCTTTTTTCATAAACTCCTAAACCTTGTGGACAGCCTTCCCAGAAGAATTGAAGCTGTTATAGCTGCAAAGGGTGGGCCAACTTGATATTGAACCCTATGGACTAAGACTGGAATGTCATTAAAGTTCATGTGTGTGTGAAGTCCCAATACTTTTGGTAATATAGTGTACATCAGTAAGGACCACCCAGCCTGTGGAATAGGTGAAGATGAAGAGGACCCTACAACATTATGTAATCAGACTGAAGGTTTTGGAAAAGATCAGTATGAAAACAAAAAAAGCAAAGTACAACCAGCAGGGGCTGCAAGGGAGGAGAGGTCCATTAATACGAAGAGCCTAAAACTGGCTTTTAAAACCTAGCTTCAGCCAAAAAATTATTTATTTTGTTTTGGTAGAGCCAGGAAGGGTTAGAGCTTCTGTTCTCATTGGAAACAAGTGTCCCCATTGAAACATTTTCTTGTTCTGGTGACAACGCAGAAGAATCACGTTCAGGAGAGGAGCTTTTAGGCATAAAAAAAACAGCAAACACGCATAAATGCGCCTAAACTCACCTAAATGCTAGCATTTGTTAATTTCAATGGCTAGAAAAAAATTAAAATTCTGGCTAATTAACCACTTTAGCCCTGGAAAGATTTACCCCCTTCCTGACCAGGCCATTTTTTGCGATACGGTACTGTGTCACTTTAACTGACAATTGCGCGGTCGTGTGACATTGTACCCAAACAAAATTGATGTCCTTTTTTCCCTCACAAGCTTTCTTTTGGTGGTATTTGATCACCTCTGCAGTTTTTATTTGCGCACTATAAACAAATACCCCCCCCCCAAAAAATGGAAAAAACAAATTTCTTCCCCAGTTTAAGCCAATATATATCCTTCTACATATTTTTGGTAAAAAAAAAAAAAAAAAATATCCCAATAAGCGTATATTGATTGGCTTGCGCAAAAGTTATAACGTCTACAAAATAGGGGATAGATTTTTGGCTCTACTATTATTATTTTATAGTAATGGCGGTGATCAGCGATTTTTAGCGGGACTGCGATATTGCGGCGGACAGATCAGACACTTTTTTGGGACCAGTGACATTTATACAGTGATCAGTGCTATAAAAACGCACTGATTACTGTATAAATGACACTGACAGAGAAGGAGTTAGTGGTGATCAAAGGGTTGGGTGCTTTCTAACTGGGGGGGGGGGGGAGTGGACTGACTGGGAAAACAGATCCTAGAAACAGGCGATCACTCTGAAGTCCCCTGACAGAACAGGGATCCGTCTTGTTTACATAGGCAGATCCCTGTTCTGCCTCTCTATGGAGACATCGCGGCCGCGATAATCGGCTCCAGGGATGCACGCATATCTATTGGACGGAGCGCCGCACCAGTACGGCGATTCGTGTAATCGAGCCAGCTTGCCGCAGTATAAGTGCGGTGAGCTGTCGGGAACAGGGCCGGCTCTACCACTAGGCGGAGTAGGCGGCTGCCTAGGGCGCACTGCCGCCTAGGGGCGCCTGGCCACTGTTGATCTGTCCCTGGCTGCTCTGCATTGATTCATGTCCTGACCCTGTCTGAGATAATGAGATTGTGTTATTACATGCCATTTGCAAATGTATATAGAAATAGTGACTGATCTGCCAAATGGGCACAGGTGAAGCTGTATTTGATGGGCACAGGTGAAGCTGTATTTGATGGGCACAGGTGAAGCTGTATTTGATGGGCACAGGTGAAGCTGTATTTGATGGGCACAGGTGAAGCTGTATTTGAAGGGCACAGGTGAAGCTGTATTTGACGGGCACAGGTGAAGCTGTATTTGATGGGCACAGGTGAAGCTGTATTTGATGGGCACAGGTGAAGCTGTATTTGATGGGCACAGGTGAAAGCTGTACTTGATGGGCACAGGTGAAGCTGTATTTGATGGGCACAGGTCAGGATGTATTTCATGAGCACAGGTGAGGCTGTATTAATTGGCGCTGGTGAAGTTGCATTTGATGGGCACAGGTGAGGCTGTATTGATTGGCGCTGGTGAGGCTGTATTGATTGGCGCTGGTGAAGCTGTATTGATTGGCCCTGGTGAAGCTGTATTTGATGGGCACAGGTGAGGCTGTATTGATTGGCGCTGGTGAAGCTGTATTTGATGGGTGCTGGTAAGGCTGCCTTTAATTGGCGCTGATCAGGCTGCATTAGATTGGCGCTGATAGGGCTGGGCAGGCAAAAGGGGGTGGGATCAGGGGTGGAGCCAAGGGGGCGGCAATATGAGGTTTTCGCCTAGGGTGTCAGAAATCCTTGCACCAGCCCTGGTCGGGAAGTGGTTAAATAAATATAAGCCCAAGTACCAAATGCTGCTAAACTTGCCTAAACTGGTTTGAAAGTTATTATTATTATAATACAGGATTTGTATAGCGCCAACAGTTTACACAGTGCTCTATACCATAAGGGCAGACAGTACAATTACAATACAGTTTAATACAAGAGGAATCAGAGGGCCCTGCTAGTTAGAGCTTACAATCTAGAAGGGAGGGTCAAGAGATGCAAAATGTAATAACTGTGGGGATGGGCTGATGGAGAAAAATGTACAGTTGTAAGGTGGGGGCATAGGCCTTTCTGGAGAGATGAGTTTTCAGGGATCGTCTAAAAGTGGACAGAGTAGGAGATAGTTGGACAGAAAGTGAAGCCCGGAGCGAAAAAAAAAAATAGCATAGGGTGGGCATGACGGGGTGAACAGGGAACAGAAAGTGCAGGGATGTAGTTTTTTTAGTGAGGTTATGGGATTGCCCAGGGTTAGGGAGAGGTTAGAGATCATAGGTGGGGCGGTTTTTGACCTCTGGCATCCAGGGAAGAGAGACGGACTCAAGGAAGAACTTCCCACCCACCCTCCCTTGTTTTGGTCAAGTTTTCTCAGCAGGATGGGGGACTGAGGAAGTCGTTGCAGCGGGCGGAGGTTGGCCTTTGTTGGCAAATGAAAACCTAAGATAAGGAAGGGTTCCGTAACCATTGTGGTATGGGTCCCGCTGGTGTATTCCAGTTAACTTGGGTTTATCTGGAATATGGTAACTGTTGTACTGCGGTCAGTGTGTTGTCTCCGAGCCAGTGTGTTGCGGCTGGAGGCATAGTATGGTAACTGGTACCGCAGTGTATTATAGTTAGTGTGCCTCCAAAGACCAACGAGATTAGTGACTGATGTTTTTGTGTAAAGAGTCTTTTATTGTTTAGGTTAATTTAAGTTATTTGGTTAATAAAGAGGCTGCTACGGCCATTTTTTACTCCATTCATGTGTGGTCTCTATTAACCGCTTCACCCCCGGAAGGATTTCCCACTGTAGGACCAGAGTACTTTTTGCGATTCGGCACTGCGTCATTTAGCTGACAATTACGCGGTCGTGCGACGTTGTACTCAAACAAAATTTGTGTCCTTTTTTCCCCACAAATAGAGCTTACTTTTGGTGGTATTTGGTCACCTCTGCGTCATTTCTGATCGCCGCTATAAACAAAAAAAAGAGTGACAATTTTGCAAAAAAAAAAACAGTATTTCTTACTTTTTGCTAAAATACAAATCAAAAAAAATATATAAAAAACTAATTTATTCATCGGTTTTGGCCGATTTATATTCTTCCTCATATTTTTGGTAAAAAAAATAGCAATCAGCGTTATTGATTGGTTTGCGCAAAAGTTGCCGCGTTTACAAACCATGAGAATTAATTCTGGCGGGTTTTTTTTACATTTTTTTTTCTTTTCAGTTATGGTGGCGATCTCCGATTTTTATCGGGACTTTGATATTGGAGCGGACATGTCGGACATTTTTGACACTTTTTTGGGACCAATGACATTTATACAGCGATCAGAAATGTAAACATCCACCGATTACTGTATAAATGCCATTGGCAGGGAAGAGGTTAACGTGCAGGGGGCGATCTAGGGGTTAACTGTGTTCCCTAGGCGTGTTCTAACTGTGAGGGGGTGGGGCTACCATGGGCATAAGAGATCTAACTGATCCCAGTGACAGGGATCAGTAGATCTTTTAAATGCCCACTTGAAGAGCGGGGAACCGTCGTGTTTACTTCGGCGGTTCCCCGTTCTTTCCCTCTGGCAGCTCATCGCGGCTCGCCAGTGGACATCGGGTCCGCCCGAGGCGCAGGCACACTCCTCCGGAATGCGGCGGGCACGAGCGCGTGCCGCCGTCAGTGCACTCCCGCCCCCTACCTGCCTGTCCATAAATCACTACCTATTTACGGCACTACGCAGAATAGAGCCTCTGGGAAGTGGTTAATGGGTGTTGACGGTTTTGGGTTGGGGATGGAGTGTGGGTTGGCATTGTCAGTTTATGGTTAAGGTGGGCATCTGTTTTACTCTGGTCATGAAGTAGAGAGTTCCAAAGCATGGGAGAGGCTTAGGAGAAGTCTTGGAGGCGACAAGAGGAGAGCAGGAGGTCTTGGGAGGAATGAAGAGAACAATTTGTTTGGTATTTTGAGACAAGGTTAGTGATGTAGCTAAGGGCAGAGCAGTAGATGGCTTTGCAAGCTGTTGTTAGTATCTTGAATTTAAATCATTGGGTAAGCGGAAGCCAGTGGAGGGATTGGCAGCGAGAGGTAACAGACACTCAGCTGTTAGTAAGGTAGATGAGTCTGGCGGCAGCATACATGATGGACTGAAGGGAGGATAGCCTATGCAAAGGTAAGCCAATGAGGAGGAAGTTGCAGTAGTCGAGGCGAGAGATGACCACAGAGTGAAATAGCAGCTTTGTGGTGTCATTGGTTACAAAGGGGCATATTTTGGAGATGTCGCGTAGGTTGGGGCAGCACGCTTTGGACAGTGATTGGATGTGGGGCTAAAGAGGGAGTTCAGAGTCCAGGATTACAGCTAGAACCTTGGCATGTGGGGACAGGTTAATAGTTAAGAATTGGGAGTCATCAGCATAACCATGGAAGGCTATTAACTGACCCAGGGAGGAGGTGTAGATTGAGAATAGGAGAAGTCCAAGAACAGAACCTTGCGGAACCTAGATGGAGAAAGGAAGAGGTGAAGAGGAAGCAGAATTGTGAGTGACACCAAGGGTGCGGTGGGATAGGTGGGTTGTTTACAATAAATCAGTGTGCATGAGGCCTTTCTGTCTTGGAGATAATAGTTACCAAACCATGTAAGGAGGCTGAATCTACCAAATTGGCATACAGACAGCCACACATTTTAAAAAAAAATGAAAATATATACCTACACTTTAAGAAATGTTGACTTGTCACTCCCGTTATTGTTGATCCAATTTAATTATCACAATAACAATATAACTGGTTTTCAGCCTTCATTCATACACTAACAAAAAATGTTTATTTTATGCAAAACATTTTATTGACCCCAATTAGTTCTTCTCGTAGCCAGCTAATTTTTGTAAAATTATTTAAAAAAAACGTAACCTTGGGTGCAAGAAGACCTTGTCTTGGCACTGCTTACATTGCTATCAATTCATTTGTGAGCAAAGTTTAGTGTAGTTTGAAACTGATAAAGGTAATTAGAATTATCATGTGATATCAATAAAGGTTAGAAAACAGTCTGAATCCTCTTAAAGAAGATCTGAACCATAAGCTCTCCCCATGGAAAAAGCAAGAATGGAAAGGAGTAGTCATCAGTATTGTCTGTGGTCTCACTGTACCGCTACACACTTACCATTCCACTGTGTCTCCATATGGAGACAGTAATCATGTAGGAGGTGAGCAGTGCAGTAGTGACAGCACCAAATCTTAGTTCAATTCTTCTGTGACTGGCAGTATGAGACAACTTTGCCCTAGATCAGTGGTTCTCAACTCCAGTCCTCGGGACCCACCAATAGGCCAGATTTTAAGTATTACCTTGGGGAGATGCAGACTAGAATACTGCAATCACTGAGCAGCAAATGATATCACCTGTGATGTATTTCAGTTATCCTGCAAACCTGACCTGTTGGTGGGTCTCAAGGACCGGAGTTGAGAACCACTGCCCTAGATGATCTCACACTGCAGATATACATCTATGAGGCTGTAGGAGTGCCTAAGCACACCCACATACAAGGAAATGCACTACCTTTTTTTCAGGAGGAAAAGACAAAGTCTGTTTGTTTGCCATCCCTCTTTGCCAATCCCTCTAATATATTCCACTAGTCCAGTGATTAACCACTTCAGCACGGAAGGATTTACCACATTAGGACCAGCGCACATTTTGTGATTCGGTACTGTGTCATTTTAACTGACAATTGCGCGGTCATGCGACGTTGTACCCAAACAAAATTGGCGTCCTTTTTTTCCCACAAATAGAGCTTTCTTTTGGTGGTATTTGATCACCTCTGCGTCATTTCTGATCACCGCTATAAACAAAAAAAGAGCTACAATTTGGAATAAAACAATATGTGTTACTTTTTGCTACAATACATGTCCAAAAAAATGTATTCATCAGTTTTGGCTGATTTATATTCTTCTACATATTTGTGGTAAAAAAAATAGCAATCTGTGTTTATTGATTTGCGCAAAAGTTGCCGTGTTTACAAACCATGAGAATTAATTTATGGCATTTTTACAATTTTTTTTTTCACTAGTAATGGCGGCGATCTGCGATTTTTATCAGTACTATATTACAGCGGACATGACAGACATTTTTGACACTTTTTTGGGACCATTAAGATTTATACAGCGATCATAGCTAAAAATAGACACTGATTACTGTGTAAATGTCATTGGCAGGGAAGGGGTTAACCTGCAGGGACAGAGAAGGGGTTAACTGTGTTCCCTAGGCATGTTCTAACTGTGAGGGGGCTGGGCTGGCACGGGCATAACAGATCTAACTGATTCCAATCACAGTGATCAGTAGATCTCTGTCATGCCTCCGGACACAGCGGGGAACCACCGTGTTTACATCGGCGGTTCCTCGTTTTTCTTCTCTAACAGACGATCGTGGGTTGCCGGTAGACATTGAATCCGCCCGACCTATGGTCCCGCTCAGGAAGCGTGCGGCGGGCATGAGAGCACGCTCGCCCCCTAGCTAGGATCAAGGATGTAAGTCACTCTTAGGCTACTTTCACACTGAAGCGCTTTACAGACGCTATTTAGCTAAAAATAGCGTCTGTAAAGCGCCTCAAAAATCCCCCCCAATCTACTCCAATGTGAAAGCCCTGAGTGCTTCCACACTGGGGCAGTGCACTTGCAGGACGTTACAAAAAGTCCTGCAAGCAGCATCTTTGGGGCGGTGAGGGGAGCGGTATTATACCGCTCCTCTACCGCTCCTGCCATTGAAATGAATGGTAAGCACTGCCGAAGCGGCTGCACACCGCCTCGGTAGCGCTGAACGCCGGCACTTTTAACCCCTTTTTAACCCCTTGTGGGGGTTAAAAGCGTAGCACTCCGGCCCGCATAGCGGATAAAACTCCGCTAAAACTAGCGGGGTTTTACCGCGACCGCAGCTGTCGCTCAGTGTGAAAGTAGCCTTAAAAGGTCACCCCCCCAAAAGATTTAATAAATTACAATTTCTCATAATACAAATTATAGCATCACAGTCCCCCACCAGATTACCTTAGTATACAATGAACAAATCATGATTACCAAATTAAGGGAGGGAATATCTTCCATATGGATTCACTGATAGTAAAAATGTTAACTACTACCTCACCACTGGATTCATTAGCAAATATAAAAAGTCAGCAGACAATTAAGCCCACCAATACCCAGCCCATATTTGAAATATCAGTGGTGGATATAGCTATAGTATAAAAATACTTGACTTTCACTATAAGCAGAGACAACCAAACTTTAAAAAAAGTATTTTTTTTTCAAGTTTTAAATTGAAAGTAAAAAATAGTTTAAAAATAATAAAATCCATCCAATTTTGTTTCTTGCTTCCTGTGTCCAATTGGGGAGATTTCCTTCTACTTACTGTCCTTTAGGAAAAAACAGGATGTGAAATTTGGGGAATATGGGCATGGTACTATACATGGTTATACATGTTCAATGGACATTCCTAAAACATACATGTTTAGGTCAAATATAGAGCAAATGTGAATAGGGACATCATAAATGTGTCAGTGAGAAAGATTTACTAAAACTGGAGCACATAGAATCTGATGTAGGAGTGCATGGTAACCAATCAGCTTCCAGGTATTTTTGACAAAGCATAATTGAATAAGCTGAAGTTAGAAGCTGATTGGCTCCCATGCTCAGCTGCACCAGATTCTGTGTGCTTCAGTTCTAGTAAATCGACTTCAGTGTAACTAGGACAAATAAAATGGCAAATAGTAACCTATATCCAATGCAAACACGAAAAAAGGTGCTGGCTTTAGGGCTCGTTCACACATATCACATAGTGTTTTTCCACACTGGATCAATGCAAGTTGCTGCAAGGGCACATAGAAAACAATTGTCTTCTATGTGCCCTATATCACAATTCTGCAAGAAAACAATGGTGCCAGGGCACTAGATCAGTAAAAAGTGTCAGAATTTATTGTACACAAAATATACAAAACCACAATGTTGGTTTTACGTGTGGTGTGTTATAGTTTGACATTATTTGACATGTTTGGAACTACAAAGCCATAGAGAAAGTTGCTTCTTTGTGGAGACCTGAATAAAGGGTACAATTTCCAAAAAGTTAAAAAATGAATGCAAACTGGGCTTTGCATTGTAAAAATGAAAGGGACCACTCTTCATTGCTGCTACACAGACGGCACTAGCTGCATGCCAAAACTGAATTTGTTAGCATGCGCATAGTGTGAACAACCCCTTACATACACTTGAATCATAATGCAATGCATAAGTCAATATTTACGTCCCATATAATCATTTGAACGCAGGTAACAATACTGTAATGTTAGAAGAATATCAACAACTAATAAATATTACATTAAACATTAATAAGTGACCAAGAATCACCGCATCTCTCACCTGTCTTTATAAGCACTAAGCTGAGCAGCGCTGTTAATAAAGAGTTCTTCATTTTTAGAATGTCAACTTTCACATCTGAAATTAAAGCTCTCAACAGCAGGTACAAATAAGCAAAATGAATAAAAAAAAAATGTGACTAAGCTTTATATGGCCTGATCTTTGGTTCACCAATTATAATGATAAACATAATCATAAAAGTAATTGCCATTTCATTGAATCAAATCTGAACTCTTTTGATATCGGGAGGCAATAATCATATTTTGATACAAAGCCACTTGTTGCATTTTCTTCTAGCAATGACGTAAATGCATGGCCAAAGATTCTTGAGAGTGCTTATAAAGATTAAAAATTATGCAAATGTGGTGGAAGGAAATTATTCTGGAGGATTTTCAATAAAAGTTCTATTTTCCTTACTGTTTTTGTTGGTTTTCTTTCATGTTCAATTTGACCTGTTCACAAAAGCTTATTTATAGGGTTGAGTTTCCAGTGCTTATTGCTATTATTTTTATTTTTGAAAAAAATCTGTTTTTATCGAGTTTTCATATAAAGTAACATAACATACAATACATTTACTGGGTGGGTCAGGGTCAATCAGTTATTAGACCATGCAGGGTCTACAACAATTAAACAGCAACTGTTTGCTAACCCTTAAACCTTGGCCCAGCCCCCCTTCCCCCAACCGGTCTCAGCTCGACCCATGGTTTTGCACCCACGTTATGCATAAGATATAAGAAGACATATAACATTGTAAGTACGGTTGTAAGGATGATCTCCCCAATTAATGGGAGTGGATGAGAGCATTGTCTGGGACAAACATACATGGGAACATTCATTATTTTATACAGGGGGACACTGCCACAGCATTAACTCAAGGAAGATCACACAACTTGAAAGTGATTATGTACAGTACACCGCTATCTTAACTCTTAACCCTATCCCATGGTAGACGTCGAGGACATCCACGTATGCCAAACTTTGTTAAATTTCTTTTCACTTCCCCTTGCCAGATATGTCGCTTTGTAATATGGCCCCATAGCATTCACCAGGGCAACGTGGGAGGTGCTACCTTTTCCATTTCAGGAGTATTGCCTTTTAGCATAAAACAGAATGATTGTCAGTAGGGTCTTGTCTGCTTTAAAATTAACTACTTCATTGATTAGTCCCAGCAAGCATACCTTGACTGTCATTGGGACAGGGATTGAGAGGAGTTCGGAAATACAGGATGTTATTTATTAGGTGACATGACCAAAAGACATGCTGTGCATCTGCAGGGGAATGAGTGCATCTCCAGCATTCCGCCAAAGCGGTAGGGTACATTTTTTGCTATCCTTGCGGGAGTAAAATACTATCTGTGAAGAAATTTGAAATGGATTAACCTGTCTCGAGAAGACACCAGATTTTGAAACGGTTGGTCCCAGAGTCATCCCAGACCTTGCCTTGCAAGTGTGGAACCTTCAATGCCCATTGTTCTTTACACTATACTACTGCAGGTGGTGTTTTTTTAATAAGCTCTTTATATACTACAGATAGTGTTTTGGGGAGATCCATCACAGAAAGTACATTTTCTAGGTCTGAAGACAATGTCTCCACCACGATTCCTGTAAATTGGGCCTGGAAGGTGTGACGTAACTGAAGAAATCTGAAAAGGTGCGTATTCAGGAGATTGTGTCTTGCCTTAAGTTGGTAAAAATTCAGTAGTTCTCCTTCTCTAGTTATATCACCCAGAGTCTTTATCCCTCTGATAGACCAGGTAATCGGGTCTGGATAATGATAGAAGTGAGAAAGCTTAGGGTTCATCCAGAGAGGCGTGGATGGAGAAAAGCCCACGTAGCTTGGGCAAGCCAACTCCAATGACATGTCCCATGCTTTAGCTGTTGCTTTCATAGATACAGTGAGGGGATTACCTTGACCATTTCCTCTAAAGACAGCCAGTCGCAGGCTCTCGTAGGAGCCTAAGTACGCTGTCTCCAGCACCATGGCCGAGTCACCGCCATCTGCTGTTAGCCATTTATACTGTTAGCCATTTATATACAAATACCATTTGACTGACAAGAAAATATTTCTGCCAGCCTGGAAGTGCTAATCCACCCTGTCCCAGGGGTTTCTGCAATGTTTTAATACCTATTCTGGGTATTTCAGTGGACCATAAAAATGATCTAGTTAAATTATTCAGTTTGAATAAAGAGAGTAATGGGGTTAAGTTTAACAGCAAGTAATCTCTGTTTGCCGAGATCCTGACTCCCAGGTAAGTGAGTGAAGTGACCCATCTCAAGGGACGTGATGGGTCGGCCACTGCCCTGGCTTCCTCATCGAGGGGTAGGATGGACGACTTCCCCCAATTCGCCCGGAGGCCTGAGAACACCGCAAACTCATTTAGAATGCTAATGGACGTTCTTTAGGGATAGTCCAGGGTCTCTGAGGAATAGGATAGGTCATCGGCGTACAACGCCAGGTACTCTTGGATGGATCCCACTTGGATAGCCCCGGATGGGTTCGCCGTCCTGAGTGAAACTGCCATCGGTTCCATGACCAAGGCGAACAAAAAAGGGGAAAGAGGACAGCCCTGTCTGGTACCCCGATTTATGTTAAAGAAGGGAGATAGGGCAGAGCCTATTCTAAGTGCTGCCCTGGGGGAACTGTATAATAACTTGATCCATTACCTGAACCCGGAGCTGAACCCCATCCATTTCAAGACCTTATGCATGAACCCCCAATCCACCGAGTCAAAGGCTTTTTCCATATGGATTGAGACCATTATTCTCGGGGATGAATCTGTATTAGGGATTTGTAGGTGCGTAAAGGCTCTACCTAAGTTCTTGTCAGTGGATTTGCCGAGCATGAATCCCGTTTGGTCTATATTTACTAAGGAGAATAATTCTTTGGCCGAATGGGAGGCAAAAACTTTGGTAAGGATTTTAAGATCCATATTAATTAATGCAATGGGGCGGTATGAGGAGCAGTCTAGAGGGTCCTTACCCGGCTTCAAAAGGAGGACTACATAAGCCTCAAGCATTGATTGTGGTAACGTTTGATTGTTTTGGCAAAAGTCAAATAAGGTGCTAAGCCTGAGGGCCACTGTCTCTGCTTAGGTCCTGTAGAATTCGGCTGAAAGGCCGTCCGGCCCAGGTGCCTTGCCAGGTGGAAAGGCATAAATGGCTGTTTCTATCTTTGAGGGAGTGATTTTAGCATCTAAAGCCTTCCTATCATCTTCAAACACTGGGATAGGTATATCTTGCAACAAAAGATCTAGTGCATCTTGGTTATATGGTGGGATAGAGGAGTATAGTGTAGAAAAAAAACTGAACAAAAACCGCCATAATTCCATCTGGGTCTGAGACTAGATCTGTTGCGTTCTTAATTGCTGGAATATTAGGGATGGGTGGAGGGTCAGCTACTAACAAGGCCAAAAGTTTGCCATTCTTATCCCCTTGGGCAAATAATGACTCCACATGGTGTCTGATCTCCATATGAGCCAAGTCTGAAGAGTGCAAGGAAAGGAGATGCTGAGCCTCCAAAAGTGATGTGAAGTACTCGTAAGTTGGGGATTCAGCGTGTTCTGCAGCACAATCCCTCTCCCTAGCTATCAGCCCCTCAATTACCACGTTGTGGTCTTTACGGGCAGATTTTATGGCTAATATACATTCACGGGTTACCTCTTTAAATGTATCCCAAACCTGCATGGGAGAAATGGAATCTGCATTAGACAACCAGTATGAGGCTATAGCTGTTTGGATATGGGATGTGAACTGCTCCTCTTGTAGCCAACCCGGAGCCAATCTCCATAACCCCCTCCCCGGAGAGGGCCCCACTGACAAGGATAAAGCGATAGGGTTGTGATCTGAAATACCTCCAGTTAAGTATTCAGTGTCCTGTACCAAGGCCAGCAACAGTGTGTTAGCAAAAGCAAGGTCTATCCTAGCTGCAGATTTGTGTGTCTTCGATATATATGTATTCACTGGATATTAGGTGTTTCCACCGCCACAACTCTGACATGCCTGCCGCTGACACCCATGACAACAGGTCAGCTGATCTTCCCCTGTTTGGATTGGAGGAGTCTAGCGCAGCATCAAGAACTGCATTATAATACCCCATCCACAACACTGGCAAGTGGGCCCAGGGAGCCAGTTTAATCAGATTGATTAACAGTTGGTGATTGAATGGGAGAGCTATTATTTTTATTATTAATTTAGAGGAGTCACGGCAGAAAAAAGACAAAAGTGGTCCATTGAGTCTGCCCCATTTTTTAATTCATATTTTATTTTAATTTTGTTGTCTGACCATAGATATATGTTTATTTAATTAGTTATAAACTTTATCTAGTATCTATAAAATGAAAGTGTTGACAATATATCAAACAAATTATATTAAAAAATTGAAAACAAATATCAAAAAAATAAAAAAATATATAATAGTGAAATACCAATAAAGTGCTCCAGTGATGTGGCCTTCAGATTAGCACAATAGCAGCACATAGAGAGCTTCATGGAAAATGGGTTTCCACGGCTGAGCAGCTGCATCCAAGCCTTATATCACCAAGTGCAATTCAAAGCGTTGGATGCAGTGGTGTAAAGCACACCGTCACTGGACTCTAGAGCAGTGGAGACGTGTTCTCTGGAATGACGAATCACCCTTCTTTGTCTGGAAATCTGATGGAAGTGTCTGGGTTTCGTGGTCGCCAGGAGAATGGTACTTGCCTGACTGCATTGTGCCAAGTGTAAAGTTTGCTGGAGGGGGATTATGGTGTGGGGTTGTTCAGGGGTTGGGGTTGGGGTTGGGCTTGGCCCCTTAGTTGCAGTGAAGGGAACTCTTAAGGTGTCAGCATAGCAAGACATTTTGGACAATTTCATTCTCCTAACTTTGTGGGAACAGTTTTGGGATGGCCCCTTCCTTTTCCAACATGACTGCGCACAAGTGCACAAAGCAAGGTCCATAAAGACATGGATAAAGACATGGATGAGCGAGTTTGAGGTGGAGGAACTTGATTGGCTTGCAGAGAGTCCTGACCTCAACCCGATAGAACATGTTTGGGATGAATAAGAGCGGAGACTGCAAGCCAGGCATTCTCATCCAACATCATTACCTGACCTCACAAATATGCTTCTGGAAGAATGGCCAAACATTCCCATAGACACTCCTAAACCTTGTGGACAGCCTTCACAGCAGAGTTGAAGCTGTTATAGCTGCAAAGGGTGAGCCAACTCTATTGAACCCTATGGACTAAGACTGGGATGTCATTAAAGTTCATGTGCATGTAAAGGCAGGTGCCCCAATACTTTTGGCAATATAGTGTACTTTACTAATATGATGTGGCTTCTATTGTACACTGGCCTATCACAAAATGGCACCTGTATGGATCTGGTTATAGGCTACATAAATATGGCCGTCCGCACTCACCGTAGAGGCCATTGAGAATGCACGCTTGTGCAAAACACGTCAGCTGGAGCTTGGATGTGTGATGTCACGCTGCCATGGTACCTGCTGATGTAAGTTATGAGCAGCTTACTTTTTGCTTTGCCTGTGACAACTTTTAACCATGGCAGTTTTACTTATTCTTGGTTGTATGCCTCTTTGAGTTAATTGTTTTATGGTTCATGCTTATAAATAAATAAATACACTATTAGCTCCTATCTTATTGCTTGAGTTATTTACTTCTCATGAGCATACATCCATGATGACTCCCAGTGGAGGATAGAGGAACCAGCTTGAGAGTTTGCTTGCAGTCCCTACATATGCTTTTATGCTGCTTATATTCTGGCGGCATAGGATCTGGTGAGTGTGCATTTGTACAATATGGTGGAGGATTGTCATCACAAGTTCAGGTGGAGTGTCACACTTTTTTGCTGCTTATAATTTGGCAGCACTTGGTGAGTTATTTACTTTAGCTGATTGTCAAAGACGCACAATTCATGTGCGTTGCATATGAACCACAAGGTGGAGGAGATAAATTCTGATCTTGTTTGCACGTTTGGACTATTTTTTTACATGTATATAGATTATGTTTATTCTATGTAATTTTTCATAGCTCTGCATATTCACAGGATTACCATGAAAAGAAAGAGAAAATACTAGAAATGGACGGTGCTCTAAACAGTAAACAATTGTGCAAACAACTAAAATTCATAATAAACAAATATAAATCTCCTTCACTCATGTGCGCTGATAAGGCTGCACTGATGAAGCGGCACTGATAGGCGGCACTAATATGCAGCTCTCAAGGGCACTGATGGGCAGGCAGGCTTTAAGGGCACTGAAAGGTGGCAATGATAGGCGGCACTGATAAGGAGGCACTAACCGTCATCGCTGATGGGGGCTGCACTGATAATCATTGCACTGATCATCAGTTCAGATCCCCCCTGTCAGAAAAGCCGCTGATCAGTTCTCCTCTACTCACAGGTAGGAATGCTGATAATTGGCACTTCCTAGTTATACTGTGACCAGCATGGATTGGACACAGCTGATCACGTGGTAAAGAGCCTACATCATAGATTCCTTACTGTGATCAGAGATGCGGTGAGTCTGAGCGACACCACACCACCGATCACCACATTGCGTGCCCCCGGGGCCCACACGAGCGCCATGTTCTGAAGGACATCGTATGATGTCCATTCAAAACAATTAAACCACCGCCCAGCTGTCATTTTGCTATAGGACTGGCGTGATGTGGTTAACATTTTTAATAATACTACATTATGACAGATTCCTCTACCTTTCTCCTGGTGAGGGAGTTTCATACAGATTCTCTTAAAGGTGCAGGAGCACCATTATATACAACATGAGATCAAATTGTCCAGGACACCATTGGGGGACGAGAAATCCAACACATGCATCTACCATAGGTGTCCGTTTATGAAACAGAGAAGAGCTGAGATCCTGAGGATCATGGCTGATCTCTCAGGTGTACCAGTTTATGAAGCTGAGATGAGGAGTGGAAAACCTGTTCTTCACTTCTTATCACAGGACACACCCTTCTGCCATTCACTTTTAGGTGTCCGTTTATACAGCAGTGTAAAAACGGCATTCACAGAGGAGATCGTTCTCCCCTGTGTGCCGGTTTATTAAACGGTGTAGATCGCTTCACAGTTTGTGAAGTGAAGAGATCTACAAACGCTTTAGACCTCATACACACGGACGTTTCTAAAAAAATAAACAAAACGTCGGGCCCGACATCAAGGAAATAAAGGCGGCGTTTTTCGGCGTTATGCATCGGCGTTTTTGAGCGTTAGTGAGCGTCGGCGTCAATAGGCGTTTTTAAAAAAAAATCATCCCTCTGCTATTTTTCAACCTAAAAACGTCGGCGTCAAAAAACGCCGGAAAACGCCGGTATAATATTAGGTGGCGTTTGTTGGCCTTTGTTGGCATATTGTGGCGTTGGCGTCAAAAAATGCCAAAACGTTACAGCCTCAGAACGCGCTGGCCGTGGGTTCTAGTTTCAGCTCACTAACGCAGACGTCATCTACAGCTCAAAAACGCCGACGTTTTTATGGGGCCATTGACTAACATGGAGAGCTGCAAAAAACGCCAGAAAACGCCGGCGTCAAAAAACGTCCGTGTGTATGAGGCCTTAAACTGTGGAGAACGCCCCGATCTCGTGAGACATTCCGAGATTACGGCACCAAAATTCACAGAAACTCAGAGATGTCAGTTTATTAAGCAGAGATAAATTATCACTGCTCAGTAACGGACATTCTCGGAGGAGCCCGCCCAAATCATCAGTAAAATAATTAGCCCCCCTACACTATATATGTATATACACATACACACATTATATATACATATATATACACATACATTATATGTACACGTATATACACACATACATCATATATATGTATATACATATATACACATATGCAGGGCAGGGGGACATGGCTAATGTGTTGGGGGGTCTGAACGAGGCAGGAGGAAGTCCGTAATCTTCCTCCTTCCCCGGGATTCCCTCTTCACCCCCCCCCCCAATTCTCCACCTCTGAGCTGGTGAATCGGGGAGGGTGAATTTTGACCCAGATCACCAGTGAAGTGCGGAGATCGCAGCTTCATAAACTGGCCGTTTCTGTGTCAGTGAATGACAGTTCTCCGTGTGCAGAGATAATCGGTGAAGAACAGCTTCTCTCCCTATTATCTCTGTTTTATAAACCAAAAATGAGCTGTGATCAGCGGTGATCCTTGGGATCACGGCTGATCACAGTTTTATAAAAGGACACCTTACACATGACTGGTTTATGAAGATGAGATCTGAAGATCTCATTGGCCTTCTCTGTAAAATATCTCCATCCCAGATTCTCCAGCTCAGAGGTGGAGAATTTGGGTGTGAAGCTGATGTGATGTGAGGAAAAAGGCCTTTTTCTTCCTAACATCAACACCAGCGAGGTTAAGGATTGATATAAATAATAACTATATATGTTTACGTGTATAGTTCTGTTTATATACATATATATATATATATATATATACATATATATATATATATATATATATATATATATATATATATATATATACACACACACTATAGTTGTAATATATTGTCTTTTAGGACACATTCACATCTGAGCAATGTAGCATTGTTGGCAGAATAGGGTAATTCATGGCGCAGTTCCAAATTGCACTAAAATTGTATCAAAATATGCACTGCGTTTTTGGGTGCAATGCATGCTAATGGCACCCCAAATGCAGCTAGCAGACATGCATTTTGCCACACATTTTGTCCTTTCACACATATGCTACCAATGCGCCAATATTCAAATTGAAAAAACGCTTAACGCTGCACGTCCGAAAAAGATTCAGTTTTGCTTTTTGGGCCTGTCTTTATGTGCATTTTGGTGCAGTTTTTTAATGCGTGTTTTGCTACTTTTAACAACACACATTTTAGCGTGTTTTTTAAAATACATTTTAGCACATTTTTATGTGCATTTTGGTGTTTTTTTAACATGTATTTTGGCTAATGTTTTACCTGCATTTTTGTGTGTATTCTGGGAATGCATGCAAAATGCATTTTATGCTTGTGGTGTTAATGCCACCCCAAAAGTGGCTAGCAGATGTGCTGTTTGCAACAATACACATAAAAACTAAATCAAAATGCACATTAAAAAGTGCCAAAATATGTGCTAAACAAGTGCCAAAATGTGCATTACAAATGACACCAAAATGCATTTTAAAATAAGCTGTGCCAAAATGTGCGTTAAAGCACCAAAATGTGTGTTTAGAAAAGTGCCAAAATGCCCAGTAAAAAAAATCCACACCAAAACGCCCTGTTAAAAAGCAGCAACATTTGCGTCAATAATGCCAAAATGTGCAACAAAAATGGGCCAAAATACATATTTAAAAATATGCCAAAATGTGCTTAAAAACTGTTAAAAAAAACTGCTGAGAACTGAAATGAGATAAATTATCTCTGTTTGATAAACGTACACCTTAACCAAAATTTGACCTTCTTTGAAAAAAAGAGGTCATGTCTTTCTGGTGAGTGCAGTGTGCATCTGTCAGGAAGAGGAAAAACACTTTTTCTTTGGTGACACTTTTTTCCCTTCGCAGATGGATTAATTAGTTGGTACTGAGCACTTTAATCATTATTATGGACTTAAAGGCCCCTTTCACACGATCAACCCACTCAGATCCACCTGTCCGTTTTTCAGGTAGATCCAAGCGGGCCACCCATTCATTTCTATGGGCAGGCGGATGTCAGTGGAGATGTGTCAGCTGACATCCGCCTGCCAACCAATCTGAGAAGATCCGATCAAAACAGACGGATGGCGAAATATTTGCCCCCCGTCCAGCGGATCGGATGAAAACGGACTGCCCATAGAGAACAGTGGGGCTCTGACAGGTCCGTCCCTGCACAGTGAGCATAGACAGACCTGTCATCTACCAGGGATCAACGGAGCGATCTCCCGCTGAGCAGATCCGTCCCGTGTGAAAGGGGCTGAATACAATTGAATTTGGGTTATGTGATATATTTATTTAAATTTATATTTATTGAGCACATTTAGGAATTTTTGTTGTTTGCACAATTATTTACTGATTAGAGCACAGTCCATTTCTAGTATTTTCTCATTTATGGCTTATTTAGCCGAAGGACGTGTAGCTCTCTTTTTATGTATTGATGATATTATAGTATTTGATTTACTTTTGATTTATGCGGGTGTAAATTGTCAATTTACCAAAAAAGCCTGAAAAATGAAAAAAATGCAGCCACCACCACAAGCTGCAATTTATTTGTTTGTCGGTTTAAAAATGCTTAAACGTAACTCCTAAGGACTAGAGTTGAGCGAACACCTGGAAGTTCGGGTTCTGCTGGTCCGTCCGAACTTCGGGACAAAGTCCGGGTCCGGGTCCGGACGGAACCCGAACGATCGCACGGAGGAATCCTCAATGCAAATTCGTAAAAATTTGGCTGTTTGTTTATTTAACGTCGAACACCACCACCGACGTAAAAAAAGTAAAAAGTCCGAAAAAACCATTTAACTGTTAAATGTGGGCGTATTTAGTTTTCATTTAGTTTATGATATTATAGTAGTTATGTATTTTTCTCTCGATGTGCAGGAAGCCGATTTATTCGGTATTTACTCTTTTATGATCTTTACCTGACACGAGATTAGTCATTTATTAACACGTTTGTTGTTTTTAAGGATTTACACGAGTTATTTATATTTAAATTTATTTATATAGTGTATTGGGTTTAAGTTAACATAAGTC
>BLSH010086768.1:306168-337034 GCA_018402905.1 Glandirana rugosa
TGAATACGGGGAGTACGAGTTCCCCCGTATGTAGTCTATCGCTGTGGTAGCGGAAGGAGGTGTCTCAAGAACAACCCGGCGAAAGTTCCCCTTGTTGAGTTACGGTGGGGTCCGGGGTAACTGAACCGGGACTGTAGGGGTCCGGGGGGATGCGGTGTATAGAGGAAAGTTCACCTACTAAATATGGATTTTAAGAGTAGAAATAACCTTTCCCCGGAACGGTTGTGTCATCGGTGATAATGTCCCCTCTACTCTTGCCTGAAAGTTTACGACCCTTCGTCCTACCTCCGTTAGCTCGTATTTGAACTGTGGTGGTGTCGTTATAGATTAGTTTTGTGTCTGGATTAGTCGTGTAATGTCCTTGTTGATCTGTGTCGGGAGGATTCTTAGCTACTGGAACTCTTATCCAGTGCTTCCATGTTGAAGTCCCACTCTCCGAACGGACTTAGTTAATGTCTATATGTACTACGTTATGTTTTATTAGGTCTGTGTTTTGATTAGATATTGCTGTGGTGGTGTCAAGTTTATGCTCGATTGCCTCCATCCTGCTTCCCAGCATTTGAAAGTCCGTTCTCATCTCCCCTGTAATAGTGGCTACTGTGTTGGCAAGGCCCCTTTCCAATAAAGATGAGAATTTTAGGTATAAATCATCCACTTGAAAGGAGATATGTGGCGTAGGGGGGCCTGGGGATGTCAGGGCCAAGTCAATGGGGCCTGGGGTGGCATTGAGTTGTTCCCCTTGAAAGCGGCCCAACAAGAACTCTGTGGAGGAAGGCGATGGTGTCGCTATCTGATGTATGCCCCCTTGAGCATGAGGGGCATAAGTCAGGGTTGCAGGAGAGATTACCTGCCTGTTATCCGGGCGGTTTTTATTATTGAGCGCTTCTGTTCCTCGTGGATCCCAGCTGCGGCGGCCATCTTGGTACACCCCTGGGTGGAGATCGCTGCAAACAGGGGGAGCAGGTCTTTCTTGGCTGTCGGACCGGCCATATAGGATGAAGCTGCCTTATTGCTGTGAGAGGGGCACCCTTCCTGGGCAGGAATCTCCGGTCTGTGGTGTGCTGGCGGGCTCCGTTGGCGAGTGGAGGCGCGGAGCTCTCGTCTCAAGCGGCCATCTTGGGCGGCCCGCGCATGCGCACTCTGACATTTGTGTTTTTGATTAGCAGGAATCACAGATCTCTCTTTTCCTGTCTGACAGAACAACGGCCTGCCTTGTTTACATAGGCAGACCGCCATGCTGAACGATCGCAGGTGGCTGGCGGCCATCGCGGCTGCCAGACCTGCAGATTGGCTCCCATGGTGTCCGGATATGTGTCAGGACAAGTCAGATCATTGGAGGTGAGCACAGGGAGTTCACATCATAGCTAGAGAACTGACCATGTTGTGCTCTCCTGCTTAAAGTGGTCAGTTTTTAATAGGACAGTAGAGGGACTGGCAAGGAACACCAGGGATTTCACACAAAGGGAGCATTACAAAGAGAAGAGGACAGGACCTTCATACAAGTACATGGTACAGCAGGCACATACTAGGGATATGAAATGGTGGGTTTCCATACTCTAATTTCTGCCTTAAATTGATTGTAAAGTCTCCTTTTTTTTTAGTTTCAAATAACAAACATGTTATACTTACCTGCCCTGCACAGTTATTTTGCACAGAGCAGCCCGGATCCGCCTCTTCTCGGGTTTCTCTTCTGTGATCCTGGCCACTCCCCCCTTCCAAAACGCTTCTAAAACGCTGCCCATTAATTCCAATGTACCTATTCACACTGGGGCGTCACGCTGGTGCCGCGTTTAAAAAAGTCCTGCAAGCATGATTTTTTGTGCTTATTCTGAGCGCTTTAGAAACGCCCATATACATTGAAATGAATATTAAACGCTTTAAAAGCGCATTAAAAGCGCCAGCAAAACGCCCAGAGGTTGTGGAAAAGTCAAAATACCAGGAAGTAAATAGGATGTAATGTAGGGGAATGTGCTATTTATTTAATGCTAGCGATTCAAAAGCGCTTGAAAAGCGCTTGAAAAACGCCTGGGCGTTAACGCTAATTATAGTGATAACGCAGGAAAAACGCGGCAAAAACGCGGTAATAACGCTTGATGTTTTGCACACGTTTTTCAAACGCCTCTGTGGGAAAGTAGCCTTAGTCACCCTATGTCCATTAGGGACAGAGTGTGACCGAGCAAATAATGAACAACTATTTAATGGACACTGAGAATGTGGTTTGGATTACTTAAATGGGACAGTAATATTATCCACAATATCTCCCAGGAAATATTTAAAGACTATATATGGTTTGTGATTCAGACCTATACGTGTTCATTGAAAGAGCTGGTCACAGGCCTCTAGAACTGCGTAGGAGCCAAACAGTCTGCTCCTGCTATAGTCTGTTGCCTACTAGGCTGAGGAGGAGAGAAATCACTGTTTGTAATGTTAATTGTAAGTAGGCCTCCTGCTATTGTTTGAAGGTTTGCTGTGTTTATACTTAATACATGATAATGTGTATTGTCTGTAATTAGCTTGAAGTCAGCAAGGCTGACCTGCAATGTGACATCTGAGTCATCCGGGTGGTTAATTAAGGATCCTCTGTGATGGGATTAGCCATGTACCTTGTTAGCTAAACCAATGTGTGATGTTTTGGGTTCTTGTGTATGTGGGGGACTGACATACTTTTCAAGTGTATAAAAAACATGTATCCTTGTCCAATAAGTCATTCCATGTTCCAGCTTTGTAACTGAGCTAGTCTCGCCTGGTTCTTGGTTACAATATGTGGCTGTAATATCTGATATCTGAAGATCCAGACTGGAGCAAGCGGTATATGATGGAAGCACTCAAGCGGAGTGCGACGGGGTTCCGTGACAAAAAACACTGGGTTCATTTTTACTATAAAAAAGGAAACAAGACGAAAAATTAAAAAAAAACAAAAAAAAAACACAACAGTTTCCTTACTGTCTGTTAAAATAATTATGCCAGAATAGTACAAAAAAACATAAAAAAAAAACAAGATGACCCCTTTTTGGAAAATAAAGTGATTTAATGTGTGCCACAATTTTTTGGAAATCAAGAAATATGTTGGTATTGTAAACAATGTGATCTATGTGATGACCAATCACGGTGATCACATGGTACCCTGCCCCTTGGATCGGCTCGGGTAGTGTCTCTGCGTACATAGCCCAAGAAGACAAAAACAATAAAGCAGAGGAGGGAGAGAAATCAGTCTATACCTCAACTGTTGTGTCCACTGTCTCCAGTCTGGGTATAAATTTCTCTATACTGGGCCGACTGTCTGTAGATAAAGAATCTGAAAAAAAAGGGAAATGAATATAATGTAATGGACTGTAATGGAAATATTGAATGAATATGAGCCTGTTCCTCTTCCTTCAAGATAGCACACAGACAGTAAAGTGTAGCAAAGTGGATAAATAGCCCCAGACCTATAAGGTTATCGTAATGGTATTTCTGTATTAAACAAAAACATAAGCACAATGACACATATTTGGTGGACATGCCCAAAGGTTTGCAGACTATGGGTCAGAGTATACTCCCTACTTTGCAATCTATTCCATACTAATTTAAAAAGGGACCCCCACGAGGTCCTCCTCTGCAAGCCCATAGGAGAGTTATCCATCCATACGGCGCACCTCCCCCCAATCCATGCGTTTGGCGGATGACCCATCTGACGGGGGGGGGGTTGGTGCTGATCCGGTCGGGGGGGGGTGTCGGGTGGATTTTTTGCCGCCCCCCCCAGAGGATATAGCACCAGCCGCCACTGCTTAAAGTGTTACTATACCCACAACAGTAAAATCAGTGTGTATATGCAGTATATGCTTGCTATACTCACTGTGGAACCTAAGGGGTTAATACTCTGCACTGTGTAAAAAGGTTGTTTGAGCCTGTCTTCTCTGATCCTCCCCTTCTTCAACAGTCCCCAATATATCTGCTGATAGAACTGAGCCTTGGGGACAAGCTGCAATGCTCAGTTTGGTGTGTATTGCTAGAGAGATTTTTTTTTTCTTGGGAGGGTGCATGTGATCAGCACAGGACCAATCGGCACTGTCCAGACAGAGGGTGGTCAGGGGTTATGCAGCCTCATAGGACAATCAGAGGAGAATGAATACTCTTCCTACAAGCTTTAACCAGACACGGATAGAAGTCACAAGACTGCTATATACTGCTGATGAGAAAAGGTATTTAGCAGTTTAGATCTCTCTCCTCCCCTAGTAAGCCCAGCCCCATAGAGTTAGAAACACTATCCAGGGAAAACACTTAACCCTTTGATCGCCCCCTAGTGTTAACCCCTTCCCTGCCAGTGACATTTATACAGTAATCAGTGCATTTTCATAGCACTGATTGCTATATAAATGTCAATGGTCCCAAAAAAAGCGCCAAAAGTGTCCAACATGTTCGCTGCAATGTCGCAGTACCGATAAAAATCACAGATTGGCGCCATTACTAGTAAAAAATAAATAAAACCCCCATAAATTCTCATCGTTCGTAAACGCGGCAACTTTTGCGCAAACCAATCAATATACGCTGATTACGATTTTTTTTACCACAAATATGAGGAAGAATATATAAAAAGGAAAAAAAGGACGTCAATTTTGTTTGGGTACAACATCGCACGACCGCGCAATTGTCAGTTAAAGCGACGCAGTGCCGAATCGCAAAAAGTGCTCTGGTCCTACAGGAGGAAATCCTTCTGGGGCTGAAGTGGTTAAAACGTGTAGGTACGTTCAGATGTTTCTCCAGAGCCAATTATCTCAGTAATGCAATCCATCTCCTTCCTCCATCATATCATATTTATTTAACAGTGCATATCTGATGCACTGCAGACAATAAGTCTCTTTCCCCTTAAGGGTCCTGGTCTCCAGACATTCACAAGATGGTGTATTACAAACTTCCGGTCATGCGGCTTGACATCATAAGCCCCTAGGCTTGTTGTCTACAGTGCATCAGATATGCACTGTTAAATAAATATGATATGATGGAGGAAGGAGATGGATTGCATTGCTG
The DNA here is from genome assembly GCA_018402905.1 of Glandirana rugosa. Classification (NCBI taxonomy): domain Eukaryota; kingdom Metazoa; phylum Chordata; class Amphibia; order Anura; family Ranidae; genus Glandirana; species Glandirana rugosa. The sequence goes on from BLSH010086768.1 coordinate 311,176, forward strand.
TGATAATTGAAATATATACAATTTATTTATTTTTTTTTTTTTTTTAGCAAAGACCCTAGAAATGGTGGTCGTTGCAATATTTTATGTCACACTGTGTTTGCACAGCGGTCTTTCATACACAATTTTTTTTCTTAAAAATACACTTTAACTACTTCAGCCCCGGAAGGATTTCCCACATTAGGACCAGAACACTTTTTGCCATTCGGCACTGCGTCGCTTTAACTGACAATTGCGCAGTCATGCGACGTTGTACCCAAACGAAATTGGCGTCCTTTTTTTCCCATAAATAGAGCTTTCTTTTGGTTGTATTTGATCCCCTCTGCATTACTTCTGATCACCATTATAAAAAAAAAAAAAAACTGCGACAATTCATGTCCAAAAAAAAATATATAAAAAAAAATGTATTCATCAGTTTTGGCCGATATGTATTCTACATATTTCTGGTTAAAAAAAAATCGCAATCAGCGTATATTGATTGGTTTGCACAAAAGTTGCCTCGCTTACAAACCATGAGAAATTATTTATGGTGGTTTTTTTTACTAGTAATGTGATCTGTGATCAGACATTTTTGACACTTTTTTGGGACCATTGACCTTTATACAGCGATCAGATCTAAAAAAAAAAAAAAAAACACATTACTGTATAAATGCCATTGGCAGTGAAGTGGTTAACCTGTTGGGGGCGATCAAGGGGTTACCTGTGTTCCTTAGGAACTGTATGGGGGCTGGGCTGCCAGGGGCATGAGGGATCGAACTGATCCCGATCACAGGGATCAGTAGATCACTGTCATGCTGCCTGTCAGAACGGGGAACCACCGTGTTTACATTGGCGGTTCCCCATTTTTCCTCTGTAACAGGCGATCACGGGTCGCCAGCCGACATAGAGTCCGTCCGATCCACGGGCACGCTCACGGGGCGCGCCGCCTGCAAATTGCACATTTGCAAATCGTCGTTTAAAGAAGGCGATTCGCGATAACAAGCCACACTGCCTCAGTAAATGTACGCGACGCGGTCGGGAAGTGGTTAATTTTTTAGGATAATGTGAAAGATGTTATACCAAGTAAATAGAAACCCAACATGACATGCTTTAACCACTTAAGGACCGGAAGGATTTCCCCCTTAATGACCAAGCCATTTTTTGTGATACGGCATGGCGTCGCTTTAATTGACAATTGCGCAGTCGTGCGACGTTGTACCCAAACAAAATTGACGTCCTTTTTTTCCCACAAATAGAGCTTTCTGTTGGTGGTATTTGATCACCTCTGTGATTTTTATTTTTTGCGCTATAAACAAAAAAAGACCGACAATTTGAGAAAAAAATATATATTTTTTTACTTTTTGCTATAATAGATATCCCCCAAAAAAATGTAAAAAAAAAACGAATTTCTTCCTCAGTTTAGGCTGATATGTATTCTGCTACATATTTTTGGTAAAAAAAAAATCCCAATAAGCATATATTGGTTTGCGCAAAAGTTATCACTTCTACAAAATAGGGGATAGATTTATGGCATTTTTATTATTTGGATTTTTTTTTACTAGCAATGGCGGCGATCTGCAAGATCTGCAGGACTACGATATTGCAGTGGACAGATCAGACACTTTTTTAGGACCAGTGATATTTATACAGTGATCAGTGCGATAAAAATGCACTGATTACTGTATAAATGACACTGACAGAGAAGGGGTTAACACCAAGGGGTTAAATGTGTTCCCTAGGAGGTGTTTCTAACTGTATGGCGGATATGTTTCCTGTGGAAACGCAAAGATCCGTCTTCCTGCTTAGCAGAAAGACAAGATCTGTGTCATCTCCCCTGTCAGAACGGAGATCTGCCTTGTTTACACAGGCCGATCACCGTTCTTTCACTGTGGGTAACGATTGCGGGTGGCCGGCGGACAGTGTCCGCCCCACCCGCTGACTGGCTCCACTGCAGGCCAATGGGAGCATGAGCGCCCACAACGGCTCGTTCCCGCGCCGATGTACGACGGCGATTCACATTGCCGCAGTAAAATGACGGTGGGCCGACGTTAAGCAGTTAAAATTGTGCGCGCTCGTGGAATGACAAACTACGGTACTTAAAAATTTCCATAGGCGACGCTTTAAAAAAAAATTACAGGTTACATTTTTAGAGCTACAGAGGAGGTCTTGTGCCTGAGTTATTTGCTTTCGCTCTAACAATCGTGGCAATACCTCATGTGTGGTTTGAACACCATCTACATATGCAAGCATGATTTACGTATGAGTTCGCTTCTGTGCTCGAGCTTGGAGGGATGGGGCACGTAAAATTTTTTTTATTATTTATTTATTTATTTTACTTTTTGTTTTTATACTGTCTGTTTTAATTTTTTTTTTCTGTAAACATGCCTTGTAATAGAAATAAACATGGCAGGTCCTCTTTATTGAGAGATCTGGCGTCAAAAAGACCTGATTGATTAATGGCATTAATTTATAAAGAACATTGTGCATGTAAACTGAATATTTTATTAATGGAATCTTGTTATTTTGATGTTGGTTTTGCCAGACATGTTATGTTTTGAGCACACCATGCAATGCTTACCATATACATCTGACTCTATTTGTAAGTTTACATTGGATATTCACAGAGAGGCAGAATGGGAATCTGCCTATGTAAACAAGGGAGATCCCAGTTCTGACAGTGGAGGACACTGAGACACTGAGTGTTCTTCCTGTCAGACCATCCCCCACACAGTTAGAAAACACTCCCAGGAAATTTTTCGCACCATAAGACGCACTTTTTTTCCCCAAAAAGTGGGGGAAAGTCCCCTGGATCTTATGGTGCGAATACCTGAAAAAAACCCCACCCCCCCTCGTCGCCGCTGGGAGCCCGTATTACACTGCGGGCTCCCGGACACCATAGAGCGCTGCTCTGATCTCACACAGTACATTTCATGGACTCTGGTATATGCTGTATTTCATGGACTCTGGTATGGCTGTATTTCATGGACTCTGGTATATGGCTGTATTTCATGGACTCTGGTATATGGCTGTATTTCATGGACTCTGGTATGTCTGTATTTCATGGACTCTGGTATATGGCTGTATTTCATGGACTCTGGTATGTCTGTATTTCATGGACTCTGGTATATGGCTGTATTTAATGGACTCTGGTATGGCTGTATTTCATGGACTCTGGTATATGGCTGTATTTCATGGACTCTGGCATATGGCTGTATTTCATGGACTCTGGTATGTCTGTATTTCATGGACTCTGGTATGGCTGTATTTCATGGACTCTGGCATATGGCTGTATTTCATGGACTCTGGTATATGGCTGTATTTCATGGACTCTGGTATGGCTGTATTTCATGGACTCTGGTATGGCTGTATTTCATGGACTCTGGTATGGCTGTATTTCATGGACTCTGGCATATGGCTGTATTTCATGGACTCTGGTATATGGCTGTATTTCATGGACTCTGGTATGTCTGTATTTCATGGACTCTGGTATGTGCTGTATTTCATGGACTCTGGTATGGCTGTATTTCATGGACTCTGGCATATGGCTGTATTTCATGGACTCTGGCATATGGCTGTATTTCATGGACTCTGGTATGTGCTGTATTTCATGGACTCTGGTATATGGCTGTATTTAATGGACTCTGGTATGGCTGTATTTCATGGACTCTGGTATATGCTGTATTTAAAGGACTCTGGTATGGCTGTATTTCATGGACTCTGGCATATGGCTGTATTTCATGGACTCTGGCATATGGCTGTATTTCATGGACTCTGGCATATGGCTGTATTTCATGGACTCTGGTATGTGGCTGTATTTCATGGACTCTGGTATGTGCTGTATTTAATGGACTCTGGTATATGGCTGTATTTAATGGACTCTGGTATGACTGTATTTCATGGACTCTGGTATATGGCTGTATTTAATGGACTCTGGTATATGGCTGTATTTAAAGGACTCTGGTATGGCTGTATTTCATGGACTCTGGCATATGGCTGTATTTCATGGACTCTGGCATATGGCTGTATTTCATGGACTCTGGCATATGGCTGTATTTCATGGACTCTGGTATATGGCTGTATTTCATGGACTCTGGTATGTGCTGTATTTAATGGACTCTGGTATATGGCTGTATTTAATGGACTCTGGTATATGGCTGTATTTAAAGGACTCTGGTATGGCTGTATTTCATGGACTCTGGTATGGCTGTATTTAAAGGACTCTGGTATGGCTGTATTTCATGGACTCTGGTATGGCTGTATTTAAAGGACTCTGGTATGGCTGTATTTCATGGACTCTGGTATGGCTGTATTTCATGGACTCTGGTATGTGCTGTATTTCATGGACTCTGGTATATGGCTGTATTTCATGGACTCTGGTATGGCTGTATTTCATGGACTCTGGTATGTGTGCTGTATTTAAAGGACTCTGGTATGTGCTGTATTTCATGGACTCTGGCATATGGCTGTATTTCATGGACTCTGGTATGGCTGTATTTCATGGACTCTGGCATATGGCTGTATTTCATGGACTCTGGTATGTGCTGTATTTCATGGACTCTGGTATGTGTGCTGTATTTAAAGGACTCTGGTATGTGCTGTATTTCATGGACTCTGGCATATGGCTGTATTTAACCGCTTGCCGACCGCCGATCGGCATCTGACGGCGACAGAGTGGCTCTTTAAGGCAAATCGCCGTCATATAACGGCGGCTGCCAGATCGCGCACAGTGAGCGCGTGCGCGCCGCGCCTGTGCACTCACTGTGTCCGGAGGGGGGCCAGGGAGCGGGTGCGGCGGAGTCGATCTCCGCCGGCCACCCGCGATGCCCCCCCCCGGAGTGAAAGAACGGAGGTCTGTGTAAGTAAACATGGACCTCCGTTCTGTGAGGGGGGAAGGGCTGTGATCACAGCCTTCCTCTACACGGAAGGTGTGATCACTTCCCTTCTCCTGTTAGGGCAGTCCCCATACAGTTAGAACACGCCCAGGGAACACTGTTAACCCTTAGAGCGCCCCCTGCAGGTTAACCCCTTAACTGCCAATGGCATTTACACAGTAATCAGTGCATTTTTATAGCACTGATCGCTGTATAAATGCCAATGGTCCCAAAAAAGTGTCAAAATGTTCCAACATGTCCTCTGAAATATCGCAGTACCGCTAAAAATCGCAGATCGCCGCCATTACTAATAAAAAATAAAAAAAAAAAGGAAAAACCCCAGAAATGAATTCTCATCATCCGTAAACGCGACCACTTTTGCGCAAACCAATCCATAAACGCCGATTGCAATTTTTTTTATTGCAAATATGAGGAAGAATATAAATTGGCCAAAACCGATGAAAAAAAATGTTTTTTTATATTTTTTTTTTGGATTTGTATTTTAGCAAAAAGTAAGAAATTTGGGTTTTTTTGCAAAATTGTCGCTCTTCTTTTGTTTATAGCGGCGATCAGAAATGACGCAGCGGTGATCAAATATCACCAAAAGAAAGCTCTATTTGTGGGAAAAAAGGACGCAAATTTAGTTTGGGTACAACGTTGCACGACCGTGCAATTTTCAGTTAAAGCGACGCAGTGCCGTATCGCAAAAAGGGCTCTGGTCCTAAAGGGGGAAATCCTTCCGGGGCTGAAGTGGTTAAAGGACTCTGGTTTATGGATGGCTGCCCAGGTAAATATTTTAGTACACCATTTGGCTCAGAATATTTTTTTTTCTTGTCTTCTTCCTCTAAAACCTGTGCATCTTATGGTGCAAAAAATACGGTAACTTTGTTGCCAGGGTCACATACAGTGATCAGTGCATTTTTGTTTAGCACTGATTGGTATCATTGGTCCCCAAAAAGTGTCACTTAGGGTTAGATTTGTCCGCTGCAATGTCGCAGTCCCATTAAAAATTGCTGATCGTAAAAACAATAAAAAAAAATCCAAAGTCCATAAATCTATCCCATAGTTTGTAGACGCTATAACTTTTGCGCAAACCAAACTATATACACTTATTGGGATTTATTTTTACCAAAAATATGTAGAAGAATACATATTGGCCTAAATCGATGAAGAAATTAGTTTTTTTACCTTTTTTTGGATATGTATTCTAGTAGAAAGTAAAAAATATTTTTTTTTTTCAAAATTTTAGGTCATTTTTTGTTTATAGCGCAAAAAAATAAAAACCACAGAGGTGATCAAATACCACCAAAAGAAAGCTCTATTTGTGGGGAAAAAAAGGACATCAAATTTATTTGGGTACAGCGTCACATGACCGCGCAATTGTCAGTTAACATAACACAGTGCTGTACCGCAAAAATGGCCTGGTCATGAAGGGGGGGGGGGTAAATCTTCCGGGGCTGAAGAGGTTAAAGACAAGGTTGTCCTCTAACTGCTATTTGCAAATTCTTTTGGAGTATCCCATTCCCCAACCGCTCTCCTGTTACTGGTTTTACCAACAATAAATCACAAGACAACCCCTAGACTGTTAACTGGAGCCAGAGTGAACTGTTGCTTAGATGGTGGCCTCTGCACTGTTTGGGGAAGAGCCAGTTAATATCAGCAGCCCCTGTGTGGGTAGCGCTACAATTAGATAGATAGCTGATAGTGTTTGCAGGGAGAGAGAATTGTGCTATAAAGTGTAGTGTATTGTGCTACATCGCCCTCTTGTGTTCACTGCTCTGTATTGTGATTAGGGATGAGCCAGATTGCCCTGTGTTTGAGCAGAGCACTGACATTTTTTTTTGCTATAAAATTACTTAGAACCCCCAAACATTATATATATTTTTTTCTAACACCCTAGAGAATAAAATGGCGGTCATTGAAAAAATTTATGTCACACTGTATTTGCGCAGCGGTCTTCCAAGTGTGCTTTTTTTTGAATAAATTCAGTTTTTTTAGTTAAAAAATAAGAAAACAGTAAAGTTAGGCCAATTTTTTTCCATATTGTGAAAGATAATGTTACGTTGAGTAAAATGATACCCAACATGTCATGCTTCAAAATTGCGTCCGCTCGCGGAACGGCGATAAACTTTGCAAATTAAAAATCTCCATTGGCGACATTTAAAAAATTCTACAGGTTAGCAGTTTTGCGTTACAGAGGAGGTTTAGTGCTATAATTGTTGCTCTCACTCTAACGATCGCGGTGATACCTCACATGTGTGGTTTGAACACCGTTTTCATATGTGGGCGGGACTTACGTATGCGCTCGCTTCTGCGCGTGAGCTCGGCGGGACGGAACGCTTTAAATTTTTTTTTTTTTAATTATTTATTTTGCTTTTTACTTTTTATTTTTACACTGCGCTTTTTAAAAAAAAATTGATCACTTTTATTCTTATTACAAGAAATGTAAACATTCCTTGTAATAGAAAAAAGCATGACAGGTCCTCTTAAATATGAGATCTGGGGCCAAAAAGTCCTCACATCTCAGATTTACACTAAAATGCAAAAAAAAAAAAAAATCTGAAAAAAGTGACAGGACAAAAAAAAAATGGGCCCTTTAACCACTTCAGCCCCGGAAGGATTTCCAGCTTTAGGACCGGAGCCCTTTTTGCAATTCGGCACTGCGTCGCTTTAACTGAAAATTGCGCGGTCGTGCGATTCTATTTGCTAGAATACAAATCCAAAAAAAAAATATAAAAAAACATTTTTTTTCACCGTTTTTGGCCGATTTATATTCTTCCTCATATTTGCGATAAAAAAATCGCAATCGGCGTTTATTGATTGGTTTGCGCAAAAGTGGTCGCGTTTACGGATGATGAGAATTCATTTTTGGGGTTTTTTTTTGTTGTTTTTTGTTTTTTTTACTAGTAATGGCGGCGATCTGCGATTTTTAGCGGTACTGCGATATTTCAGCGGACATGTAGGAACATTTTGACACTTTTTTGGGACCATTGGCATTTATACAGCGATCAGTGCTATAAAAATGCACTGATTACTGTGTAAATGTCATTGGCAGTGAAGGGGTTAACCTGCAGGGGGTGCTCTAAGGGTTAACTATGTTCCCTGGGCGTGTTCTAACTGTGGGGGGACTGCCCTGGCTGGGGAAGGGAAGTGGTCACAGCCTTCGTATACAGGAAGGCTGTGATCACAGCCCTTCCCCCTCACACAGAACGGAGGTCCGTGTTTACTTACACGGAACTCCGTTCCTTCGCTCCAGGGGGGCCATCGCGGGTAGCCGGCGGTAATCGAAGCCGCCGCACCCGCTCCCTGGCCCTCCCCGAACACAGTGAGCGCGCGGGCGCGCCTCCAGCGGCGCGCGCGTGTGCTCACTAGGCTCGTGAGAGCGCGGCCGCCGTCGTATGATGGCGATTTGCGCTCACGAGCCACCTTGCCGCCGTCAATTGCCGGTCGGCAAGGGGTTAAGACCGTTGGGCGGACTTCATTTCTGACGTAATTTCCGCCCCGCCGTGTTATGGAGCCGAGTGAGCGGCTTCAGCCGCTCACTCGGCTCACAGACACTGGGGGGGAGAGGATCGGATCATCTCCGCCGCTGCCGGCGGGTCCGGTAAGCGGCGGAGATGACCGGAAAGCGGCGGGGGGGGCACCTCTCCCGCCGCTGATAAAAGTGATCTTGCGGTGAATCCGCCGCTAAGACCACTTTTATCTTGCAGGGAATCGCCTGCTGAAAATATAGATATCACCACTCAAACCCAAGGACGTCATATGACGTCCGGCGGTACGGAAGTGGTTAAACTATATCATTTTTTTCTTTGTATTTTGCTGTAGCGCATCCTACAGCAAGAGCGAAAGAAAATTGCACGGAGTCTCCTCCAAAATGCATGCCAGACACTTTCAGCCTAGTATGGATTTTAGGGGATTTAGGGGGGACCCCACTAAAAAAAAAAACAAAACAAAAGAAAATCCATATTAGACTCTTCTGGCCTAGTTTTGGATTTCTAGTTTCTGGATTTTAAGGGGGGATTCCCTTGGGGAAGTGTGAGTTCCCCCAAAATCCATACAAGACTCTCATACCCTTATCCAAAAATTTATACCAGACTCCCTTCAAACCATACCAAGTCACATGCCATCAACATGGCGGGAATACCTTGCTAGGGGGGACCCATGGCTAAGAGCACCTTATCTTCTTCCCACACTCTGGTCTGGTGATTGTGGGGGTCTGTGGGCAGGGGGCTTATCAGAATCTGGAAGTCCCCTTAAATCTTCTGCCCTTGTTTACATTTGGATAGTAAAACATTTTTTATCTGCTAGTAAATACCTTATACAGCCCCCTTCCTGTTTCTTGTCTGGTCATTAGCCTAGGCTTATAACATCATACACAGCTCTCTCTCCTCTCACTCTTGTGAGAGTTTGCCAGAAAGGGAGGGATAAGTCATAAGAGGGCCAATGAGAGCTGCAGAGCTGGAAGTGTGCCTCTGTGTAAATCCAGGAAGTGAACAGGCAGCAGCTTCAGCTGACCACAGTTAAAATGGCAGTAGCCAGACCTAGTGGAGGGAGATTTCCACAGCATATTTGGCAAGTGCAGAATCACAGTATATATAAAATAATATGCAAAGTGGTTGGAGGAAACTTCAGAATGGCAAAGATGTTTTTATTACAAATTATGTGAGCAGACTGCAGTTCCTCTAACAATGAAGGGGCACTCAGGTAGGTATGCCCCCCCCACACTTAAAGAGGAGGTCCTGCCTGGGAACAAAATATTAAAAGTCAGCAGCTACAAATCATGTGGCTGCTGACTTTTAATATAAGGACACTTACCTGTTCAGGGAGCCTGCGATGTCGGCACCTGAAGCCCATCTTCAGACTGGCGCTCGGGTGCTGCTGCCTCCATCGCCGCTAAGGGAAGCCGGCAGTTGAGCCTTTTGCTGTTTCCCTACTGCACATGTGCAAAGTGCATTGCGCGTTCTAATTGGCCCAGCAGCAGGAGAAGGAGGGGGGGCGAACTTCCCGGAGGCGGGCCGCGGCCCATCTCCCAGAAGTGGGCCTATCTAAAACAGGTCCCCGTTCCCCCCTGAAAGGTGCCAAATGTAGCACGGGGGGGGGGGGGGGGGAGAGAAAATTTGTGGAAGTTCAACTTTTGGGTGGAACTCTGCTTTAAATGAGTAGGGGTACATAGTTACCCCTGGTCATTTACAAAAAAAAAGCCCCACGGTGTACATTCATGATGCCCAACACCTGCAGAAACAAAAAAAAGCCTGCTGACCCTAACTGCACAATGCTTCTTGCCAAATGACAGCTTCCCAAGCTGTCATCAGCAATATAAGGGGGCAGGATAGTGATGATATCATTGCTCAACTATAGGGTATAATGTGGTCAGGACTCCTGGCCATGTAAGTGAATGGGTTGGGTGATGTCAGTGGTTGGTAAGGACACAGTAGGTGCAAGCACCCGCTACTTCTTTAGAAACCACTGACAGAAGCTGTGACATTCGTCCATGAAAAATGCCCTAAACAAATCCAATCGCTGTCCAAATCTTGCAGACTTCCCCTCTGTAACATCTCCAAAATATGCCCCTTTTTAACATTTGAAACCACTAAGCAAATTATTCACTCCCATTTTATCTCTTGCCTTGACAATTGTAACTCCCTCCTCACTTCTCCACAAGCTATCCCCTCTTCAGTCTATCATGAATGCCGCTGCCAAACTCCTCTACCTTACCAACCACTCATTGTCCGCCACCCCTCTCTGCCAATCCCTCCACTGACCTCCCATTGCCCAACAAATACAATTCAAAACAATAACATAAAAAGCCATTTACAACTCTGCCAAGAGCTACATCACCAATCTTGTCTCCAAATATCACCTAAACCGTCCTCTCCACTCCTTCCAAGACCTCTTACTCTCTAGCTCCCTTGTCTCCTCCTCCCACACTTGTCCCCAGGACTTCTCCAGAGCCTCTCCCATCCTCTGGAACTCATTACCCCAATCTGTATGGTTATCTCCTACTCTGTCCACTTTTAGGTGATCCTAAAGTGAAAAGTGATGCTTACGTGAAAAGGTGATCCTAAAGTGATGAAAGCTCATCTCTTCAGGGAGGCCTATCCTGCATTCAGCTAACAACCAAATCTTCTACTTCCCTTATCAGTTCACCCCTCACAGTTACTAGCTTTTGTTACATGAGCCCCTTGCTCTTAGATTGTAAGCTTGCAGGAGAAGGGCCCTCCTAACCCTCTTGTATTGAATTGTTGCTGTATTTTAATTGTAAAGTGCTGCAAAAACTGTTGGTGCTATATACAGTTGTGCTCATAAGTTTACATACCCTGGCAGAATTTATGATTTCTTGGCCATTTTTCGGAGACTATAAATAACACAAAAACATTTCTTTCACTCATTGTTAGTGTTTTTCTGAAGCCATTTATTATCAATCAACTGTGTTTACTCTTTTTAAATCATAATGACAACAGAAACTACCCAAATGACCCTGATCAAAAGTTTACACACCCCAGCTTTTAATACCGTGTATTGCCCCCTTTAACATCAATGACAGCTTGAAGTCTTTTGTGGTATTTGTTGATGACTCTCTTTATCTTCTCAGATGGTAAAGCTGCCCATTCCTCTTGGCAAAAAGCCTCCAGTTCCTGGGAATTCTTGGGCTGTCTTGCATGAACTGCACGCTTGAGATCTCCCCAGAGTGGCTCAATGATATTGAGGTGAGGAGACTGAGATGGCCACTGCAGAACCTTCACTTTATTCTGCTGTAACCAATGACAGGTCAACTTGGCCTTGTGTTTTGGATCATTGTCATGTTGGAATGTCCACGCACGTCCCATGTGCAGCTTCCTGGCTGATGAATGCAAATGTTCCTCCAGTATTTTTTGATAACATACTACATTCATCTTGCCATCAATTTTGACCAAATTTCATGTGGCTTTGTAACTCACACATCCCCAAAACATCAGTGATCATCCTCTTCCGTGTTTCACAGTAGGAATGGTGTACCTTTCATCACAGGTCTTGTTGACTCCTCTCCAAATGTAGCGTTTATGGTTGTGGCCAAAAAGCTCAATTTTGGTCTCATCACTGCAAATGACTTTGTGCTAGAAGGTTTGAGGCTTGTCTCTGTGCTGTTTGGCGTATTGTAAGTGGGATACTTTGTGGCATCTGCGTAGTAATGGCTTTCTTCTGGCGACTTGACCATGCAGCCCATCTTTCTTCAAGTGCCTCCTTATTGTGAATCTTGAAACAGCCACACCACATGTTTTCAGAGAGTCCTGTATTTCACCTGAAGTTATTTGTGGGTTTTTCTTTGCATTCCAAACAATTTTCCTGGCAGTTGTGGCTGAAATTTTTTGTTGGTCTACCTGACCATGATTTGGTTTCAACAGAACCCCTCATTTTCCACTTCTTGATTAGGGTTTGAACACTGCGGATTGGCATTCTCAATTCCTTGGGTATCTTTTTATATCTCTTTCCTGTTTTATACAGTTCTACTACCTTTTCCCGCAGATCCTTTGACAATTCTTTTGCTTCCCCCATGACTCAGAATCCAGAAATGTCAGTGCAACACTGAATAAAAGATGCAAGGGTCTGTCAGGAGTCCAGAAACTCATTGAGCTTTTATACACACACACACTAAGCAAACAGATCACAGGTGAGGATGGTTACCTTTAATAGCCATTCAAACCCCTTTTTGTCAACTTGTGTGCATGTTTATCAGGCCAAAATCACCAGGGTATGTAAACTTTTGACCAGGGTCATTTGGATAGTTTCTGTTGTCATTATTATCAATCAACTGTGTTTACTCTTTTAAATCATAAATGGATTCAGCCACACACTAATCATGGGTGAAAGAAAATCATATTCTCTGAAAAATGGCAAAGAAATCATAAATTCTGCCAGGATATGTAAACTTCTGAGCACAAATTAAAATCCTGTATAATAATAAAAGTTCAGGCTGCGATCACACAGGGCGATCCGACTTCAACGTGACTCCATGCCAGGCGACTTTGCCTGTTGCCAATCAGAGAAGGGAGGGAGGGGGTTGCCTGGGTAATTCAGGGGGAGTAACTGTAAATTATTTTCTTTTTCCTGTAAGTCGCTTCAATAAAGATGGGGGTTCCGACTTGGAGGCGACGTCCATTGAATTCTATAGGCACAAGTCGGATAGAAGTCGCCTTGAAGTCGTACAGGAAACTTTTTTGAAGTCGGAGCGACTTCAGTAGTGTACATTAAGACGGCTCTCATTCTCTTCAATGAGATTTAAGATGTCAAGCGGCTGGGGGCAATTTGAGGCGACACAAGTCAGAGCGCAAGTCGCCTCTGTGTGAATCGAGCCTCAGACATTTTTTTTCCTGCCAGGATAACAAAAACAAAAAAACCCCCCAAAGAGGTAAGGCTTAAGGTCTGTCCAATCAAGTCCGCCTGTCAGTTTTTCAGGTGGACCTGATCGGACCCTGCATTAACACCTATGGAGCGACAGATTTCAGCATAGACATGTCAGCTGACACCTGCTGAAATCTGATCCTATCCACCAAATCCAGAAGGATGGTGACCCCATTTTCCTTCTGTCTGGTGGATCGGATTGAATGAAAACATACAGGTGGTCCGTTTTCATTCGATCTCTCCATAGAAGAGCGCGGAAAACTCTTACAGGTCCGTCTCAGCACAGTGAGCGATCCGCCTGCTCAGTGGGGATCAACAGAGCAATCCCCGCTGAGCAAGCGGAGTCTGTTAACCACTTGCCGACCACCCGCTGCAGATATACTGCGGCAAGGTCCATGCACTAGCATTTGTGGCCATGCGTGCGCTCCAGTGGGGGAGCCAATCAGCGGGTCCGGTGGACTCAATGCCCGCGTGCCTCACACGATCATTCACCGCAGAGACAGAATGGGGATCTGCTGAAGTGCTAAGCAGGAAGACGGATCTTTGTGTTTTCCCCAAGCAGCCTATCCCCCATACAGTTAGAAAACACACCCATGGAACACAGTTAACCCTTTGATCGTCCCTGATGTCAACCCCTTCCCTGCCAGTGTCATTAGTACAGTTTCAGTGCATTTTTAGCACTGATCACTGCAATGTCACTGGTTCCCAAAAAACTGTAAAAAATGCCAGTTAGGTGTCCGATATGTCTGCCACAATGTTGCAGTCCCACTAAAAATCACTGATCGCTGCCATTACTAGTAAAAAAAAAATAATAATAATAAAAAATGCAATAAATGTATCCCCTATTTTGTAGACGGTATAACTTTTGTGCAAACCAATCAATATGCGCTTATTGCGATTATTTTTTTTATACCAAAAATATGTAGAAGAATACATATCGGCCTAACCTGATGAATACATTTGTTTTTGTTTTGGGATATGTATTATAGCAGAAAGTAAAAAATATTGGGTTTTTTTTTTATTTCAAAATTGGCGGTCTTTTTTGTTTATAGCACAAAAGAATAAAAACCGCAGAGGTGATTCAAATACCACTAAAAGAAAGCTATTTGTGGGGAATAAAAAGGACATCTATTTTATTTGGGTACAGTGTTGCACGACCGCGCAATTGTCAGTTAACCACTTGCCGACCGTCAATCGGCAATTGACGGCGGCAAAGTGGCTCTGTAACGCGGATCGCCGTCATCTGACGGCGGCCGCGTGATTGCGCCTAGTGAGCGCGCGCGCGCCCACTTTGTCCGGGGGGGGCCAGGGAGCGGGTGCGGCGGCTTCGATTGCCGCCGGCCACCCGCGATGCCCCCCCAGGAGAGAAAGAACAGAGGTCCGTGTAAGTAAACACGGACCTCCGTTCTGTGAAGGGGGAAGGGCTGTGATCACAGCCTTCCTGTATACGAAGGCTGTGACCACTTCCCTTCCCCAGATAGTGCAGTCCCCCTACAGTTAGAACACGCCCAGGGAACATAGTTAACCCTTAGAGCGCCCCCTGCAGGTTAACCCCTTCACTGCCAATGGCATTTACACAGTAATCAGTGCATTTTTATAGCACTGATTGCTGTATAAATGCCAATGGTCCCAAAAAAGTGTCAAAATGGTCCGACATGTCCACTGAAATATCGCAGTACCGCTAAAAATCGCAGATCGCCACCATTAATAGTAAAAAAAAAAAAAAAAAATAAAAACCCCAAAAATGAATTCTCATCATCCGTAAACGCGACCACTTTTGCGCAAACCAATCAATAAACGCTGATTGCGATTTTTTTTATCGCAAATGAGGAAGAATATAAATCGGCCAAAAACGGTGAAAAAAATTTTTTTTTATATATTTTTTTTGGATTTGTATTTTAGCAAAAAGTAAGAAATTTGTTTTTTTTTTTGCAAAATTTTCGCTCTTCTTTTGTTTATAGCGGCGTTCAGAAATCATGCAGAGGGGATCAAATACCACCAAAAGAAAGCTCTATTTGTGGGAAAAAAAGGACGCAGATTTCGTTTGGGTACAACGTCGCACGACCGCGCAATTTTCAGTTAAAGCGACGCAGCGCCGAATCGCAAAAAGGGCTCCGGTCCTAAAGCTGGAAATCCTTCCGGTCCTTAAGTGGTTAAAGTAACGCAGTGCCGTATCGCAAAAAATGGCCTGGTCATTAAGGAGGTATATCCTTCCGGAGCTGAAGTGGTTAAACGGAGCTGCCCCGTGCAGGGCTGGTGCAAGGATTTTTGACACCCTAGGCGAAACCTCATTTTGCCGCCCCCTTGGCTCCAACCCTGACTCCACCCCCTTTTCCCTGCCCAGCGCCAGTGCCATTTCTATATACATTTGCAAATGGCATGTGATAATACAATCTCATTATCTCAGTGTCAGTTTTTACATGAATCAATGCAGAGCAGCCAGGGACAGATCAACAGTGGCCAGGCGCCCCTAGGCGGCAGTGCGCCCTAGGCGACCGCCTACTCCGCCTATTGGTAGAGCCAGCCCTGGCCCCGTGTGAAAGGGGCTTTAGGGTCTCTTTATAAAACATTAGCTGTGCAGCTCACACAGCTGTTCCAGAAAAGATCCCCATAATTTATGTAATGTGTTTACCTTCTTCCTTCCTTCTACATTATGGCCACTAGATGGAGCAAACTATCAAAGGATGTAAAGCATCACAAACAGGGATTTGTGACAATTGTGTGATTGTCTAAACATTTTTTATAAATAAATCCTATAGTGTTTTACATACAGTGGGAAAATGTAGCCACCCTCTAATATGAAGTCACATCACATCAAAGCAGCGTAAAAAAAAAAAAAAGTAATTTTGAGATTTGGAGGCCGATAACAACAGATGGTACTTTTTTCCAGTTACGAATGCATTTTTTATTTTTATTTATTTCAGGTACTTATATAGCGCTGTCAATTTACGCAGCGCTTTACATATACGTTGTACATTCACATCAGTCCCTGCCCTCAAGGAGCTTACAATCTAAGGTCCCTAACTCACATTCATACATATACTAGGGGCAATTTTAGAAAGAATCTAATCAACCTACCAGCATGTCTTTGGAATGTGGGAGGAACCCGGAGTACCCGGAGTAAATCCACGCAGGCACAGGGAGAACATGCAAACTCCAGCCAGGTAGTGTTGTGGTCGGGATTCGAACCAGCGACCCTTTTGCTGCCAGGCGAAAGTGCTACACACTACACCACTGTGCCGCCCCATACATGAATGTATTGAATTGTCTTGTCCCTTCAAGACAATGCAGTGTGATAATGTGAAAAAAACCTCATTTACCATTTTCTTAAAACGGTTTTGCTAATGACCAATTAGTACGAAGTTGAGGGTTTTAGCTTTTATTTTTTAGTAGTAAAATTTTCTATAGTTTATAGATGTTGTGGCTACTACTTGCATCGGTCACTTCAAGCCTATTAACACTGGATAACAAAATAGTCACAGCCAAAACTCCCCACAAATCAGAATGTCGTCTTGGCGCTGCTGCATTTAACCCCTTCAGCTCTGGAAGGTTTTTCCCCCTCAATGACCAGGCCATTTTTAGCGATAAGGTACTGCGTTACTTTAACTGACAATTGCGCGGTCGTGCGACGCTGTACACATAAAATGTATGCCCCCCCACAAATAGAGCTTTTTGGTGGTATTTGATCTCTTCTGCGGTTTTTATTTTTTGGGCTATAAACAAAAAAAAGACCAACAAAAAATATTTTTTACTTTCTGTTATAATACATATCCAATAAAATGTAAAAAAATCGAATTTCTTTATAAATGTAGGCCAATTTGTATTCTGCTATGTTTTTGGTAAAAAAAAAAAAAATCACAATTAGCGTAGAATGATTGGTTTGCGCAAAAGTTACAGCGTTTACAGACTGTGGGATAGATTTAGGGACTTTTTATTTTTACTAGTCATGTCAGAGATAGGCGATTTTTTAGCAGGACTGTGACATTGCAGTGGACAAATTGGACACTTTTTGATTATCAGCGCAGACCCCCCGGTCAGGAGAGCAGCCAATCGGCTCTCATCTACTCGCGCCAGTCAGTGCAAGTGGAGGAAGGCTGATAAATGGCTCTTCCTGGTTACCATGTGATGAGCTGTGATTGGACACAGCTGATCACATGGTAAAGAGCCTACATCATAGACTATTTACCAGGATCAGAGATGCGGTGTGTCAGACTGACACACCATACCACCGATTCCCCGTGAGCGCATGCTATCGGCTTATCCTGCTGGATGCCATATGACGCCCAGTCAGGATAATGAAACCACTTTCCGGCCGTCATTCTGCATATGGCGGGTGGGAAGTGGTTAAAGATTGGGCCTTTTCTGACACTGTTTGTCTACAATTGAAAATCAGCATTTTTTTTGCTAGAAAATTACTTGGATCCCCCAAACATTTATTTATATTTTTCAGCAGAGGCCCTAAAGAATAAAATGACGGTCGTTACAATTTTTTATGTCACACCGTATTTGCCCAGTGGTTTTTTAAACACAATTCTTTGGGAAAAATTACACTTTAATGAATTTTAATGCAAAAAAAACAAACAATATATAACCCAATTTTTTGGTAAAATATAAAAGATGATGTTACGCCAAGTAAATTGATACCTAACATGTCATGCTTTGAAACTGCATAGAATGGCGACAAACTGCGATACTTAATCACTTGCCGACCACAGTCTGACGTTGACAGAGTTGCTCGATATCGCAAACCACTGTCATATGACGGCGGCTGCGATACCGCTCACTGTGAGTGCACGCGGAGTGGGTAGGGCGGACTCGATCGCCGCCGGCTACCCGTGATGGCCCCCGCAGTGAAAGAACGGAGGTCCGTGTAAGTAAACACGAATCTCTGTTCTGACAGAGGGGGAAGGGCTGTAATCACAGCCTTCCTCTACATGGAAGCCATGATCACTCCCCTCCTCCTGCCAGCTCAGCCCCCACTCAGTTAGAACACACTGAGAGAACACAGTTAACCCTTAGAGTGCCCCCTTCAGGTTAACCCCTTCACTGCCAATGGCATTTACACAGTAATCAGTGCATTTTTATAACACTGATCGCTGTATAAATGCCAATGGTCCCAAAAAAGTGTCAAAATGGTCCGATATGTCCGCTGCTATACATGCTCCAGAAGAAGTCCATTAGGACGAAATCAATCGAGCTGAAGTGCTGTTTTGGATCCCACCGCTTCTCTGCTTATGATTCAACTTTGATATTCAACTTTGATATTCAGCGCCTATTAATCTTGGATTTCCTGTAAGTGCACTATTTTATAATAAATGCGTTTGCTTTTAATGGTATCATACTATTGCAGCCTTTTTTCCATATGGTTGTACGGACCCCATGACAATCATTTGAAATTGTGAACATCCATTATCGGAGGCTGAGTGGAGGCTAAGGCTACTTTCACACTGGAGCGTTTTACAGACGCTATTTAGCTAAAAATAGCGTCTGCAAAGCACCTCAAAAGTCCCCCCCAATCCACCCCAATGTGAAAGCCCTGAGTGCTTTCACACTGGGGCGGTGCGCTAGCAGGACGTTACAAAAAGTCCTGCAAAAAGCATCTTTGGGGTGGTGAGGGGAGCTCCTCTACGGCCCCTGCCATTGAAATGCATGGCAAGCGCTGCCGAAGCGGCTGCACACCGCCTCGGTAGCGTTGAGCGCCGGCACTTTTAACCCCTTTTTAACCCCTTGTGGGGGGTTAATAGCGTGGCGCTCCCGCCCGCATAGCGGAGCCCTATCGCTGGTAAAACTAGCGGGGTTTTACCGTGACCGCGGGTCCCGCTCCAGTGTGAAAGCAGCCTTAGAGTCCACGCAAGCATCCTGTGACCCCCGTAATAGAGGGTCATGGAGCTCTGGTAAGGGGAATCTTTGTCTGGTGGAGGAACCGTGCACATTTGGATTGGTGTGGTGGAGGAATCTATATATGAATATTCTGGCTGTGATCAAACCTGGGATTTATTATATGTGTCGGACTTTTGAATTTATCACATATATTTTATGGACTTTTTTTGTTTCACTCAATTTTTTTGTGTAAGGTTAAATTTATGTTGAACTACACATTTATATCGTTATTTCAGAATAGTTTTTCACATTGATTTGTCACATTTTGAGTCATATATGGGTTTGATTCATTTGCACTTTTTGTGAGTTTACGACACAAGCGCAGATTTTTTTTTTCACTTTCTTATGTCCGCTGCAATATCGCAGTACCGATAAGAATCGCAGATCGCCGCCATTACTAGTAAAAAATAAAAAAAAAATAAAAGCCCCAGAAATGAATTCTCATCATCCGTAAACGCGGCAACTTTTGCGCAAACCAATCAATAAACGCCGATTGCAATTTTTTTTTAACCAAAAATATGAGGAAGAATATAAATCGGCCAAAACCGATGGAAAAAAATGTTTTTTTGGATTTGTATTTTAGCAAAAAGTAAGAAACTTGTTTTTTTTTTTTGCTAAATTGTCCTTCTTTTGTTTATAGCGGCGATCAGAAATGACTCAGAGGTGATCAAATACCACCAAAAGAAAGCTCTATTTATGGGGAAAAAAGGACGCAAATTTTGTTTGGGTACAATGTTGCACGATCGCGCAATTGTCAGTTAAAGCGACGCAGTGCCGAATCGCAAAAAGTGCTCTGGTCCTACAGTGGGATATCCTTCCGGGGCTGAAGTGGTTAATCTCCACTGAAATATTTTACAGGTTAGCAGTTTAGAGTTACAAAGGAGGTTTAGCGCTAGAATTTTTGCTCTCACTATAACCTTTGCGGTGATAGCTCACATGTGTGAACACCATTTACATGTGAGCCCCCCTCTACCCACTCAGATTAGTTTATTAAAAAAAACAATTAAAGTGATACTAACAGGTTCCTGCCGGCCTTTTGGTGAATGACACTGGGGCTGGCCTCTCGTTGATCAAGGTGGACGTCATCTAACATCCTCGCAGGGGCCACGCAGAGGTGTGATCTGTCACCAGCTGCATCCACCGGACACAGCCAATGACTGATCACTGTACCTGCCTGCTGCCAATACCATGTGACTGCTGTAACAAATCACAGGTCACATGACAGTTGTAAACAATGGATGGTTTGCTTTCAAGCCATCCATTGAGTACAATTGTGTTGCTAGCTGTGATTGGTCACAGTGATAACATGGTACAGAATGGACCAATCACAGCAAATCACAACAAAACAAACTGAATGAATCAATTACATTCCATAAAATGCTTAAAATTCATTGCTATATACAAACATAATGTGTAAAAAAATAAAAAATGATCACTTCCCCAGAGTAGTACAATGTTACTATTAGAGTTGAGCGAACCCGAATTGTAAAGTTTGGGTTGGTACCAAACTTTGGGGTGTCCGTGACCCGAACCCGCATTTGATAAAAAGTCTGGGTTCGGGTATTTTATCCCGCCTGTTGAATAGCTGCAGGGCAGCCAATCAACAAGAGTTTCACTGGTTTGCCCTTAGAAGCCATCAAAGCCATGCCTACTAATGGCATGGCTGTGATTGGCCAGTTCATCATGTGACCCAGCCTCTGTATAAGCTGGAGTCACGTAGTGCTGCATGTCACATGCTCTCAGGTTAGTGTAGGGAGAGGATGCTGCCGGCGCTGTGAGGGACAGATTGCAGATCTAATAACATCTCATCCTGCATTACAGAACGATCTCATTCTGGACTAGGTAGAGTTTACTACTGCTTTGAGGGATAGATTACCGATCTAATATCATCTCATCCTGCATTACAGACAGGTTCCTAGCGGTGCAGTGAGGGGAAAGCTTAGTGAGGGACAGAATATTGTTCTAAAATCATCTCCTAGTGCTATAGGGTCAGGTTCCTGCTGGTGCTGTAAGGGACAGATTATTGTTCTAAAATCATCTCCTAGTGCTATAGGGAGAGGTTCCTGCTGCTCCTATGAGGGACAGATTATTGTTCTAAAATCATCTCCTAGTGCTATAGGGAGAGGTCAATGTGGACAAGCTAAGGTTTATTAAAATGAACCAGGCATGGATCCCACAAGACTTGTCAGTACCTTGTCCAGAATAGACATTTAGACAGGCCTCACACAGCCATTGGTATACTTTTTTTTTTGAATATGCCTCAATATTTTGGGGGCAACACCAATTAGAAAAAAAAACAAACAAACAAAAAACAGTGTTGGCTACCTCCTCCTCCTCCACCACTGCCACTTCCACTTCCACCTACACTGCCACGGTCACGGCCTAGTCAACCTCTAGGCTCCTACTCCACATCCACCTCCTTCTCTCATTTTTATTTTTTTTATTTGATTTTAAGTTATTTCCCTATACCCATTTTTTTGTAAGGCACTTGCCCTACTATTACCCCCATTTTTCTTCCTTTTGCAGCCCTCTAGCACTTTCCAGGACTTTTTTACAGCCATTTTTGTGCCGAAAAGTTCGGGTCCCCATTGAGTTCAATGGGATTCGGGGTTAAGTTCGGTACCGAACCTGAATTTTTTCGCGTAGTTCGGCCAAACCCACCGAACCCGAACATCCAGGCATTCGCTCAACTCTTGTTACTATGGTAACAATATATTGCCTTGGTCAGGGCTGATCTTTTTTTTTTTTTTCCATTGCAAAATTTTATAACCGAAACAAAGATAAACGTATTTTGTTGAGGGTTTTTTTTCAAAAATGTTGGTTTATTTTTATTTAGCAAAACATAAAAAAAACAATGGTGATTACATACCACCAAAAGTAAGCTCTATTTGTGTAAACAAAATGATAAAAATCTAGTCTGGGTATTGAGTTGGTTAAAGGCTTGTTTTTTGTTCAATAACAAACCCGTCATACTTACCTGGTTTGGGCAGTGGTTTTGCACAGAGCAGCCCAGATCCTCTTTTGGGTCCCCTGCCAGTTCTCCTGGCCCCTCCCTCCCGCCACCTAAGCACTGTGGGGCACCCAAGCAAGGCTTGCTCCTGAGCTGCTGCCCTGCGTGTCCATTCACGCGTGTCATGATGACATCACGGAGCTGGTGGATGTTAGAGACTTTGCGCTCCTCTACCTTCCATTTGAGGATGCCCCACATATGCTCAATAGGGTTTAGGTCTGGAGACATGCTTGGCCATGCCATCACCTTTATTGTCAGCTTCTTTAGCAAGGCAGTGGTTGTCTTGGAGGAGTGCTTGGGGTCGTTATGTTGGAATACTGCCCTGCCCAGTCACTGATGGGAGGGGATCATGCTCTGCTTCAGTATGTCACAGTACATGTTGCCATTCATGTTTCCCTCAATGAACTGTAGCTCCCCAGTACCGGCAGCACTCAGGCAGCCCCAGACCATGACACTCCCACCTCCATGCTTGACTGTAGACAAGACACACTTGTCTTTGTACTCCTCACCTGGGTGGTGCCACACACACTTGATACATCTGAACCAAATAAGTTCATCTTGGTCTCATCAGGCCACAGGAGATGGTTCCAGTAATCCATGTCCTTAGTCTGCTTGTCTTCAGCAAACTGTTTGCTTTCTTGTGCATCATCTTTAGAAGAGACTTCCATCTGGGACGACAGCCATGCAGACCAATTTGATGCAGTGTGTGGCGTATGGTCTGAGCACTGACAGGCTGACCCCCCACCCCTTCAACCTCTGCAGCAATGCTGGCAGCACTAATATGTCTACTTCCCAAAGACAACCTCTGGATATGGCGCTGAGCATGTGCACTTAACTTCTTTGGTGGACCATGTTCAGTTTCAGGGTTTTGGCTTCTTATATCCTAGGCCATCTTTATGTAGAGCAACAATTCTTTTTTTCAAGTCCTCAGAGAGTTCTTTGCCATGAGGTACCACGTTGAACTTCCAGTGACCAATATGAAAGAATGAGAGCGATAACACCAAATTCAACACACCTGCTCCCCATTCACACCTGAGACCTTGTAACACTAACAAATCACATGACACCGGGGAGGGAAAATGGCTAATTGGGCCCAATTTGGACATTTACACTTAGGGGTGTACTCACTTTTGTTGCCAGCGGTTTAGACATTAATGGCTGGGTGTTGAGTTATTTTGAGGGGACAACAAATTTACACTGTTATACAAGCTGTACACTCACTACTTTACATTGTAGCAAAGTGTCATTTCTTCAGTGTTGTCACATGAAAAGATAGAATAACATATTTACTAAAATGTGAGAGGTGCACTCGGTAGCCACTGGATCGCTTTCCAAAGTGATGGGAGGGGACATCCCCCATCCTGCTGCTCATCTGTGTTTCTCTGGCTAACCGTTTCCACCGGTGTGCCCAAAAAATAATACGACAGTGCCTCTGGCTGGTCAAAGAGGTGAAAGAACACTAGATCATATTTGATTGCCTCAATGCCCTTGAAGGATCGGAACGTCTCAACGTCACTTCCAGTGTAGGCTGAAAGTAAACAATTTTTTTTTAAGCAAAAGATGAAAAAAAAGTGTTTTTGATCTTTTGCTTTTAAAAGTAAAGACGAGGTTTGGGGTCTTTATGACACCAGATCTCTCCATAAAAAGGACCTTCCATTCTATTACAAGGTATGTTTACATTCCTATTAATAGGAATAAAAGTGATCAAAAGAAAAAAAAAATGAAAGAGACAGCGTAATAATAAAAAAAAAATTCAACGCGCCCCATTACTCTGTGTGCAGAAGCTAACGTTTACATAAGTTGCACATGATTATGTAAACCGTGTTTGCCCCACACATGTGAGTTATTGCCACATAGTGAGAGCAATAATTCTAGCATTAGACCTCCTCTGTAACTCCAAAAATGGAAACCTGTAAAGGCGTCGCCTATGGATATTTTTAGGTTCCATAGTTTGTCGCCATTCCACCAGCATGCACAAATTTAAAGCGTGACATGTTAGGCATCTATTTACTCTGCATAACATCAACTTCTATATAATACTAAAAAAAAAATTGTGGGTGTGTATATATATATATATATATATATATATATATATATAAAAAAAAAAAAAAAGTCTCCGGGATTCCTTTTTTTAACACTAACAGCGTTAAAATATACGTTGTGTATCGCAAAAAAGTTTACGTTAAAAATCCCTTTTTATGTGAAATCACATAATTAAAAAAAAAAAAAAATATATATATATATATATATATATATATATATATATGTTTGAGGGTTCCAAGTCATTTTATATAAAAAAATACTGATTTAAACTTGTGGTCAAGTGGTTAAAATTAGTGGTGCACCCAATGGAAATTTTAATGCGGAAACCGAAAATGCACTTAGGCAAAAGCCAAAAACCAAAAATGACAGTTTTTAGAAAATATTTATATTTTTATATACAATCGTCATATGCAGCCTATCTGTGCCTGGGCACGGATAGGTGCCACTGATAGGTGGCATGGTTTGGCACTGATTGGCAGCACTGATGGGCACTATTAGGCAGCACTGATGGGTGGCATTGGTTGGCACTGATAGGTGGCATTGGTTGGCACTAATGAAGTGCCACTGATTGGCACTGACAGGTGGTACTGATAGAGGAGATGAGCAGTTTCACATAGCTCAGATAGCGCGGCTTGTGAGAGCCTCTCTGTGTGTGAAACTCTCCTGTTGTTTTGGTCAATGACAAAAAAATAGTTTCGGTGCATTCCATGTTAAAATGCTTCCCTAAGACCCCTTTCACACTGGGTCTGCCCGAGCCTCAGCAGTAAAGCACTGCTAGTCTAATCCCTAAGTAGGGATTAAAAAAGCCGGCGCATGGCGCTTCCAGAGCAGTGTACAGTCGCTTCAGAAGCGCTGCCCATTCATTTCAATGGACAGGGGTGGCGGAGGAGAGGTGTATACATCGCTCCCGCACTGCCCCAAAAATACTGCTTGCTGGAGTTTGTTTCCTCTCCTGCAAGTGCGCCGCCCCAGTATGAAAGACACACTGACTTTCATTAAGAGATGCTTTGCAGGCACTATTTTTAGCTAAATAACACCTGTAAAGTGCCTCAGTGTGAAAGGGGTCTTAACCGGAGGTCACAGGAAGTGTTGGGCCCAGAGTCTTCTGTCTTCTGAAATCTGTGAGGGTCCCTTCTCAAGGGCTCATGTCACTGCTTGGGTGACCGGGACACTGTCCAGCGTCAGGGTTCTCACAGGCTCCAGAGGTGTGGTGACATCACATATAGGGCCGTCAACAAGTCTGGCTCATGCTGGGCCTACCGGTCTCCACTCACGGAAGAGGTGCTCCCAAGGGCCATGTGGTGGCACACACTGGTGATAAAATGGGTTGTATAGATAGGTCCACCATACTCTTCTAAAGCAGGATGCCATAGAGCAGTTGTTCTCAACTCCTGTCCTCGGGACCCACTAACAGGCCAGGTTTGCAGGATAACTGAAATGCTTCACAGGTGATATCATTTGCTGCTCAGTGATTGCAGTATTCTAGTCTGCATCTCCCCAAGGTAATACTTAAAATCTGGCCTGCTGGTGGGTCCTGAGGACAGGAGTTGAGAACCACTGCCATAGAGGCTAGAGGTCTTCCTGGAGAGAGAGGGATGGACCATGGTGCAAATTCCGAGAGAAGTTAAAGTCAAAGCAGCCTACTGAAAATCCTGAAAATCAGATACTTCTAGGATCCGTTCTTTCCTTTTCATACTCTT
>BLSH010086799.1:2838-14786 GCA_018402905.1 Glandirana rugosa
CTTTAAAATGTAACCCCTGTGATCAAGAATCCTGAAACCCCCCCACCTAAGGGAATTAAACGTCTCTAAAGGAGTGCGAAGGACAAACCGATACCCCATCCCCCCCAAAGTCCTAAGAACTAGTGTCCCCAATGTAAAATTTCAAGGTGGGCCCTAAATAGAAAGGGCTGTGGCCTTGACAGGAAGGGGTGGCTCATTTTTAAATTAAGGGGTACACGAGTTTAGTCAGGCCTAGGGCAGCACAAAACCTAAATACACTGCAGCTTCTACCCCTTCCCATCCAACCCATACAAACTTCTCAATCACATGGCAATGCTAAAATGTATTTGGTCCTGCCAATAAAGCTTATTTAAATTGAACGGGAGAGAGAGTGCATCTGGGTGCTGCTGCAGTTGGAGAATCTGGCTGTGCCTTCCTGAGCCGCTCTCCTCTCCGATTGAGCATTCGGTAGACAATGCAAATCCTCAAGGAGCCGTTATTCCTGAGAATGCTGCAAGAAGAGTGAGCAGCCTCCCCACAAGATCAGTTCCTCCCCACTAGCAAGGTGCTCCTTTTAGCCCTATGGGAACGAGGACACACCACAGTTTGGGTATTGAACGTCTCAGATTGCCTAGCTACAGAAGAATATAATGTCAACTTGACTGACAGGTACCGGTCTTAGGGGGAACTTCTGGGTCTCAATACTCCAAATCTCAACTTCTGTAGGGTTAGGTGTTTAAGGTGTTTGTTGTAGAAGTCCCAGTACAGCTGGGTCACCTGTGCTCCTGTATCCAGAAGGGCCTTTGTGTAGCAGTTGTAGGTGAGCAATCAGTTGGCTCTTGGCCGGGGGCTCTCTGAAGTTTCCTGCCAGCTTTCCAAGTAGCAGCTTCTGTAGTAACCCTAGAACTTCTGCATGCAATATCAGGTGGAGCTCTTCCCCTTGGGAATTGTGCCCTTAAGTGCCCAGATTCTCTGCAGTCATAACATTTCTTTCCAGAAGAAAGCTTGGCATTGTCTAATTCAGCCTCCTCAGATGCCTTCCCTCCAGATGCCAAGGCACCCACTGCCTGTAGCCTATCAGAAATGGATTTTTCCTTTGCTTGAATCTGTATCACCTGTCCAACGGTCTTCTGGAATTCAGAGAAGGTTTGCTGCCAGAATGTGATTGGGCCATCTGCATTATGGCCTGAGTCAAAGCTAACAGTTGGAGGTGGCCCATTCATGATGTTATGCTCTACAATGGCACTGAGTGTAGGCCGCAGTGCCTGGCTTATGCCCCTTTGACGTTTCAGGCTTTCGGGTCTTTGCGGTGATCAAGGCCTCCTACTCCAGAATGGTCTTCATCAGATGGGAGTAGGCCAGAAGGTCCTTCTGGTATTTTGCTTGAAGCCTGTCCCATATTGGATATAATGGCTGCGCTCCTTTCAGAACTTAAGTCAAGAAGGCCTTTCTAGGGGCCTCTGCCTCTATACTACCGTTCATGATAAATTGATGAAGGATCTCCTTGATAGTGTGCTTAAAAGGTAGATAAGTTCTGCACAGTTCTCCACCCTCCCATAGATTTCTTTTAGGGCTTATCATGCTTCGGGTTTCAGATAACATTTGAGGCTGGAGCTCACAGGCTTTCAATTACCCTCTGTCTCTTTACAGCATCTATCCAGGTATCATAGTCATCTACTCCTGAAGGTGTGGAAGTCTTCCTAGAGAAGAAAGGCAGCTTTCTGTACCCATAGTTGACTGGCACAGATGTACGCATAAAATTCATAAAATTCTCTACCAGATTCCCACGTCAGTGAAAAAGGAAGCAATAGGAAACCCTGGGGTTGTCACAGGTGCTCAAATAGCCACTTAAGGCTCTGGTGGTGACTGACTGGAACTCTACAGGTTGGAGTTCGGCACCATCAGCAGGATCACTCGGCTTCAGTCTTATTATTCAACTGGAGATTAGCCCCTTGGAAAAATGCAGGAACTCCCTTTCTCCACTCTAGCAGTACATGGGTGTTGGAGGTGGCTTGATCCATTTTCAAATCTAGCACGAACACACTCTGATCAGGAACTAATGCTGGTACTGCTTGGCAGGCCTGCTGTTCCGTGGATTTCGTCACTTGACTCCCAGTGATCATTTTGCTTCTTACACCACTGGATGGTTATACGGTATCTGGAGCCCAGTTGTCAGTCTAAGCTGGCGATTACTGGGGCCCTTCTGTAAGGCGGTGCATGAAAAGCTGTCCCTTTAAGACTGTACAATGGATTACTGATGGGCTTCTTAGCAAGGAGCAGTCTCTATAGACATTAACTGTGGGCATCGTACTGTGCTCCGTGGGGACTACATGTCCCATGATCCTTCTCCTTTATCACTGATTGGTTCTTGCTGCCAGAAAGAAGGGGGAGGGGCACACATACACAGTCCACTTTGCCCATACACGAGTCTCAGCGGCAGTGTGATTTGGGGGGGGGGGTGTTCGAGCAGGCACATGAACACACAGAAGTGGTAAGACGATGGAGGGTTAGCTTTAAGGGAGAAGAGTGGGCACAGGAAGGCACGGACGGATCCTCCAGCTGCAGCAGCACACAGCTACAAGAGAAAAAGAAAGAAAGAAAAATTGCTGATTGGAGAGCTGTAGCTTTAACTCAGCAATGGAAGTTGGACCCCTTTACCACTGCTTCCTTACTTCTCTAAAAGCATGCTGGCAGAAGACGGGTTTTTCTACTCAGGTTGTGGCTGTAAAGCATTGCACACCTTTTGTTTGATAAACCCAGAATGTATTTAGCGGATTTAAAAATTGAAAGTTCAGTTGTTTTAAACCTGAAATCAATATATCCTAGGTCAAGTATATAAATGAGTGAATGCAGCCCTCAAAAAGGTTGGAACACTACAAGATAAAAGGAGTACCTTAATCCTATTGATAGCAATATTGGTATAGCCAGGAGCCACCCCCAGCATAAGGAAAATGGACTATCTCTGCACCATTTTCTCATGCTGGGGGTTTGATGGGGGTAACCCCTGGCTATACCAATATATTTAGGTCAAGTATAGTTATACAACCTATTATTGACTTCACATTGCAAAGAAAAAAAGATTCATATATTTTATTGTATACAATGTAAACTAAATCTTCATAAAAGAACAATCCTGGCTGAGCGGTACATATTTCATGTAACTGCTGTACCCATAGACAACTGGCAGGGGTCAACCACATAAATACATCCCATGTTAGAATGCCCTCCACCAGAGAAACCCAAAGCGTTTCAATTCTTTTCCTTTTTGCAGATATTCAGGGGAAGAGCTTGCCAATCTACAAAAAAATAATGTAACATCACATAAACAATCGTATTGCATAACAACATTCATACCCCTCCATTGTTTATGGTGCACATTTACATATTGGATGCATCGCCACAAAGACTCAGCCAGAAAGGTTTAAAGCAGATGCCATATCTTTAGACCCCCAAACCCCAGAGGGCCCTCAGGAACAATGCGTGTGCACAGGGGACCATGGGAATGCCCGCAATCGGTCGAGGGAACTGCTACTAATAAATGTAAAGATCTTCAGATCAGAGAATAAATAAATATGACATGGCTAGACCACCATTACTATCCCCAGGCTGTGAAATAATGGAGTACGGCACAAAAATTGATTAAGGATTTATATCAGTTATACATATAAAGTATGAATATCTGATGGCCACTAATCATCAATGAAACCATGGGCTTATTTATATGTGGTTATAAGATAGATAGCAAATCTAGAATGTAAACAAAATGTGGCAAATCATTAACCATTAAAAAAAATATAATCTAAACTTTAACCACTTCAATACCGCACCATGGCCGAAAGACAGCATCAGCGCGGCTCTGTTGTTCTGGGAGAGCGTCCATGGCTGTCCTCCCCGAACAAGCATCGAGCGCCCTCTGCCCTAGGGTGAAGGGTCAATCACATCATCTCTTTACCATGTGATCAATTGTGTCCAATCACAGCTGAACACATGTAAACAAACTGGGAGGTTATCGGCAAGTCTGACAGGGCGCATTTACACTGATAGTCAGGGCCCTGATCATCAGTGCCCTGATTATCAATGCAGCCCCATCTGTGCAGCTTAACAGTGCCCATCAGTGCAGCTTAACAGTGCCCATCAGTGCAGCTTAACAGTGCCCATCAGTGGAGCTTATTAGTGCAGTCCCGCCAGTGCCCTTTCATCAGTGCAGCCTCATCAGTGCCCATCAGTGCAGCATCATCAGTGCCCATCAGTGCCCATCAGTGCAGCCTCATCAGTGCCCATCAGTGCAGCCTACCAGTGCCCATCAGTGCAGCCTACCAGTGCCCATCAGTGCAGCCTACCAGTGCCCATCAATGCAGCTTAACAGTGCCCATCAGTGGAGCTTATTAATGCAGCCCCGCCAGTGCCCTTTCATCAGTGCCGCCTCATCAGTGCCCATCAGTGCAGCCTCATCAGTGCCCATCTGTGCAGCCTTATCAGTGCCCATCAGTGCAGCCTACCAGTGCCCATCAGTGCAGCCTACCAGTGCCCATCAGTGCAGCCTACCAGTGCCCATCAGTGCAGCCTACCAGTGCCCATCAGTGCAGCCTACCAGTGCCCATCGGTGCAGCCTTGTCAGTGCCCCCTCATCAGTGGCGCCCCATCAGTGCCCACCAGGGCAGCTTCGTCAGTGCCCATCAGTGTAGCCTCATCACAGTGGTGCCCCATCAGTGCATATCAGTGCAACCTCACCAGCGCCAATCAATGCAGCTTCATCAGTGCCCATCAGTGAAGAAGAAAAATTACTTATTTGCTACATTTTATAACAAACTAAGAATTTCTGAATTTCTGGATTTTTTTGGTCTTTTTTTATTTGTTTAACAAAAAAAAACCCAGTGGTGATGAAATACGAAAAGAAAGTTCTAGCTTTCTCAAAAAAAAATAAAAACTTCATAAGGGTTTAGTGTTGCATGGCTGTGCAAATGTCATTCAAAGTGCGACAGCGCTGAAAATTGGCCTGGGCAGGAAGGGGGTGAAAGTGACCAGTAAGCAAGTTGTTAAAGAGAGTCGATGGTTAATGTACAATTGTTAAATCTCAAACATAAAATAGGGAAGTAATAAAATACCAACAAACCTAAATCAGTAAGGCCACCATTTAGTTAAATCCAACAATTAGCGGTTTATAAACAGCCCCCTGGATAACCATTCTTTGATATTAACTTACATTAGGGGGTTCCGGTGTTTTTGCAACAAGTGGCCATCTGTATCCACAAGAAGTTCTAATGTATAGTTTTGAGTCTCTCTATTTTAGTCCGGGGAGCAGTCCTCCCATTAATTAAATAATTACGTAAAAGCTGATAGGTGTTGCTCCCATGTGTGGGCCGGTCCTGGGAGGTGATGTCATTATTCATGGCTGTCCATGTGGTCACCCCGGTGTTCCCATGGTAGTGGAAGAATCTGCCTTCGCTGGTGATAGAGAAATTCATTCTTCCTTGATTGTGGCTCACGAAATGTATGGGAAAGCCTCCAAAACTTAAGGGGCCATATAAGGAAGGTGCCATATAAGGAAGGTTCTACCTTAGATGACTTCATACTACAGGAATGTCATTACAATCTGACCAAGGAATGTGTGCCATCTTCCTTGGTACAACTACTATTTCCAAGAATTACAAATGGTCAAATGTAATTAACTGGCATTGTTTACACCACAGCCAAAATTGGAATAAATTGGTCACATACCAAGAGGAGCACATGCCTAGTTTGATCATCGTGCCAAGCTCTAAAGATGGGGGACGCTTGGCAAAAGGCATCTATGACTATATATTCTTGTTATATTTTTCAGTATTATTACATTTGTTATCTTTATCTGTTATTATTTAATGAAATGTTACAAACAGTTTCATTTTATCTACAAGTATTTGTGTGATCTCTCTCTCTCTCTCTCTTTCTATGCATTAAACTCATTCTAAAGTCTTTTTTTTTTTTTTAATAACAAACATGTTATACTTAACTCCTCTGTGCAGTCGGGGTGCCCCCTCAGCCGACGGCTTCCTGTGGGGCACCCGAGCCAAGTCAGAGCTCCGTGCATCCATTCAGACACGGAGCCCCGACCAGGCCCCGCCCCCCCTCTCCCCTGATTCGCTGACTGACTTTGATTGACAGCTGCAGGAGCCTATGGCACTGCTGCTGTGCCTCAGCAAATCAGGAGGAGTGTCTGGGATGGCTAAGACACTCATGGACATCGCTGGAGAGAGATGGGACTCAGGTAAGTAATAGGGGAGGTGCAGGGGGGCTGCTACACACAGAAGGTTTTTTTATCTTAATGCATAGAATGTATTAAGATAAAAAACCTTCTGCCTTTACAACTCCTTTAAGGTAAAAAAAACCTTCTATGTCACAGACCGCCACCCCTTATGCTTACTTGAGCTCCATCACAATCCAGTGCTGTGGATGAGAGCTGCGGCTCACCTGGCTTTGTCCCTCCTCCCTGGGCAGATTGATGGCAACGGGAGCAATCCTGCTTCTGTCAATCAATTCCAGTGATGAGGGAGCAGGGGGCGAGGCTGAGTCCCACTGTCTGTGTCAATGGACACAGCAGCAGGTTTCGGGAGTGAGCCTGCACCAATGCCCCCATGGGAATCGGCTTCCTATTGGGGGCACCAGCAAGAGAGGAGGAGCCAGGATAGCCAGCAAAGGACCCGAGAAGAGGAAGATTGGGGCCACTCTGCACAATTCTGTTGCACAGAGCAGGTAAGTATAGGCATGCTTGTTAGTTAAAAAAAAACTTTTCTTTACTACCACTTTAATAGAAGCTGCATGTTTGAAGGTAATAGAAGGTGTTTCTCTAAGGCTCCGTTCACACCTGAGCGATCCAGATCGGAGGGCGGAATCGCTTATATTCCAGAATTGTGGAACACATTTTCAATGCCATTATTTCTTAACGGCACTCCAAATGTAGGGTGATTTTGCTCCGATTTTCGAGTGAAAAATCGTAAGCGCAAACACTCCTGGCTCAATGCCAAGATTTGATACATAAGCTACTTTGGAGCATTTTTGGAGAGGATGGAGGCCCAAACAAATGATTGGTGATGCTCCAAAAACGCTCCACTACAAAAAAAAAAAAACAAGCTGCAGTTCGCTCAGGGAGAATGGAACCTAACAAATTTACTGACCACAGGGTCATCCGTTAAGACTGACCAATTATCTCTGCATGTTGATTAGGATAACGCATAAAATCACAATTCAAAGCCTCTTTCTTGGTAAAAAGTAATTTTTCTCGAGATTGCATCTGCACACGATTAAACGCTTTATATAAGAAATTCCTTGTGTAAACTCTCCCCAACAATCTATCCCTTTGTCAGCTTCTCTCCTAAACACTTGCTCAGTGGAATGATTACGCCTCACCCAAAGACATGGACTATAGGGGTATGGCGTTTATAAGTGCACATGGATGAAAGCTGGATACATGTAGTATCGTATTTCCAGTGGTTTCCTTATGGAGTAAACCTCTGGGCAATTGCCCATCATGCTCACTTTGTATCTGTACATTCAGAAAGGTAACTATCTTACTGATCCATGACATAGTAAACCTCAATTTGTGCTCATTTGAATCCATCAGTGCTATGAACTGAACTAACAACGCCTCAGTACCCTTCCAGACAAGAAAAACATCGTCAACGTATCTATGATATGTACTAATGTGGCATGTGTACATTGAGAGGCTCTCGTCTGAGGGAGTGGCTGTCATTATCACCGGTGATTCTTTACTCTGTGGCTTGACAATCAGCAGCTTGCCCCGCTCACTGCTTTCTGGACAGCCTCCAACTGAGAGCTGCAGTGTCTGGGAGGGGGAGCGTGTGAGACACAAATTAAGGATTTGGCTCAATCAGGGAAAGTAAAGCAATTTTTTTTTTACTTTATGTTTGTACATCTCATAGTACCTACAGCCAGGACTTGCTGCAGCATCTAATGCACATTGTGAGAAGCTCACAGTGTGCGGTGAAATCAGAGTAAGCCATTTTGGTACAGTAGAGGAGCCAGTACAACTGTGCAAGACTGAAGGGGAGGCTCGGCTAGAGGTCAGATATAAAGGGTTATTAAACCCGGGAGCCTACGTTCACTATATCTGGTCTCCCACAGTACACAGAACATGGAAATGCAATTATTTTAGTAAATATATACTGCTAAATACTTTTTCCCATCAGCAATTAGAGCAGTCTTGTGACTTCTATCAGTGTCTCGTTAAAGCTTGTAGGAGGAGGTTTCATTCTCCCCTGATTGTCCTATGAGGCTGAAGGACCCCTGTCCCTCTGTCTGGACTGTGCTGATTGGCCCTGTACTGATCTCATGCATCTTACCATAAAAAAAAGAAAAAAAAACTCTCTAGCAATACACAACAAACAGCATGTGCAGCTTGTCCTTAAGGCTCTGTAACATCAGGAGATGGATTGGGGACAGTGGAAGAAGGGGAGGATCAGAGGAGACAGCTTTCTTACACAATGCGGAGGATTAACCCCTTAGGTTCCACAGTAAGTATAACAAGCATGCTTTATTGCATACACAGACTCATTTTTCAGTTGTGCGTTTAGTAACACTTTAAATAGCAAACACACATGTATAGAAAGGTTGTAAAATGGGAGCAGGAAAAAAAATTCCATCTCTGCCGATCAATTATTTTGGGTGGCTTTTTTTTTTTTTTTAAATTGGCGCGATTGCCATTTCACACTCCATTTTTTCCCCCATATTCTTCTCCAAGTCAGTGACTTGTAGCAATATGAAGACGCAGCTTGATCCTTGGGCCACCGAGCCTCTTTGATTCCCCTTTAAAGTGTCATCCCTTTGTGACATCAGAGATGATTGTCAAAGGGCCCCATCGATTTTCTGTCCCAGCTGAGGGGCTCCAAGGTGAATGTACTGAAACGGAGCAGTGAAATCCTCCAGAGAGCGGGCAGAGGTCTATTTAAAGTCATTCTCTAACCAGCCCAGTATTTATCCAGCAGCCTGAATAGTGACTAGTGGTGGATTTTATGATGCGCGGGACCCTGGTGACTCCTCTGCTGAATGACACAAGTCAGGGACTTATAAAGAGAACCTCCACTAAAAAGCTATTATCTCTGCCTCCTTTGTGCTGAGGATGTAAGGAAAAAATAAGAAATTAATCCCATCTTCTGAATAGTAAACTAGCCATTGCCTACAATGCAATTCAACTCAGCAAAAATCCCTCACCTATAAAGATAAGTAGGTGAGGCAGAGTGGGAATTTTTATACTCATGATTAAAATAAATACATTTTTAAAAAGGGTACCCTTCTGAAAATTAAATACCCTCTATTAAGAAGAGCTGCACACCCTCTTCTACACCCACTCTGTGCTCCCCCGCCACTTTACTGCTTTGTCTTCCCAAATCTGTGTAAGCGCCATGTCAGAGCTTACACAGGGCTAACTTCATCCAAATGGGAGTGCTGATTGGCCAGGTCAAGCCCAAGCTCTGCATTCTGGCAGGAAGTCACGTGATCCTTTGTATCTATAAGTACCAGTAATTTTCTGAGGGCTCCGGCAAAGCAATGGGAAATTGAGGGAGCACGGAAGAAGTATTAGTGGGTAGGGAGGAAGGGTGGAAGTTCTTCTTTCCAGAGAACCTGTCATTTTGATCAACTACTGAGAAAAAATATCAGCCACATGAGGAGTGTATTGTTTTTAGTGGGTCAGCCAACGCAACCACTGTGTAGCACTGCAAAGCAGGAAGTGGAGGCTTTTTACAACACTTCTAGAATCCTTGCCAGTTTTCCAATAGAATTATGTGGAATCTGTGCCAGTTCTTCCAATGGTATCTGTAGAGTCCCTTCCAAAGACTTCCAATGGTAGTCACAGAATCATTGCCAGGACTTTCCAAGTTCCCAGAATCAACACTGGATCTTGACTACTTATCTGCCTGCCAAGATCCCTGCCTGGACCTGACTACTCTTCTGAAGATCACTGCCTGGACTGCCTACTCTTCTACCTGCCAAGACCCCTGGCTGGACCCAACTACTCTTCTGCCTGCCAAGACCCCTGCCTGGACCTGACTACTCTTCTGCCTGCCAAGACCCCTGCCTGGACCCATCTATTCTTCTGCCTGCCAAGATCCCTGCCTGGGCTGCCTAGTCTTCTGCCTGCCTGGACCTGACTACTCTTCTGTCTGCCGAGACCCCTGCCTGGACACAACTACTCTTCTACCTGCCAAGATCCCTGCCTGTACCCAACTAACTACTCTTCTGCCTGCCAAGATCCCTGTATGCACCCAATTACTCTTCTGCCTGCCAAGACACCTGCTTGGACTTGACTACTCTTCTGCCTGCCAAGAGCCCTGCCTGGACTGCCTGCCCTTCTGCCTGCCAAGACCCCTGCCTGAACCCAACTACTCTTCTGCCTGCCAAGATCCCTGCCTGGACCCGACTGCTCTTCTGCCTGCCAAGATCCCTGCCTGGACCTGACTACTCTTCTACCTGACTATTCAAAAGTAATTTTCAGCATTTATAAGGCTCCTGTTCAGTTTCTGCTATAAGGTTACAATGCTTTGTCTCCCATCTGGGCACCGCCACTGTCAGCCAGGATTCCAATCTAGACTGCAAGTGGTCCATTGTTGTCACCATCCTTGCCGCCTCTGAAATTATCTCTCTGAAGAGCAATCCAAATGCAGAGACCAAAGCTGGTGTAAACGAGCCCTTCTAAGGGAACATCTGAACAAACACCACCTCCAAGTCCAACTCATTAAATGATAAAATTGCTACTTTTTATAGCAAAAAGAAAAATATTAATAAAAACAGATAATAAAAAAAATGATCTATAGCAGCCAACATTTATGCTGCGTTCAGACCTGAGCGTAGGAACTCGTGTCCCCATTCGCAGATTTTTTTCTCCGTGTTTATCACGCGTTGACAGGCATTGTGTCCTAAGAGCGAAAACACCCCAAAGTAGCTTCAGAGCCTTTTCAGTCACTGGGCGTTGGACGTTTTTTCAGTGCGCATTTTGACACTATGTAGGACGGCTAAACATGCGTCTGCTTTTTGTGCTTTAGGTGCCGTTGAGAATTATTGGCACCACAAGCGCAACCCATGATTGCAGCATTTCCAAAACGTGTTGTAAAGCCCAAAATTATGTGTTTTGTTGCAAAGTGTGAATGCAGCATAGGGGGTGGTTCATACCTGTGAAATTCCCATGCAGTTCTGTGCGTTGTGATTTTAGCCCATTCATTTTGAATGGGCTGAAACCACACCAAAAGTAGTGCATGGACTACTTTTGGAAACATACTGCAAACACATCAGATGATACTTTTGTAAAATGTGATCTGGTGCGGGCAAACACTGCGTTTGCAACCTGCGTTTGGGGTGTCAACTTATTGACACCTGCTGCAGATCGCAACTGCAGTGTGTCTTGAATTCGGTGCAGGAACGCAGGTGAGAACGGGCCCTAGGGCTGCTTTCAGACTAACGCAGTGCAGTTTGACCGCACCGCGGGAGCAGCTCAGGGTACCCGTGGGTTTGCGTTGGGTTAGCTGCATTTTCCCATTCCTGAAAAACACCTGTATGCTGCATCTTTGGTGCGCTTTCAGAAAGCACCCCAAAAACACAGGACCTAATAGTACTCTGTGGGAAAGCGCAGCTAACCCACAGGTACACTGCGGTCAAACCGCACTGCATCAGTCTGAAAGCAGCAATACTCTGAGAATATTCAGCAGTGGTCAACTTTGAACTTAACCCCTTCTGTCCCGGTAAAAGAAAAAAAAAAAGAAAAAGGGAGGTGGAAAGAAAAAAAGGGGGAAAAAAGAAATGAAAAAAAGGGAGGAAAAAATGGGAAAAAAAGAAGAAAAGAAAAGAGAAAACGGGAGAAAATTGAAAAAAAAAAAGGAGGGAGAAAAAAAAGGAAGAGGAAAAAAAAAAGGAGAAAAAAAAGAGGGAAAAAAAGGAGGGAATAAAGTAGGCGATAAAGAAAAAAAAAAAAAAAAAAAAAAAAA
>BLSH010086799.1:14796-27391 GCA_018402905.1 Glandirana rugosa
GGGAAAAAAAAAAAAAAGGAGGGAAAAAAGGCGATAAAGAAAGAAAAAAAAAGAAAAAAAATGGAAAACAAGAAGAGGAAAAGGGGGAAAAGAAAAGGAAGAGAAAAAAAAATGGGAAAAACAGGGGGAAAAAAAAAGAAGGAGGGGGAAAAAAAAGAGAAAAAAAAAAAAGTGGGGAAAAAAAAAAAGAGGAAAAAAGGGCAGGGAAAAAAACGAAACGGAAAAATAAAGGAGGAAAAAAAAGAAGAGGAAAAGGGGGAAAAAAAAGGAAAAGGGAAAAAAAGAAAAAAGTTGGGAGAATCACAAAACAGAAAAAGGTTTTCCCATGTAAATAAAGGTAAGACATTTAATATTCGCAAACTGCTTATCGTTCGTGGCCAGGAATGACCCGGATTTTTCTTTTTTTTTTTTGGGTGGGAGAAAAGCGAGGATTTGTGAAACAGCCAAAATAAAAAAAAAAAAGAAAAGAAAAAAAAAGTATATATTTTTTATTTGTGTAGACTCGATTCTTTAACACAAAGACATAAGCACCTTGTCGAATGGGAGCCATTGAGCGGGGCTGATGGGTTAAGCGTGGGTCCTACAGGAGGCAGCGTGGGTTGTTGTTTAATGGAGAGGAGTTGTCACTTGTTAGCCGATGCGGTGAAAGGAAAGACGCCAAAACCCTGACGCCTTTGCCCAGTTTTGACGTGGAGGTAATGGAGTAATCCGGTTGAATGTTAGTCATGGTATTTGTGTCACTTCACATCTTGTCAACAGGAGGAACGTGAAGCTTCCACCTTGGCCCGAGCACGGCGAAGAAAAGGCCACCGCTCATTTAATTCAAATCTATTTCTCAGCCAGTGTTTAATGAGCGGCGGATTTGCATAATAGTGGCGTGGTGGCTTTCATTCCGCAGACTTTTTTTTTTTCGGGAGGAGAATAAAAGTTCACATTTGTTTAAGAAGAGGGATTGGACAGGAAGTGAGGGGATTGGAGGAGAGGGTCAGGTGTCACCTCTATGTAACCTTCCTCCCGGATACCCCACCCTATACAGGTCCTCTTTGCCATATAGCGAAAGATTACAGCCTCTATTCAGTTTTTTCCTTAATGTGGACCAAACATCAGATATGTGCACAATTGGAGAGATTTACTAAAACTGGAGAGTGCAAAAACTGGTGCAGCTGTGCATAGTAACCAATCAGATTCCAGGTTTTATTGCCAAAGCTTCATTGAAGAAACAAGTTAGAAGCTGATTGGCTCCCATGCACAGCTGCACCAGATTCTGAGTGCCTGTACAGTTCCTGGCTGTGTTTCCCTGCTGCAGCCTCTCACCTTGTGATTTCTACAAAGTCGCAATGTTGCAGTCTGATCACGGGGGGTGGGTTAGGAGACTGAGGAAATACTTCCTCCCGCCTGCAGCAGACTCATGACATCATCCCAGCCTAGCTCTTTGTGTGGGAGCAGGTGCAATGCACCCCTTGCCACGTCAGACCTACAGTTCTGTAATCAGCAAAGTTTATGATCCCTGTTGGGAGTGCTCTAGCTAGGATTCATCAGAGTGAGGATATTGGAGCTCTGCAGGGGTGGGGGATTACTGAAAAACATGTTACACCCGCTGAGCTATCCCACCAGAAGGCTGTCACTGTGGGGCTCCCATTGTAAGCAACGGAGGCATTCTCTACCCCAGAACTGCATGTATACAAGTGGCAGTGACGGAATTAACAGGGAGGCAAAGGTTGCACTTGTGACTGGGCCCTGGCTGCCACTGTGGGGGGGCCCCAAGATGCTGCGAGGCTGTAATAAAGGGCCCCCGTAGATGGAAGGGCCCTAGGACTGGTGGAAAGAGGCACCAGGACTAGGGGAAAGGGGCACCAGGAGCGAGGGAAAGGGCCAACGGTAAGGGATCAGTGGGAAGGGCCCTGGGACTAGTGGAAAGGGGTACCAGGGCCGATAGAAAGGGCCCCGGTACTGGTGGAAAGGGGCACCGTCACTGGGGGAAAGGGGCCCCGGTACCGGTGGAAAGGGGCACCAGGACCGGGGGGAAAGGGGACACCAGGACCGGGGGGAAAGGGGACACCAGGACCGGGGGGAAAGGGGACACCAGGACCGGGGGGAAAGGGGACACCAGGACCGGGGGGAAAGGGGCACCAGGACCGATGGAAAGGGCTCTGGGATCAGTGGGAAGGGCCCTAGGACCGGTGGAAAGGGGCCCTAGGACCGATAGAAAGGGCTCCGGGATGAAGTCAGGGGGGGCCATTTACATAACCCTTACATTTTTGAGATGGGAACGAGGGACACCTATTAGCAAAAGTAAGTAGGTATAAAACCTTAAGGGAGAATTATGGTCAGTTAAAAAAATGGTCAGTTAAACCCACAAGTGTTTTTTATGTTTATGCTGGCTTTTGAAATTTACAATGCAGCAGTTTAGAATTTGGATGAAAGGTTTAGCACTGGGGAACAATAAAATGTGCATTTTATATACAACTATGTAGATCAGACTAAAATCAGGGACAAATGAGGAGGAAAGAGGGACAGAGGGACTTTTGTTCCAAATCCGGGACAGTCCCTCGAAATAAGGGTGTGTAAAAGTGCAGCTGTGGGGCAGGACACTTGACAGTTTATTGTTGGTGGCTCAGTGACAGCTTCCTGGCTGGATAGCTCAGGTGAGTATGGACTTCTACCAGAATCTGCATGAGCTCATCCCTATGAAGTACAGGTGAAACTAAATGTTGCGTTAAAGTGATTATAAAGCCCAAGTGTTTTTGTTTTTTTAATGTTATACTCACCTTAATGAATTTGCACAGAGCAGCCTGGCTCCTCCTCTTCTCAGGTGCCTCGCTGGCTCTCCTGGCCCCTCCCTCCTGTTGAGTGCCCCCATAGCGAGTAGCACGCTAGCCGAACCACTGCCCCATTCAGACACGGAGCTGCAGCCCAGCACCGCCCCCTTTCTTTCCTCACTGGCTGGCTGACTGATTTTGATTGACAGCAGCGGGAGCCAATGGTGCCGTGCTGTCGTCTCAGCCAATGAGGGGAGCCCCAGGCAGCCAGAACATTCCTACAACATCACTGGAGCTAGAGGGACCTCGGGTAAGTATTGGGGGGGCTGCACACAGAAGTCTTATATCTTAATGCAAAGAATGCACCTTCTGCCTTTACAACTTTATATATATATGTAAAATAAAAGATGTTGTGCTGCTAGATAATAAAATATTAAGTGTATATATCTCCCTATGTGCTAAATCAATAAACAAATAGTTCTATACAAAGTTCCTTATACCAACGTCTATATAAATAAATGTGTAACACTAAAAAAAAATAATGCCATGTGAAAACAATGTGGAATATTTCATACACTTTGTAAACATAACTGCATGAAACAATTCTTGTAATAAATAATAATCTTTTCACAAGCATCCAATAAAATCAGAATGGGGCTTCTTCCATGCTCATTGGTTCTCCTCCACCATGCAGGTAAAATAGCGCACCTTGTGACACCTCAGCGCTCACAGAACTCTCACCTCCAATCAATAGGCATTGCTCATCCAATAAGACAGTGGTGGCCGTCCATAACGAGCGTAGGAACCCCGCCCCCCCCAATTCATGCGCCAGAGGCGCTAATTGGCCTAAAAAAAAAAGCACTGCGCCCTGAGTCTACCCAGTTGTGTGACAATAGGGAATTAATATTCATTGTCTTCCTGCTTTTCCCCCTGGCCAATCAGGAAGGGGGTCTTAGGACTCCCGGCCAATCAGGTCTCAGGACCCACTGGTCAGGAGGAGGAGAAGAAGCAATGGCCCCTGAGCGAGGAGCAGCAGCCCTACCCCGGATCCTTGTCAGGGGTGGTGTGGGTGATCGCTGCCTTCCCATCCGTCTCCCGCAGGGGGTGGGGTTTGCCGCCTTGCCGTTCATCTCCCGCAGGGGGTGGGGATCCCCGCCAGGGCTGGCCCAAGACATTGTGCTGCCTGGGTCCAAGAGTGAAAAAAAAAAAAAAATCACACCCATCCAAAGAGACATTTCCATAAAGCAAAGAGACATATAGTAAAGAGACATGCCCAATCCAGCAAAGAGGCATCCCCATATATTCAGCAAAGAGACATGCCCAATTCAGCTAAGAGATATGCCCCCTCCAGCAAAGAGATATGCCCCCTCCAGCAAAGAGACATGCCCAAAAACATCAGCTCAGCTCACAGGTATATGAATTGTGCAGCATCACGAAAGCTCCCCCCTTCCTTTTCACCGCCACTGACCAACTAAGCACCGATACCAGCTCAGTAATGCAACATGAGGTGGCAGCGGGTGCTCCTGCTATTAAAGCCTGTGCTGTTTCGGGAATGGGTGAGGCCCGCTCCCCAGCCTTGCCCCACTCTACTCCCCAGCAGTACAAGTTGGCTGGAGAACGGAGCGGAGCATGATGCAAGGATGACACTGCATGCTAGAGGGAGGGAGCCTTGGGTCCTCGGGCAGTGCGCCCCTGTTAACGCCCCTTAAAGAGCTGTGTTGTTGGTTTGCCCCCCCCCAAAAAAAAAAATATTGAGCACCAGCCGCCTTGGCAATATGCACAATTGCAAGCCTCCTGTCCACTATGGACTCTCCTGTTACCATATATAGTGCCACCTGTATAAGCAGGTTATGGTCCCATACTCAAGGTAATAGCATAGAGAAAATTCCCATTGTGCACTTATTAAAATGAAATGCACTTACAATGTTAAGGCCTCATACACACGGACGTTTTTTGACGCCGGCGTTTTCTGGTGTTTTTTGCAGCTCTCCATGTTAGTCAATGGCCCCATAAAAACGCCAACGTTTTTGAGCTGTAGAGGGCATCGGCGTTAGTGAGCTGAAACTAGAACCCACGGACAGCCCGTTCTGAGGCAGTAACGTTTTGGCGTTTTTTGACGCCAAGGCCGCAAAACGCTCACTAACGCCGTACCGGCGTTAACAGGCGTTTTTTGACGCCAACGTTTTTAGGTTGAAAAATAGCAGAGGGATAATTTTTTAAAAAAAACGCCTATTGACGCCGACGCTCACTAACGCCGATTTTTTTTTTCCTTGATGTCGAGCCGGACGTTTTGTTTATTTTTTAAGAAACGTCCGTGTGTATGAGGCCTAAAAAACTTGTATAAAACTTCAATAACAGCTCGCTCCCTTCCACATCATTTCCATTCCGGGTCTGGTGCACGGAGGCAAGGGCTATCCACATTTCCAAAATGTGAACATTCCGCATTTTTGTGCAGGTTGCCACGCGTTCAGAAATGCGCAGATGCAAATGCAGACTAAATGAAAGCACAAGCGTGAGGCACATTGCCACCTGTTTTTGAAATACACAGCAAAAACATGGATTTTCTTGTGGGTTGCCATGCATTCAGAAAAAACAGATGTTAGAATGAATGGTAACACAAGCACAACATTGTCTTGCCATGCGTTTTTGAAATGCACTTCAAAGCACACATTTTCTATGTAAGTTGCCACACATTTGGAGACGCGCAAATATGAATGTGGCCTAAATGGTAATACAAAGACCCCTTTCACACTGGGGCCATGGCCGCGGTAAAGCACAGCTCCTTTTAGCGGCACTTTACCGCTGTTTAAGCTGCGCTTTTCGGCCGCTAGCGGGGCGCTTTTAACCCCAAAAAAGGGGTTAAAAACAACCGTGTTGCGGCACGCTGACCATTCATTGCACTTGGCAGGGGCGTTTTGGGAGTGCTGTATATCAGTGTTTATAAGTATATAAAGTTTTAGGATGGGGGGGGGGGAGCGCCAGGCCCTGTCCTTCCTTTTTGGCCCCTCCTACTTCTCATAAGCCCCACCCCTTATAGAATCCACCCACTCCATCCCCTGTATTCCACATATTGTCAGGAGTATACAACTCAGCATCACAGGTGAGGTATATATCAGCCAGTAACACAGTATGCAACCAGTACACAGGTATTGCAGCCCCAGTCAGTACACAGGTATTACACAGATATTACACAGGTATTACACAACCCAGTACACAGGTATTACACAGCCAGTACACAGGTATTACACAGCCAATACACAGGTATTACACAGCCCAGTACACAGGTATTACACAGCCCAGTACACAGGTATTACACAGCCCAGTACACAGGTATTACACAGCCCAGTACACAGGTATTGCACAGCTAGTACACAGGTATTACACAGCAAGTACACAGGTATTACACAGCAAAGTACACAGCACAGCGGTTAATACTTACCTCAGGGGACTCGTCGTCAGGCCGCTCTCTCTCCCTCGGTCAGCGGGAATCACAGGCGTGCATGTGCACAGTCCCAGCACCAGCGTGTCTGCCAGTCCCGCCCCCTGCTCCTGACCAATCAGTCACTGTCTGGAGGACAGTGACTGAGGCCAGAGCCAATCAGTGTATAGATGTTCGCCTCGCTGGCACACACCTATGCACTTTAATGGCTAACCAATGGGCTTTGGGAATTGCTGTCAGCTGACCGTAAATCTCCCAAAAAGCCCATTTTTTTTTTTTTTAGAAATTAGCGGGGGAATCAGCGGGAAGGAGCCGCCGCCGCTGCTGCTGTATACAGCACTCCTAAACCGCCCCAAAGATGCGGCTTGCAGTACTTTTCCAATTGTTCCGCAAGCACACCGCCCCAGTGTGAAAGCACT
The DNA here is from genome assembly GCA_018402905.1 of Glandirana rugosa. Taxonomy (NCBI): domain Eukaryota; kingdom Metazoa; phylum Chordata; class Amphibia; order Anura; family Ranidae; genus Glandirana; species Glandirana rugosa. The sequence continues at coordinate 21,414 of BLSH010086799.1, forward strand.
TCACACTCCGGCAAGCGCTAGTTCTATTGCTAAAATGCCTGAAAACTGCAACAGTGTCAAAGGGGTTAAAGTAACACAAATACACAAAGTATGACGCATGTTGCTGGGCATTTTCAAAATCCATGGGAAAGTGTGCATTTTCTTGTGTGTTGTCGTACGCTCAGAAATGCGCAGATGCAAATGCAGCCTAAATGGTAACACAAGTGTGATGCACTTTATTGCATTTTTAAAACACAAAGCAAAGCACGCGTTTTCTTTGCGAGTTGCACTTTCTAGCAAATGTTGCAATAGAAAATAAATGCCTCTTTTTTTTATTGCAACGTTTGCTAGAAAGGGTATATAACAGTTTGCAGAGACTTCATCCAGGATTTGTATATATAATATGTGGTCACACCCCTTTAGCACCTGATGGCTAAGCATGGGCAAACTATGGGAACTGAGCACAGGTATTATTTTTTTAACACAACATAACACATATTAACCTACCACAAGAATAGAAGTAGGACCCTATAGAAGTCTATACATCAGATAAACATTCCATAAGTATATAGTCAGGTGCTGTGCAACAATCCCAAAGTACCATTCATGCAACAAACAGGGATACAATCAATGAGGTCATCCCTTCCACCAGGGGCGTTGCTAGGTGGGTAAAAGCCCAGGGGCTTCAGCCTGAAGGAATGCGGCGCGGCAAAAAATGGGCATGATTTAAATGAAATAGTGGTTGTAGCTTAAAGGGGGTGTGGGAACGAGGGATGAATGAAGGAGGGAAGAAAGAAAGAAAGAAAGAAAGAAACAGGGAGGAAAGAAGAGAGAAGAGAAGGAAAGAAAGAGGGATGGAGAGACAGCAGGCCTAGATCTTACACTACAATAACATTTGTGTATTCCAGAAAGTTTAACAATCAGCAGATAAAGATACTCCAAACACCTGGTGTTAGCACTTCAATCATCCCGGCACCATGGTTGTTATGGTGTCAGGATGATTGAAGTGCATTATTTCTATTATTACATTATAATATAAAATAAAACCATTCAACTCACCATAATGCAGAATCAGTGGGAGCTCTGAGTGCCTCACTTGCCACGTCGCCTGCCACCAGATGCCATCGGGTGTCCCCAGCGGTCAGAGCGCTTCCTTATATCAGGTGTCCCCAGCGGTCAGAGCGATTCCTTATATCAGGTATCCCCAGCAGAGTGCCTCCTTATATCAGGTGTCCCCAGCAGAGTGCCTCCTTATATCAGGTGTCCCCAGCAGTGTCCCTCCTTATATCAGGTGTCCCCAGCAGTGTCCCTCCTTATATCAGGTGTCCCCAGCAGAGTGCCTCCTTATATCAGGTGTCCCCAGCAGTGTCCCTCCTTATATCAGGTGTGCCCAGCAGTGTCCCTCCTTATATCAGGTGTGCCCAGCAGTGTCCCTCCTTATATCAGGTGTCCCCAGCAGAGTGCCTCCTTATATCAGGTGTCCCCAGCAGAGTGCCTCCTTATATCATGTGTCCCCAGCAGTGTCCCTCCTTATATCAGGTGTCCCCACAGTGCACTCTGAGTGCTTCCTTATATCAGGGTGTCCCCAGCGCCATTACAAAAGTCCCGCCCCTCTTGTGGAGAATGGTTCAAGAAACAAGAGGCGGAGCCGGCTGCCAATAGAAATGGAGCCAACCCAACCCAATGGCTACAGCTCCATTTCTTTTGGCAGCCGGCTCTTGTTTCTTCTCCCGCAACGAGTATGGCTGGTCTTCTTAAAAATGACGGCAGAGACATCACCAATGACGCCCGGACCTCTAGCGGTGGGCGGCTCTGGTGATTCTGTAGGAACGCTCGGAATACTCTGGGCTAATAATGACCTTCGCTATGCCTGAGACCCATGGCTTTTCAGGAGCACCCCCCGGGGCTGTAGCCCCATCAGCCCCGCCCTCCCGACGCCTCTGCCTTTCACCTTCTGTAATAAAGGTCGTCCCTTGCATGTTGTATAACAATAGTGCACAAAACCATCACCAGCACCCAATCACACTGACTTTTACCCTCAGGTAACGATATGAAATCAATGAGTAGCATCTGATGGCAAACCCAGCAATCCTCCACTTTAGGATATCACCTCCACCAGAGCAAGATTTCACTAGCACCAATCCATGGATAATGGATGTCAATTCAGGGGTAGTCTCCACCAGCAGCCCACATGAATATCAATTAATGTCTCCACCACGATAATGAAGCTCTCAAAATATAAGTAAAACACTCATTGCGCAGACATCCCACTAAAAGGTTTAATATAATCTCATATTTTCATGGTAAAATACTTGCATGTAGAAACGACCAGGGTTTCCAACCAAGAAGATGGCCGCTGCGTCCCAGCGCGATGACGAAACGTGTAGGTAGGAGCTGAACAGTGTGACGTGATCACATGCCAAGATGCAGCGGCCATCTTCTTGGTTGGAAACGCTGGTCATTTCTACATGCAAGTATTTTACCATCAGGTGCTGCCGGCACTGGGGAGCTACAGTCCAATGAGGGAACCATGAATGCCAACATGTACTGTGACATACTGAAGCAGAGCATGATCTCCTCCCTTCAGAGACTGGGCCACAGGGCAGTATTCCAACATAACGACCCCAAACACCTCCAAGACGACCACTGCCTTGCTAAAGAAGCTGAGGGTAAAGGTGATGGACTGGCCAAGCATCTCCAGACCTAAACCCAATTGAGCATCTGTGGGGCTCCTCAAACGGAAGGTGGAGGAGCGCAAGGTCTCTAACATCCACCAGCTCCGTGTTGTCGTCATGGAGGAGTGGAAGAGGACTGGGCCACAGGGCAGTATTCCAACATAACGACCCCAAACACACCACTACTTACGTTTGTTGCCAGCGGTTTAGACATTAACCACTTCCCGACCAGCTGGCATCATAATAGGGCGGCAGGCTGGCTTGTTCCCGCGAACCGTCGTATGTAAACCAACAGATCCCCGTTCTGACAGGGGAGTTGAGTGAGATTGTCTGTTCCCAGTGTTTGAGAACAGCGATCTCTCTCTCCCCCCCCCCAATCATCCCAGCCCCCCATACAGTAAGAAACACCACAGAGGGAACAATTTAACCCCTTGATCGCCCCCTAGTGTTAACCCTCTCCCTGCCAGTGACATTTATACAGTAATCAGTGGCTATTTTTTTATTTTTTTTTTTACCCATAATATTTTTATTGAGTTTCACAGATTACATAGCATTGGAAACAAACGTATGCATATCCAAACTTGTGGCGATACATTGGATTCAATCTTGACACACACGTTACCAATTTCTCTCTAGAACTGGCTCTCCTTTGCATATATTGGAATTGTCATAGTCAGGTTTCAATATGAATGTTATCTGACCCAGGATTAATAGATTTCACTATCTGTACGGTTCCTGATATCCCCCCTTGTCTGTCCACGCCAACAGGCCCACGTTTTCTGAAATGTTATTGGTGTTTCTCTCGCCTGGTGGACTAAGTCTTCCATTTCTGCGATTTGCTTGACCCTAATAAGCCATTCCCTTATTGTCGGGGGATCCTTGTCTCGTCATCGCTTGGGCAGTGGCTATTTTTATAAATGTGCTCGATCTGTCCTCCGCAATGTCGCGGTCCCAAAAAAAAAACAAAAAAAAAAAAAAACGCAGATTGCCGCCATTACTAGTATAAAAAAAATAAATAAAAACACCATAAATCTATTCCCATTGTTTGTAGATGCGATAACGTTTGCGCAACCCAATCAATATATGCCTATTGCCATTTTTTTTAACCACAAAATACGTAGAGGAATATATATCGGCTTAAACTGAGGAAGAAATTAGTTTTTTTTTACATTTTTTTGGGATATGTATTGTAGCAAAAAGAAGAAATATTGTTTTTTTTTTTTTTTTGAAAAGTGTCGCTCTTTTTTTGTTTATAGCGGTGATCAGAAATGACGCAGAGGTGATGAAATACCACCAAAAGAAAGCTCTATTTGTGGGAAAAAAAGGACATAAATTTTGTTTGGGTACAACGTCGCACGACCGCGCAATTGTCAGTTAAAGCGACGCAGTGCCGAATCGCAAAAAGTGCTTGGGCCAGGAAGGGGGGCAAATCTTTCCGGGGCTGAATTGGTTAATAGCTGTGTGTTGAGTTATTTTGAGGGGACAGCAAATTTACACTGTTATACAAGCTGTACACTCACTACTTTACATTGTAGCAAAGTGTCAGCTCTTCAGTGTTGTCACATGAAAAGATAGAATAAAATATTTACACAAATGTGAGGGGTGTACTTACTTTTGTGAGATACTGTAGGGCAGACCATTGAAGTGAATAGGCTGCCCTGTGAGCTACATGCAGAAATGTGTGTAAATTTCACTTTAATCACTTCAGCCCCGGAAAGTTTTACCCCCTTTCTGACCAGAGCAGTTTTTGCGATTCGGCGCTGCGTCGCTTTAACTGACAATTGCGCGGTCATGCGACGTTGTACCCAAACAAAATTTGCGTCCTTTTTTCCCCACAAATAGAGCTTTCTTTTGGTGGTATTTGATCACCTTTGCATCATTTCTGATCACCGCTATAAACCAAAAAAGAGCGAAAATTTTGCAAAAAAACAGTTTCTTACTTTTTGCTAAACTACAAATCCAAAAAGAATATAAACATTTTTTTTCATCGGTTTTGGCCGATTTATATTCTTCCTCATATTTGTGATAAAAAAAATGGCGGCGATCTGCGATTTTTAGCGGTACTGCGATATTGCAGCGGACATGTCGGATATTTTTGACACATTTTTGGGACCAATGACATTTATACAGCGATCGGAAATTTAAATGTCCACTGATTACTGTATAAAGGTCATTGGCAGTGAAGGGGTTAACCTGCAGGGGGAGATCTAGGGGTTAACTGTGTTCCCTGGGTGTGTTCTTACTGTGGGTGTAGGGCTGGGCTACCATGGGCATGAGAGATCTAATTGATCCCAGTGACAGAGCGGGGAACCGCCATGTTTACATCAGTTCCCCGCTCTTTGGCTGTGGCCGCTCATCGCAGCTCGCCGGCGGACATCGGGTCCGCCCGAGCCACGGGCACACTCTGGAGTGCGGCGCGCCCCCTAGCGGCCACCCACAGATTGCCGCCTTTTTACGGGGATTTGCGGTAGCCGTTCACACTGCCGCAGTAAATATACTGCGCGCAGTGTGGAACTGGTTAAAAATCATGAGCAGGCATGCTGGTTTCCACTAATGAGATCTGTATGGGGCCTCAAACCAGGGGCGTGACTACAGGGGTTGCAGTCACAACTGGGCCCCATGCTTCATGGGGCCCATGTGCCTCCCTTGTACACCTGGATAGGAGGGGGGGGGGCGGCATTTAGGGGAACCAATCTCCTCCATTTTCCTCCTAATGCAGGATATTGGTTCCTCTCTATGCTGCCCCTCCTATCCATTTTACTTGTCTTCTGCTGTTCCCAGGGTCCCTGTGGGCTTCCCTGCACCCCCCACAGAGCTGCTGTCTTCCCCTCTCCTCTCTCCTGCCGGCTGCTGTAGAAGATGAGAGATGGGAACGGGTGGTAAATTTGGCATTTACCGGCTCCTTCCTTTTCTGAATGGACAGAGTCAGTGATTGGTACCAATTGGTTCATTCATAACTGAAGCATAGTAAACTGTTTTTACTATACACTGTGTGCAGAATTATTAGGCAAATGAGTATTTTGACCACATCATCCTCTTTATGCATGTTGTCTTACTCCAAGCTGTATAGGCTCGAAAGCCTACTACCAATTAAGCATATTAGGTGATGTGCATCTCAGTAATGAGAAGGGGTGTGGTTTAATGACATCAACACCCTATATCAGGTGTGCATAATTATTAGGCAACTTCCTTTCCTTTGGCAAAATGGGTCAAAAGAAGGACTTGACAGGCTCCGAAAAGTCAAAAATAGTGAGATATCTTGCAGAGGGATGCAGCACTCTTAAAATTGCCAAGCTTCTGAAGCGTGATCATCGAACAATCAAG
>BLSH010086799.1:86660-98492 GCA_018402905.1 Glandirana rugosa
GGGGGACCCGTGAGTGTCATGTGCCCAGGGATGTCGTGGGCCGTCCGGGTGCTGTAGGGACCCGTGTACTGTGAGTGCCCAGGGGGCTCTGAGGACACATGTACTGTGAGTGCCCTGGTGCTGTAGGGACATGTGTACTTGAGGACACATGTGCTGTGAGGACACGTGTGCTGTGAGTGCCTTGGGGCTGTGAGGGCACGTGTACTGTGAGTGCCCGGGGGCTGTGAGCACACTTATACTGTGAGTACCCACGGGCTGTGAGGACACATATACTGTGAGTGCTGTGCATTGTGAGGACACGTGTACTGTAAGTGCCGGGGGGCTGTGAGGGCATGTGTACTGTGAGTGCCCAGGGGGCTGTGAGGACACGTGTACTGTGAATGCCCAGGGGGCTGTGAGGACACGTGTACTGTGAGTGCCCAGGGGGCTGTGAGGACACGTGTACTGTAAATGCCCGGGAGCTGTGAGGGCACGTGTACTGTGAGTGCCCGGGTGCTGTGAGGACACGTGTGCTGTGAGTATTAGAGTCAGGAAGCTTGCTGTTGGTTAATCGGACAGAGTATATTTCCCAGTCCCCATTAAATTAGTGGGTACGATGCCCGGCGGGTGTGGAGACACATCTTGGTGTACATCTTGTGGCATGTATGCATTCCTTGATCATGCGATCGAGGACGAATACTGCTGTACAAAATGTAAGAATGTTGTTTCCCTGGAAGCCCAGGTTCTGAATCTAGGGAAGCAACTGTCAACACTGAGAAGACTCTCCATACTAAAGGAGAGTTGGCATCGTACCAGTCAGGTGCCGGCAGGGGCCAGCACAGGGGAGGGTGGAGACAAAGAGGTGCAGGAAAAGAGTAGATGAGTGACAGTTACAAAGGGTAGTAGGGAAAGAGTCTGGAAGGCTGATCCTGGGCTGGAACATCCCAATAAGTACACCCAGTTGTGTGATATTGCGGAAAGCAGTCAGGGACCAGCATCGCTGGAGCAGAGTGGCACCCTTAGCTGCCAGGGGAGTAGCTCCTCCAACGAGGGTGGGGATGAAGCCAGGGGATAGGAAAGGCAGGTTCGGTTCTGGTGGTAGGGGACACAATTCTTAGAAGCACAGAAAGGGCAATCTGTCACAAAGACCTGAAGCGCCGAATTGTATGCTGTTTACCAGGCGCTGGGGTTCCACAAATCACGGATCTGGTGGACAGATTGCTGGGAGGGGCTGGGGAAGATCCGGCTGTCATGGTGCATGTTGGCACCAATGACAAAGTTAGAGGAAGGTGGAGTGTCCTAAAAAAAGAATTTAGGGACCTAGGAGCAAAATTGAGGATTAGGACCTCCAAGGTAGTATTCTTAGAGACTAATAAGGGATTATATACAAGATTTTTCTAATGAAAATGGTATCATTAGCAGTAATCAGCACGGTTTCATGAAAAATCGCTCATGCCAAACCAATCTCTTAACCTTCTATGAGGAGGTGAGCTGCCGTCTAGATAAAGAAAGGCCTGTAGACGTGGTGTATCTGGATTTTGCAAAACTATTTGATACAGTTCCCCATAAACGCTTACTGTACAAATTAAGGTCTGTCGGCATGGATCGAAGGGTGAGCACCTGGATTGAAAACTGGTTACAGGGGCGAGTCCAGAGGGTGCGGATAAATGGGGAGTACTTGGAAGGGTGTGGTGTGGAAAGTGGGGTCCCCCAGGGATCTGTCCTGGGACCAACTCTATTGAATTAATTCATAAACGATCTAAAGGACAGGGTTAACAGCTCAGTCTCAATATTTGCGGATGATACCAAGCTAAGCAGGGCAATAAATTCTCCACAGGATGTGGAAACCATGCAAGAAGATCTGAACAAATTAATAGAGTGGGGAGAGAAGTGGCAAATGAGGTTTAACGTAGAAAAATGTAAAATAATGCATTTGGGGACCAAGAACAGGAACGCAAACTACTCAGTAGGGGGAGAGCCTCTGGGGGAATCTAGGATGGAAAAGGACCTGGGGGTCCTAGTTGGCGATGGACCAAACACCCCCCGGTTCGGTTCGCACCAGAGCTTGCAAACAGCCTAAACATTTGTGCGAGCACGCGAGCGCCGTTAAAATCAATGGAACTCGAACATGAAAAATCAAATGTGCTCATTTTAAGGGCTTATATGCTGGTTATTGCTCTAAAAAGTGTATGGGGACCCGGGTCCTGCCCTAGGGGACATGTATCAATGCATCAAAAAAGTTTTTAAATCAATCATTTTTTTCCTTTAAATATTGTGCCTGAGGGGTCTCCTTAGTCTGCCTGTAAAAGAGCGCACCTCTGTAATGTTTAGAACAGTGACAGAGCGAAATGACATTTGTGAAGGAAAACTTGTAATTTATTATCACGGCTGGTTCCCAGCATTATAGATAAAATCACTGAAAAAGCATTGCGTGCCCCCCCCAGACCATACCAGGCCCTTCAGGTCTGGTATGGATTTTAAGGGGAACCCTGCTCTGAAATGTTTTAAAAAAATTGCGTAGGGTTCCCCCAAAAGTCTGTAACAGACCCTTCAGGTCTGGTATGTATTCTAAGGGGAACCCCGCCCAAAATAAAATAAAAATGCGTAGTGGTCCCACCAAAGTCCATAACAGGCCCTTCAGGTCTGGTATGGATTTTAAGGGGAACCCCACGCCAAAATTAAAAAAAAAATGACATGGGGGTCCCCCCCAAAATCCAAACCAGGTCCTTCAGGTCTGGTATGGATTTTAAGGGGAACCTTGTGCAAAATTAAAAAAAATGGCGCGTGGGTCCCCCAAAATCGAAATCCAAACCAGACCCTTATCCGAGGACGCAGCCCTGGCATGGCAGGAGGGGGTGGGGACGAGCGAACGACCCCCCCCCCCCCCTGAACCATACCAGGCCACATGCCCTCAACATGGGGAGGGTGCTTTGAGGTCTGTGGGCAGGGGGCTTATCGGAATCTGGAAGCCCCCTTTAATAAGGGGGCCCCCAGATCCCAACCCTCCCTATGAATTCCAGCTGGGGTGGGGGAGATTGGTTCAGTTCAATCTTCTCCACTTGTTAATGGGGGGATTCAGTTATACTTTAAATGTTAAAGGTTTACTGTAAAAAACAAAACAAAAACAATGAATAGTTAGAATTTGAATTGTCAAAGAATAAAGTGAGATCATAGAAGCATACAAAAGTGATAGCAAAGCAAAAAAATAAGTGGTCCATTTTTTTTTTAATTGTCATTTTTTTTTTGATTGATAAAACATTTATGTACAATTCAGGGGCATAACTACATGGGTTGCAGGGGTTGCAATAGCAACCGGGCCCCATGCTCCAGGGGGCCCATGTGCCTCCCTTGTACACCTGGATAGGAGGGATGGCGGGGCGGCATTTAGAGGAACCGATCTCCTCCATTTTCCTCCTAATAGAGGAGATTGGTTCCTCTATATGCTGCCCCCGCCATCCCTCCTATCCAGTTTACTTGTCTTCTGCTGTTCCCAGGGTCCCTTGTGCTTCCCTGGTCCCCCCACAGAGCTGCTGTCTTCCCCCCTCCTCTCTCCTGCCAGCTGCTGTAGAAGATGGGTCATTATGGAGAGATGGGAACGGGTCAGTAAATTTGGCATTTACCGGCTCCTTCCTTTTCTGAATGGACAGAGTCAGTGAATGGTACCAATTGGTTCATTCATAACTGAAGCATAGTAAACTGTTTTTACTATACTTCCGTTTCTGAATGAATGGGAGGCTCGGTGCACAGCTATTCCTGTCCATTCATTCTGTGCAGCTGAGGTCACACAAATGGACATTGAGGGCTGAGGTTTGTTTAGCCCCCTGATATCTCATCAAAGCCCCCCAACAGGGCTCCTAAAAAATTGTAAAAAAAAATAATAAAAATAAAATTGTAAAATAAATAAAATGAAATTGTAAAAAAAAAAAATTAAATTAAAATAAAAATTAAAAACTACTGACACCAGAGAGGGAACTATCAGGATTGCAAAGGTTGCAATTGTGACCGGGCTCTGGCATTTCACCACCATGGGAAGGCCTGAAGATGGCAGAAAGGGGACCCACTGCAGAACTTGTGAAAGGGCCCCGATGCCGTACCATAATAAAGGCACCCGCGATGGGAGTAAAGGGCCCCAGGATCAGTGGGAAGAGGGAGGGCCCTGGCCAGGGGTCAGGGGAGCCCTTCATAATTTCTCGCACCGGGGCCCTGAAGGTTCTAGTTACTCCTCTGGTACAATTCATATATAATACAGTCACAAGCCTTATAAATTGTTTTTACCATCATCAGTTTGGGTGAGATGGGGGTAATTAAATATGTTCTAAAACTATTATTTTATTTAATTTTTTTTTTTTTTTCACACTAATCATTTTTTTTATTATTGATATATATATATTTTTTTTAACTTTTTTTGTCTGAGTATAGAGCTATGTTTGTCCCAAGCATGTTTGAATCCACTTACTGTTGACTGACTCATTACCTCTGCTGGAAGCTTATTCCAAGCATTAACTATTCTTATGGTTTTATCAATAATAAAAACATTTTTAGTGATTTCGATTGTTTTCATGGAAGTGACACCCTGAAACAGGGTCTCTCAACCAGGGTTCTGTGGAACCCTAGGGTTCCTCCAGAGGTTGCTAGGGGTTCCTTGAGCGATGGTCAATTTCTACCTCTCAGATAAATTCCCAATGACACCATTGATCTTTTTAGCTATCTGTAAGGGGGTAATTCTTCCCAATGACCACAAGTGTAAGGAGCATTCTTCCCAATGACCACAAGTGTAAGGAGCATTCTTCCCACTGACCACAAGTGTAAGGAGCATTCTTCCCAATGACCACAAGTGTAAGGTGCATTCTTCCCACTGACCACAAGTGTAAGGAGCATTCTTCTCAATGACCACAAGTGTAAGGAGCATTCTTCCCAATGACCACAAGTGTAAGGAGCATTCTTCCCACTGACCACAAGTGTAAGGAGCATTCTTCCCAATGACCACAAGTGTAAGGTGCATTCTTCCCACTGACCACAAGTGTAAGGAGCATTCTTCTCAATGACCACAAGTTTAAGGAGCATTCTTCCCAATGACCACAAGTGTAAGGTGCATTCTTCCCATTGACCATCACACTAATGTATCACGAGTTGTAGATTTTTAATTTTTAGCAGAGGGTTCCCCGAGACTGGAGAACAATTTCAAGGGTTCCTCGGTGTTGAAAAGGTTGAGAAAGGCTTCCCTGGAAGGAGGCAACCTTTGGATCCCCCCTATTTGCGAACAATGTTTTCTAAAGACAGGATTTGACTCTTTGGTGGGCATTGGTGGATTAGCGATGCATAGAGGAGACATTGCGGCCTTGGCGGATCTTCGGCCATTATCTCCATTTCCCACCACTGAAAATGTGAGTTCACCTGAAGCAGAAAAGTGAATTCCAGCGAGGAGGAGGAGGGTGGAGGGGGGGGAGTCCAACCTTCTCCTCTTGTTATATGAAGATGACTGTGGCTGTCAGTCTTTGATTCAGAAAAAAAGAAGGAGGGGAACGTTCACAAGGATCCCTGGGCCCGAAGCTGCTCAAATCTCCGGAAAATTCAGTGGGAGAAAAAGTTTATGGAGGCGAGTAGAAGTGCATTCAGCAGTGTCTGAGGCTTTTCAGACATGGTGAGTGAGGGCCTATAAGGGGGCAATGAAGCATAGGCCTGGAATTATCTCTCTTGGTTGCCTACCTGTGACAGCCCCTCAAGTACAGCCTAAGAGGCTCTTTCAATAAACTGAGGACAATGGGCGAAGGAAGTCTATCATTCTGTATACTGTTATCTTTAGCACTGAATAAAACCCGACTCCTCTCTTTCTGCCTGCTAGTCAGCAGTATTTTTAGGACTTTTCAACTCTCTTTCAGGCCTTTTCAACAGGTTCACAAGGGCACGAAGTGCAGTATATAAAAAAAAAGCATAGTAACGCAGCTCGGGTGCAGCAAAAAAGAAGCATGAGCTGAGCAGCCAAGCTTGAGGCACCAGAATAGATGAAAGTTTTGGGGGGAAACCCTGCCTCTGCCGCCATTGTCTTCCCCTAGAGGAGCTCCGGTTTGAATATAGTGCTTTCTTTATCAACTGTTTTGAGAAAGAGAAGAGAAAAAAAAGTAAAAGAAAAAAAAAAAAAACCTTACAATGCAATAGATGAAACAAGAAAAGAAAAAAAAAGAAACGTAAAAAGCTTTGGAGAAAACCTTTCCACCACCATCATTGTCTACAGTCATCTATGGCTGGGGTTGGTCTATAGAACTTTTTTTTTTTAGGAAAACAGACAAAAAAGTCAAAAAGCAAAATAAATAAATAAATAAATAAAAGGCTAAACATCATGTAAAAATGTGATAAGATACCCTTCTTGTTTTTTCCCAACGGGGACACAGACATCAATAAATATCACTATGATGCCATACACTAATACACTATGATGCCATACACTAATACAGTATGATGCCATACACTAATACACTATGATGGCATACACTAATACACTATGATGCCATACACTAATACACTATGATGCCATACACTAATACACTATGATGCCACTATGATGCCATACACTAATACACTATGATGCCATACACTAATACACTATGATGGCATACACTATGATGGCATACACTAATACAGTATGATGCCATACACTAATACACTATGATGCCACTATGATGCCATACACTAATGCACTATGATGCCATACACTAATACACTATGATGCCACTATGATGCCATACACTAATACACTATGATGCCATACACTAATACACTATGATGCCATACACTATGTTGCCATACACTAATACACTATGATGCCATACACTATGATGCCATACACTAATACACTATGTTGCCATACACTAATACACTATGATGGCATACACTAATACACTATGATGGCATACACTAATACACTATGATGGCATACACTAATACACTATGATGCCATACACTAATACACTATGTTGCCATACACTAATACACTATGTTGCCATACACTAATACACTATGATGCCATACACTAATACACTATGATGGCATACACTAATACACTATGTTGCCAAAAGTATTGGGGCACCTGTCTTTACACGCATTAACTTTAATGGCATCCCAGTCTTAGTCTGTAGGGTTCAATATTGAGTTGGCCCACCCTTTGCAGCTATAACAGCTTCAACTGTTCTGGGAAGGCTGTCCACAAGGTTTAGGAGTGTCTATGGGAATGTTTGACCATTCTTCCAGAAGCGCATTTGTGAGGTCAGACACTGATGTTGGATGAGAAGGCCTGGCTCGCAGTCTCCGCTCTAATTCATCCCAAGGGTGTTCTGCCGGGTTGAGGTAAAGACTATGTGCAGGCCAGTTAAGTTCCTCCACCCCAAACTCGCTCATCCATGTCTTTATGGACCTTACTTTGTGCCCTGGTGCGCAGTCATGTTGGAACAGGAAGGGGTCATTGCCAAACTCTTCCCACAATGTGGGGAACATGAAAGGCCCACCAAAATCCTCAGCACCATGCCCATGATGCTCTTAATCTGGCCCTGTACACTGGTCAAGCCATGTCTTTATGGAGATGTTGGAGGAGAAGACTGGGCTCATTCCAATTTATCCCATAGGCCAGGGATAAGCAATTAGCGGACCTCCAGCTGTTGCAAAACTACAAGTCCTATCATGCCTCTGCCTCTGGGTGTCATGCTTGTGGCTGTCAGAGTCTTGCTATGCCTCATGGGACTTGGAGTTCTGCAACAGCTGGAGGTCCGCTAATTGCATATCCCTGACATAGGCGATCAGTAGGGTTGAGATCAGGGCTCTGTGCAGGACACGCCAGTTCCTCCACCCCAAACTCGCTCATCCACATTATATTGCCAAAAATATTGGGCCACCCCTCCAAATCATTTGGTGGAGGGGGGATTATGGTGTGGGGTTGTTTTTTAGGGGTTGGGCTTGAGGCACCAGAATAGATGAAAGTTTCGGGGGAAAACCCTGCCACTGCCGCCATTGTCTTCCCCTAGAGGAGCTCCGGTTTGAATATAGTGCTTTCTTTATGAACTGTTTTGAGAAAGAGAAGAGAAAAAAAGTTAAAAAAAAAACAAAAATAAACTTACAATGCAATAGATGAAACAAGAAAAAAAAAAAAGAAACGTAAAAGGCTTTGGAGAAAACCTTTCCACCACCATCATTGTCTACAGTCATCTATGGCTGGGGTTGAACTATAGCTTTTAAACGTTTTGTTTTTAGGAAAACAGACAAAACTACAAAGGCAAAAGGTAAAAAAAAAATAACATAAAGATAAAGAAATGCTACTACACTCATTGTCTACAGCAAAAAATATTTTGTGAATAAAAAATAAATAAAAGGGTAAAAATAATGTAAAAATGTGATGAGAAAAGGAAACATTTTTATAAAACTATAACAATTTTTTGCTTCTGTTTTATGTAAAACTTTCTTAACTTTAAAGGGACTTCTTTTCATAGTGGGGATCTTACAAAGACTATATTATTTTTTTGATCAAAAATGTTTTATGCTATAAAATGTGTAGTACAAGTGTTGAAAAAGAAAAAATACACCTTACAAGATTAGCACAGTATTGCTGGCCATACATTATACAATTTTTCTTATTTAATTTCCTTTAGATTTACCTTCAATTATGTAGTTCAAGGGCCTGCCTGATTACATACAAATTGAACGTGTTTAGGTTTGTACTCATATTATATGGTTTTGGTAAATGTTAAGAAGATAATTTTTTTTTTTTTTATAATATATGGCCAGTCTTATCAAAACCCATATAATATGAGGTCAAACCTAAACACTTTTCAATTTTCATTTTTTTTCCAATCAGGCCGTCCCTCGCACTACATAGTTGAAGGTAAATCTAAAGAAAATTGTATAATGTATGGCCAGCCTAACGCTATTCTAATTACAAAAAAAAATCTTGTTAGTAGAATGTTAAGGTAAACTACAAGTGCTGTTTATAACTTCAAACCTTTACTACAAAAATGTCATCGCCAACTTGTGACTTGTTTTAATTTGTAAAATGACAATTAAAAATGTAAAAAATAAAAAAAGACTATTCCTGCTATATGTACTGTATGTATATAAGAGTTTTTTTTTTTTTCATTTATTTGAGCGAATGTATGAATGGGTAATAAAATATCTTACAAGGGAAACAAATGCAACAAGAAACAACCATTAATGAATTGCTATTTTTTTTTTTTTAATGTGGTCTATTTCGTTTAAAAAATAAATCAATGTATAGATCTATGTAGTGTAAATATAAATATCTGAATTGGAAATAATGAGAAAGTGATACAAGAAACAAACATGAATTAGTCATATTACAAAAGTATAAAAAAAGGGCCAATTTGTAAAAAAAAAAATATATATATCTATATTTATATGAATATCTATCTATCTATCTATCTATCTATATATCTCTATCTATCTATCTATCTATCTATCTACCTATCTATCTATCTATCTATCTATCTATCTATCTATCTATCTATCTATCTATCTATCTATCTATCTATCTATCTATCCATCTATCTATCTATCTATCTATCTATCTATCTATCTATCTATCTGTCTATCTATCTAATATCTATCTATCTATCATCAATATCTATCTATCTATCTACACACACACATATATATATATATTAAAAAAGTATAAAAAAAAGGGGCCAATTTGTTAAAAAAATTAAATAAATCTATATTTATTTATATCTATTTATCTATCTATCTATCTATCTATCTATCTATCTATCTATCTATCTATCTATCTATCTATCTATATATATATATATACATACACATACACACACACATATATATATATTAAAAAAGTATAAAAAAGGGGCTATTTTGTAAAAAAAAATAAAAATCTATATCTATATTTATATCTATTTATCTATCTATCTATCTATCTATCTATCTATCTATCTATCTATCTATCTATCTATCTATCTATATATATTTACATACACACACATATATATATATATATATTAAAAAAGTATAAAAAAGGGGCCAATTTGTAAAAAAAAAATTAAAAAATCTATATCTATATTTATATGAATATATATATATATATATATATATATATATATATATATATATATATAATGAGAAAGTGATACAAGAAACAAACATGAGTTATTCATAGTAAAAAAGTATAAAAAAGGGGCCAATTTATAAACAAATAAATAAATCTACATCTATATTTATATCTATTTATCTATCTATCTATCTATCTGTCTATCTATCTATCTATCTATCTATCTATCTATCTATCTATCTATCTATCTATCTATCTATCTATATACATATATATATATATACATACAAACACACATATAAATATATATATATATATATATATTAAAAAAGTATAAAAAGGGGGCCAATTTGTTAAAAAAAAATCTATATCTATACCTATATATATATATATATATATATATATATATATAGTGTGTGTATGTCTGTTTATATATATGTAAAATCATTTTTTTTTATTTATTCGTGAAACTATATAAAAAAATACTCAAGAGAGTATTTAATATTTAATTTTAAATATTTTTTTAAATAATGGCTTTTATTAATTTTAAGTAAACAATTGACATCAATCTATTTTTATTTTAAATAAATCATTTAAAATAATTTCTTTCAAATAATTAATTTTACTTGTGAATTTTAATGTTTTTTTTTTAATTTCATGGTTTTTTTTTTTAATGTTATTACTGTAAATATAAACATATGATTGGAAAATTAAAAATTCTACAAGAAGTCTACAATAAATTGATAAGTGGGAAAATGCAAACATGAATAAGTCATATTTTACCACTTTGGTTTACTTATTAATATAAAAACCCTCATCTGTGATGGTCCTCGATGCCACGGCGGATGCATCCTTGAACCAGTTAAATGGCAGTCCTCCAAGCCTTGGCCTGTGGGAAAGCGGAAGGCATGACTTATGCGAACATATGGTTTGTGAATTTGTTTTAAGATGTCTTTGGCCTGTTGCATCTGGTGCCATTTTAGTTTGTCGGAGATACCACACAAGGCTGTGACTAAAGGAGAAGAAATGGTGAAAAATACAGTTATTACACAGTCAAGAGCCAGTTTTGCGGCTCATTAAACCGTGGACTCCGTGACTAATTTGGTTTTGTCAGTCTTGCTTGGTCATTATGCCTCCATTTTTTTGCACAGTTATTCAGGCATCACTTGAGGAAAAATGAAGGGAAGAATGCCTCTCCTGGTTGCTCTCAATCAATTGGGGCTTCAAAAAAAAAAAACAGAAAACACAACAAAAAACAACAAGAACAAAAAAAAGGTAAAAAAAAAGAAGCACTAAAAACTGATGAAATGATCATTTTGCAACAAAGGAGACAAAGGAGTGTAAGTGCATTAAAGAGATGCTCCTTTCTCGTCTTCCCAAAAGGCCATATTGACTGGTTGAGGGCACAATTCATTGAGGAGGATCATTAACTTTGAAGTCAGTCATCCACTAATAATGTCCGATCCCTTTATCTGCCATTGTTCGGCTTCTGGCCTTAGCAACCTCTATTTTAACTCGGCCCCTTGGAAAACCAGAAAGGGGAAAACTCGTGGTGAAGCGGAGGCCTCCAGCCCTCTGTTGGTCTGAAGCCTCAGTTAATTTTAGACTAAAAGCAGAGAAAATTGGGGACCCCGTGCAGAACTGCAGTAGGTCATAGAATGGGCCTGCGTTGGTGAAAGGCTTCATGGTGTGAGGGGAAGTATCGGCGTCAATCATCGAGTCGGCCTTGACAAATGCCGGCAATTGTAGTGGTGGGCCTCCGGTTTTCATCCCGCTGAGGCCGCAGTGTATGGCTT
>BLSH010086799.1:112448-123836 GCA_018402905.1 Glandirana rugosa
GTATTCCTGTACCTGTGATCCCGGGTTCCTTTTGGGCTTTGTTTGCTTGCTGCCTGCCCTGACCCCCGGCCTACTCTTCTGTACTTCTACTGCCCGACCCTGCCTGTACCCTGCCTGTAAGACAACG
Source organism: Glandirana rugosa (assembly GCA_018402905.1). Taxonomy (NCBI): domain Eukaryota; kingdom Metazoa; phylum Chordata; class Amphibia; order Anura; family Ranidae; genus Glandirana; species Glandirana rugosa. The sequence continues at coordinate 112,576 of BLSH010086799.1, forward strand.
GGGTCGATTTACTAAAGGTAAATAGACTGTTCACTTTGCAAGGGGATTATACCCATAGCTACGCGGATGAGGTGAACCCCTGCTGGCTTTCATCATCCAATCACGTGCAAGCAAAAATGCTGTTTTCTAATTATCCTTGCGTTTGATTGGTCAGTCTTTACAAAGTAAAAAAAATTTCACCACATTCACTAAGTTCTGGGGAGAATTCACTTGCAAAAGGAAACAGCCTCAATCTATGGCAGGAGATGTTTAGAACAACTGTCAGTAAGTCATTGTGCCAGCATTCAATGACGTCTGATGACGAAACGCGTAAGTCTGAGCCAGTACGTCACTGCGGAACTTCCGGTTTAGCTCGTTGGAACGCAAACGAGTGGCGGTGTTTTCCTGGCAGACTATCTGACTTCTCTTATGCAAGTAAGTGATTACTTGCATTGTTATTACCATATCACTTTACACTATGGGGTCTCTTTCTTATTGTTCCTAAGAGGAGTGATCGTTCACAGGATTGGCTGGATCATTTTCCTAATATCACCACTGTAGTAGCGGCATCATCCCCAGGCAGGCACAGAGCAGCCGACCAGCCGATTCCCAGGAGGGGAACACGGGAACTTTTTCCTTATGAACAAGGGCGGCACAGTGGTGTAGTGGATAGCACTTTCGCCTGGCAGCAAAAGGGTCGCTGGTTCGAATCCCAACCACGACACTTCCTGCCTGGAGTTTGCAGGTTCTCCCTGTGCCTGCGTGGGTTTCCTCCGGGTACTCCGGTTTCCTCCCACACTCCAAAGACATGCTGGTAGGTAAATTAGATCCTGTCTAAATTGGCCCTAGTAGATGTATGAATGTGAGTTAGGGACCTTAGATTGTAAGCTCCTTGGGGGTAGGGACTGATGTGAATGTACAATGTATATGTAAAGCGCTGCGTAAATTGACAGCGCTATATAAGTACCTGAATAAAATAAAACAAGTATTGCTTACACATTGTCACTTTTGGACCAGGTTGTGGTATATCTATTGGGTTCATGCTGATGATATAATTTGAATTTATTTAATTGAGCATATTTTGCCCATTTTTGCCCATTTTTGCCCACCTTGCACTTTATTTGGAGTGCCGAAATCATTGTTACACACATATATGTTTTGGTTTGTTTTATATAGCATTAAGGCCACACTGGCTGGCATTTCTCACTTTGCATCTTACATGGTTACTTACTGTTTAGCAGCGCCATACCCACTAATCTGAATATTATCCGCAATACAGCACCCGCATGACGGGCACACATGTGGGGGCAGCAGCAATAATATTATAACAATTTCTGTGCACTGTGTTTTATACACCTTATTTGGAATTTGTTGCCACGTATATATTTTTTGGGGCATTCAGCGCAGTTTACACGGGCCAATTTATTTTTTGCACTTTAAAAAGATACTTACCTTTTTGTAGCGCCACACCCACTAATTCTGAATTCATCTTACAATACAGCACCTGAGGGTGCAAGTAAGGAAACACCCATGGCCACCGGAAAGCCTGTGCGCGGGGCGCGTCCGTGCGCGCTTGCGCGCGTGGGCAATGGCGCCAAAACTGCCATTTAAGCGGGCAGCGCTGTCCGTTCTACAGTATTCCTGTACCTGTGATCCCGGGTTCCTTTTGGGCTTTGTTTGCTTGCTGCCTGCCCTGACCCCCGGCCTACTCTTCTGTACTTCTACTGCCCGACCCTGCCTGTACCCGACTATCCACCAGCCTGGACCACTTGTACCGCACTGCCAGCCTGTTACCGACCCGGCCTGTACCACCGTCCTTCTGTCTGCACGAGCTCCTGTGGACCATCACCCATCATCAGTGACCAAGTCCAGCCCTCGTGCCCCCCCTGTGCTCCAGAGCTCCCTGTCTCCACTATCAGGGGTTCTCGAATCAGAGCCGTGAGAGAGGTGGCCCCCCGCATAAGTCAGACTCGACCACCAGGTATGTGACAGTGTATATGTGGGGGCAGCAGCAAACTTAAACACACATTGATTTTGATCACACTATTTATCTATTTATTTATTATCCATTCACTTCTAGTGCCCTTATCCTTGCATGGCACTACCCCCTCTGCCTAGTCTTTATTGTGCCAGAATTGGCAGTAGAATAATGGATTCCATGACACTACTGATGGCAAATTCCTTATTGACTGTTGTTCTAAGGCTGGGTTGACACCGATGCGAATTGGATGAGTGTTTCCCCGCATCCAATTCGCATGACAGGAGACTGTGACCAGGGCTGGCTCTACCACTAGGCGAAGTAGGCAGCCGCCTAGGGCGCACTGCCGCCTAGGGGTGCCTGGCCACTGTTGATCTGTCACTGGCTGCTCTGCATTGATTCATGTAAACACTGACACTGTCTGACTGAGATAATGAGATTTGTATTATCAAATGCCATTTTCAAATGTATATAGAAATAGTGACTGATCTGCAAAATACCCCCCGCCCCCAACCACCGTGAGGCTGTATTTGATGGGCACAGGTGAAGCTGTATTTGATGGGCACAGGTAAAGCTGTATTTGATGGGCACAGGTGAGGCTGTATTGATTGGCGCTGGTGAAGTTGTATTTCATGGGCGCTGGTGAGGCTTCATTTGATTGGTGCTGATCATGCTGCATTTGATTGGCGCTGATCAGGCTGGGCAGGGGAAAGGGGGTGGAGCCCGGGGGGGCGGCAAAATGAGGTTTCGCCTAGGGGGTCAAAAATCCTTGCACCAGCCCTGACTGTGACCAGCTCTCAAAGGAGCCGGGTCACACATCTCTGGGGCGGCCGCGGTCTAAATTGCAGAAGAGTACCGTGCGTCTTCTGCTCCGTTTCAGGTGTGAATTCAGCAAAAAAATTCTGACCTGATTCACACCTGAATCAGTGAACTGACCGCACCGGACCCCCTGCTGTGAGCCGCCACTATGAACCCAGCCTTCGCTTGCCATAGATTGGTTTGCCCAGGAACTCTGTGTTTTGAGTCCACTAAGCATTTTGATACATTGCCTAAAGCCCTGGTGAAGGGGGGATTTGTGACCCCCAAAAACGCATTGGACAACTTTGTTTTCTTGTTGCCCCTTGTGTAGTTTAATACAAAATGTTGGAGTCCTAAGGCATCCGTTTTGTGCTCATTTTGGTTCAAGACCAACAGGTCTGTGTACACGGGAGACCCACCATTGCTATTGGTTCCAGTGACCGTTGTCTTAGGTATAGACCACCTAGGCCATTTCCCCCCAGCAGCCAGGCTTTTTCCTGACACTTTTGTTTACTTGTAAAAATCGGTATTTTCTGCTAAGAAATGAGTTACAGTGAGGGAAAAAAAGTATTTGACCCCCTGCTGATTTTGTAGGTTTGACCACAGGCAAAGAAATGATCGGTCTGTAATTGTAATGGGAGGTTTATTTTAACAGTCAGAGACAGAATAAGAACAAAAATATCAAGAAAAACGCATTTCAAAAAAGTTATAAATTGATTTGCATTTTAATGAGTGAAATACAGTATCTAACAAAAGTAAGTACACCCCTCACATTTTTGTAAATATTTTATTCAAAACTGCTCATATTGCAAAACGCAGGACTTTTTTCAGCAGGAATGTGGGGGAACACAGTTCTGGCACCTCCAGCACTGAATATACAGTATCTCACAAAAGTAAGTACACCCTCAAATTTTTGTAAATATTTTATTCTATCTTTTCATGTGACAACACTGAAGAAATGACAATGTAAAGTAGTGAGTGTACAGCTTGTATAACAGTGTAAATTTGCTGTCCCCTCAAAATAACTCAACACACAGCCATTAATGTCTAAACCGCTGGCAACAAAAGTGAGTGCACCCCTAAGTGAAAATGTCCAAATTGGGCCCAATTAGCCATTTTCCCTCCCCGGTGTCTTGTGACTCGTTAGTGTTACAAGGTCTCAAAGTGTCAATATTTTGTGTGGCCACCATTATTTTCCAGCACTGCCTTAACCCTCTTGGGCATGGAGTTCACCAGAGCTTCACAGGTTGCCACTGGAGTCCTCTTCCCCTCCTCCATGATGACATCACAGAGCTGGTGGATGTTAGAGACCTTGCGCTCCTCCACCTTCCGTTTGAGGAGCCCCACAGATGCTCAATAGGGTTTAGGTTTGGAGAAATGCTTGGCCAGTCCATCACCTTTACCCTCAGCTTCTTTAGCAAGGCAGTGGTCGTCTTGGAGGTGTTTGGGGTCGTTATCATGTTGGAATACTGACCTGCGGCCCAGTCTCTGAACGGAGGGGATCATGCTCTGCTTCAGTATGTCACAGTACATGTTGGCATTCATGGTTCCCTCAATGAACTGTAGCTCCCCAGTGCCAGCAGCACTCATGCAGCCCCAGACCATGACACTCCCACCACCATGCTTGACTGTTGGCAAGACACACTTGTCTTTGTACTCCTCACCTGGTTGCCGCCACACACGCTTGGCACCATCTGAACCAAATCCGTCTATCTTGGTCTCATCAGACCACAGGGCATGGTTCCAGTAATCCATGTCCTTAGTCTGCTGGTCTTCAGCAAACTGTTTGCAGGTTTTCTTGGTCATCATCTTTAGAAGAGGCTTCCTTCTGGGACGACAGCCATGCAGACCATTTTTGGTCGACCATAGGGAGGCGCTGTTCTGAGTGGAACCTGTCCTGTTAAACTGCTGTATGAACTGGAACAAGCTTACCCCTGGGATTTTTTTCAGTAAGGCACCCCCAAAAAGTAGATTAACGTGTAGCATACATTTTATTGAACATTGGTTAAAAATAATAAAAAGTGCACACTAAATAAAAAACACAAAGTATTACAGGTTATAGGGGTAGGGAACCTGCGGCTCTCCAGCTGTTGTAGAACTACATTTCCCATCGTGCTTCTGGGAGTAATTGTATCCATCAGCCTTGCAATGCCTCATGGGAAATGTAGTTCTACAACAGCTGGAGAGCCGCAGGTTCCCTACCCCTGGACGCTAAGTACACATAGCAATGAATGAGCAATAAGTGCAGTCATGCTAGCAAATAATTTTGCCAAAGAGTCCCCCTGCTATGTGTACTTAGCGTATGGTATAACCTGTAATGCTTTGTGTTTTTTGTTTAGTGTCTACATTTTATTATTTTTAACCAATGTTCAATAAATTGTATGCAATTTATATCCTACGCGTTAATCTACTCTTTGGGGGTGCCTTACAGTAAAAATCCCGGGGGTAAGCTTTTTCCAGTTCATATATGTTTAGGGATGTGGTAATTGGCAGACCCCGGCACCCTTAACCCAATTGACCCTATTGGGTTATTACCACCAGCTCAGTGGTTAGATTCTTATTGTTAAACCGCTGTATGGTCTTGGCCAGTGTGCTGCAGCTGTTTCAGGGTCTTGGCAATCTTCTTATAGCCTAGGCCATCTTTATGTAGAGCAACAATTCTTTTTTTCAGATCCTCAGTGAGTTCTTTGCCATGAGGTGCCATGTTGAACTTCCAGTGACCAGTATGAGAGAGTGAGAGCGATAACCCCAAATTTAACACACCTGCTCCCCATTCACAGCTGAGACCTTGTAACACTAACGAGTCACAAGACACCGGGGAGGAAAAATGGCTAATTGGGCCCAATTTGGACATTTTCACTTAGGGGTGTACTCACTTTTGTTGCCAGCGGTTTAGACATTAATGGCTGTGTGTTGAGTTATTTTGAGGGGACAGCAAATTTACACTGTTATACAAGCTGTACACTCACTACTTTACATTGTAGCAAAGTGTAATTTCTTCAGTGTTGTCACATGAAAAGATAGAATAAAATATTTACACAAATGTGAGGGGTGTTGTCACAAGTCCTGTGGTCTGATGAGACCAAGATAAACTTATTTGGTTCAGATGGTGCCAAGCGTGTGTGGCGGCAACCAGGTGAAGAGTAAAAAACAAATGTGTCTTGCCTACAGTCAAGCATGGTGGTGGGAGTGCCATGGTCTAGCCCCAGCATGGGTGCTGCCGGCACTGGGGAGCTACAGTTCATTGAGGGAACCGCATGATCCCCTCCCTTCGGAGACTGGGCCACATTTTTATTTTTACTTTTTTTTTTTTTGCTGTCAGTACTGTCTATGTAAAAAAAATAATGAGACTAACAAGTGGCCATTTTTAGCTACAAGCATTTGAGCAGTAGCGTTTTTTTTATTTTCCTCAATGGATCTAAAACATCCAAAAACTTTGGTGAGCAGCGGTTTTGCTCGTTTTTGAGCATTTGAGCGTTTTTACAGCTGAAAAATGTCTCTCAGAACCCACTGGTCTTGGGCTTTTATTACAGCTAAAAAACGCCCCAGCTAAAAACAGCTGATAACAGCCTACGTGTGCATGGACACATAGGACAGTGGTTCTCAACTCCGGTCCTCGGGACCCCCCAACAGGCCAGGTTTGCAGGATAACTGAAATACATCACAGGTGATATCATTTGCTGCTCAGTGATTGCAGTATTCTAGTCTGCATCTCCCCAAGGTAATACTTAAAATCTGGCCTGTTGGGGGGTCCCGAGGGCCGGAGTTGAGAACCACTGACATAGGATAACATGATGGGGAGTTTATTGACTGTAGGAAAAAATGTCTGAAGCTAAAAACAGCAGCTGTAAAAACTTCCAAAAACATCCGGTGTGCATGTGGCCTTAAAAAAACTTTATTTAGAGGTTGTGTTTTTGGAGTTTATTGAGAGTAGTTTTAGGCTAATTTAGATTATTATATTATTGGGTATTTATTTTTTTGTATTATGTTTCTTTTATTGTTTATTTATCAAACATTTTTTTTTGCACTCTGTGTAAAAAAATAAATAAATAAAATAATAATATGAATAATAATAATGAGGGATCATTTTCATTCACAAGGACAAGATTTGGAATAGATGACAGAAACCATTTAAAACCCATTGAACCGATAAAAAACTACGTTAATTTTTCCTCCCTCATTGACATTAAAATGGCAACATTCTCACCGAAATCTTCCAATTTTTACCAAAATTTTGGAAAAAATTAAACCATGTCTATTTTGTACATCCGTAGTGGGTGATATAATAATATTTAAAGCATGTCCAGTTTGAAAAAAAAAAATCCCTGATTTTATATAGGCTCAGAAAAGTCATTTGCCCCTTTCGTCTAGGGCTTTAATAGATATTAGGAACCATTTAAAACCCATTGAACCCATAAAAAAACAATGTTAATCTTTCCTTCCTCATTGACATTAAAATGGCAACATTTTCACCGATATCTTCCAATTTTTACCAAAATTTTGGAGAAAATGAAAACTCCCAATTTTGCACATCCCTAGTGGGTGATATAATAATATTTAAAACATGTCCAGTTTGAAAAAAAAAATAAATTCCCTGACTTTATATAGGCTCAGAAAAGTAATTCACCCCTCCCTCTCGTCTAGGGCTTTAATAGATGATAGGAACCATTTAAAACCCATTGAACCCATAAAAAACAATGTTAATCTTTCCTTCCTCATTGACATTAAAATGGCAACATTTTCACCAAAATCTTCCAATTTTTGCCAAAATTTATAAAAACGTCCAAAAATGTCCGGTGTCCATGAGGTCTTAAAAAACTCTTTATTTAGAGGTTGTGTTTTTGGAGTTTATTGAGAGTAGTTTTAGGCTAATAAAGATAATTATATTATTGGGTATTTATTTTTTTGTATTGTGTTTCTTTTATTGTTTATTTATCAAAATTTTTATTTATTTTTTTGCACTCTGTGCTTTCTATGTAAAAATAAATAAATAAATAAATAATAATATTAATAATAAGAAGGCTAATGAGGGATGATTTTCATTCACAAGGACAAGATTTGGAATAGATGATAGAAATCATTTAAAACCCATTGAACCCATAAAAAACGATGTTAATCTTTCCTTCCTCGTTGACATTAAAATGGCAACATTTTCACCAAAATCTTCCAATTTTTGCCAAAATTTATAAAAACGTCCAAAAATGTCCGGTGTCCATGAGGTCTTAAAAAAACTCTTTATTTAGAGGTTGTGTTTTTGGAGTTTATTGAGAGTAGTTGTAGGCTAATTAAGATGATTATATTATTGGGTATTTATTTTTTTGTATTGTGGCTCTTTTATTGTTTATTTATCAAACATTTTTATTAAATTTTTTGCACTCTGTGCTTTCTATGTAAAAAAATAAATTAACAAATAATAATATTAATAATAAGAAGGCTAATGAGGGATAATTTTCATTCATGAGGACAAGATTTGGAATAGATGATAGAAATCATTTAAAACCCATTGAACCCATAAAGAAACAATGTTAATCTTTCCTTCCTCATTGACCTCATACACACGGACGTTTTTTGACGCCGGCGTTTTCTGGCGTTTTTTGCAGCTCTCCATGTTAGTCAATGGCCCCATAAAAACGTTGGCGTTTTTGAGCTGTAGATGGCGTCGGCGTCAGTGAGCTGAAACTAGAACCCACGGCCATCGCGTTCTGAGGCTGTAATGTTTTGGCATTTTTTGACGCCGACTCCGCAAAACGCCAACAAACGCCAATTAACTCCAACAAACGCCAACTAATATTGTACCAGTGTTTTACGGCGTTTTTTGACGCCGACGTTTTTAGGTTGAAAAATAGCAGAGGGATGATTTTTTTTTAAAAACGCCTATTGACGCCGACGCTCACTAACGCCGATGCATAACGCCGAAAAACGACGATTTTTTTTCCCTGACGTCGGGCCCGACATTTTGTTTATTTTTAAAGATATGCCCGTGTGTATGAGGCCTTAAATGGTAAAATTTTCACCAAAATCTTCCAATTTTTACCAAAATTTTGTAGAAAATGAAATCTCCCAATTTTGTACATCCCTAGTGGGTGATATAATATTTAAAACATGTCCAGTTCGAAAAAAAAATTCCCTGACTTTATAAAGGCTCAGAAAAGTCATTCGCCCCTCTCGTCTAGGGCTCTAACAGATGATAGGAACCATTTAAAACCCATTGAACCCATAAAAACCGACGTTAATCTTTCCTTCCTCGTTGACATTAAAAATGGGAAAATTTTCACCAAAATCTTCCAATTTTTACCAAAATTTTGTAGAAAATGAAATCTCCCAATTTTGTACATCCCTAATGGGGGATATAATATTTAAAACATGTCCATTTCGAAAAAAAATTCCCTGACTTTATATGGGCTCAGAAAAGTCATTCACCCCTCTCGTCTAGGGCTCTAATCAGCCAATTAGCTTTCCAATAAACCACCCAATCAGTGCAATTAGAGCGCGTTAGACCGTTACCCGCACAATCCTGTCACCTGCAACCAACAACAGGTCCTCTCTTGGTGCCGAAATTAGCATGACATGGCCTGAATTTTTCACCCGTTTTCCGGCTGGGCGTCACGTGTTCCGTCTGCTGTAAGGGACATCTGCTTGGTGAAAACCAGTTCATATTGTGGCGAAGGTTCAAAGGAGCCGGATAATTTGTAGTGCCAGTTTTATGACGGCGAGCGAATGGAATTAAAGCTGGGCAGCCATAATATGGGACAATGGAGGTCTCATTAAGCGGTGATTTATCATGGTGAAAAGAGCTTGTGTACCCTTTGGTGTTCTTCTGCTTTCTCCACCTCCACAAAGAGATCAGTTACCTCCAGTTGTCAGGCAATAATTTGTGAGTTGTTTAAAGGGCAGATAATAAAGTATAGTGGGGACTTACAGGTCAATTGTTCAAGATGGCTTCTACTTCACTGAAGGGGGGCTATGCTATTGAAATCCGCTATGGTAGAAGGGGGCAAGACGTCTGGGCACGAATCAATGTCATATGACTGTCAAGGCCCCCCCATGGGTTTTGGATAAAATGTTGCTATTTTATAAAATTAGAGACTCCGTAAAAATATATTATGGGGGGGGGGGGGATTAAGACAAAAGTTGGCATTGGCCTGGAGCAAAAACCTTAAGGGCTCATCTACACTTTCTTTGACTTTAACACTTAAGGGCCGGAAGGATTTCCCACTGTAGGACCAAAGCACTTTTTGCGATTCGGCACTGCATCGCTTTAACTGACAATTGCGCAGTCGTGCGACGTTGTACCCAAACAAAATTGGCGTCCTTTTTTCCCCACAAACAGAGCTTTCTTTTGGTGGTATTTGATCCCCTCTGCGTCACTTATGATCACCGCTATAAACAAAAAAAGAGCGTCAATTTTGAAAAAAAAAACAATATTTTTTACTTTTTGCTAAAATACAAATCTGAAAAAAAATATATATATTAAAAAAAAAATGTATTCATCAGTTTTGGCCGATTTATATTCTTCCTCATATTTGTGGTAAAAAAAAAATTTACGTTTACAAACCATGAGAATTAATTTATGGCGTTTTTACTATTTTTTTTTTACTAGTAATGGTGGCAATCTGTGATTTTTATCGGGACTGCGATATTGGGGTGGACATGTCGGACATTTTTGACACTTTTTTGGGGCCAATGACATTTATACAGCGATCAGAAATTTAAATATCTACTGATTACTGTATAAATGTCATTGGCAGGGAAGGGGTTAACTGTGTTCCCTAGGCGTGTTCTAACTGTGAGGGGGCTGGGTTGCCAGTGACAGGGATCAGTAGACCTGTCATGTTCCCCCTCACAAAGCGGGGAACCGCCGTGTTTACATTGGCGGTTCCCTGTTCTGGCTCTCTTACAAGCGATTGTGGGTCACCGGTGGAAATCGAGTTCGCCCGACCCGCGGCCCCGCTCACAGAGCGGGAACGTCCCACTTTGCCGCCGTATATGTACTATACATAGTACCAGCAAGTGGTTAAAGCACCTACCGCTCCAACATGATTTTCTGTTGGAATACAGAATCGTATTTTGTGCAACAACTACTGTACATCAGTATTTAGTAGAGATATTCTTCAACCAGTAAATAAGTTTATAAGTTTGTATCAGCACCCATGGCAGAGGTCGGCAAGACGTCGATCGGTTGACCGCGGGGGACCGATAGGTCGATCGTGAGCACGGCTCTGCCTCCCGCCAGCCTCCACCACTCTCCTGTTAGCTGTGGAGGCGGGAGCTGGTTGGAGGGCGAGGGGCGGGAGCTGCTCAGTGAACTCCGGCAGCTCCCACTCCCACCTTCCACCCAGCACTATGCTATCATCTGATCTCTGCCCTGATGAACACATGCTTGCAGGTAAGTGCTACCTACATAGCGTTGTGTGTATGGGGTCAGGGGTACACTGTCGGAGGGGGGACAGAGATCACTATGGGGGGGGCTTGATGTGAAGGGGATCAGACGACATTGTTTTGGGGG
>BLSH010086799.1:124780-140901 GCA_018402905.1 Glandirana rugosa
ACAACGACACACCACCCGTACTTCGGTCCCGGTCCCTACAGCAGGCCGGGCCCTCGACTCCACTGGTAATTGGGCGTTGTTTCCCCGTGTGTCCGTAGTGAGGCTGTCGGGTCTAGTAAACAGAGGTAACTCTAACTAAATACTGCGGGGAGTAAATTTCAGGGTTATGGGGGAAGAATAAAAATGAGTCCCTTTTCTGTATCCCATATGGTATCAAGTCCCCATCCGTTGGAAAGTCTCCAACTCTAGATGGACCTGTTGTACCTCTTTTCGTTTCTAAGGGTCCCGGGGGGCAGAGGACACTGCTATGGGGGGCAGAGGACACTACAGTGGAAGGGAGATGTGAAGGAGACTGTCTTTTTATTGGGAGCTTGGTAGTTTGTTTTCCCCCTGGGAATCTTTGCTTTTCTCCATGTTGTCCAGGTAGATCTCAACCTCTGAAAGGTTGCCTACCCCTGAACTATGGTATACCCTATGTCTTTTCCCTGAGTAAAAATAAGAAGGGGGTATTGGGACTTTAAATGAGGGGCGTCATAAATCAATCTCAATGGAGACAAATGATCTGGGCTGTCGGAGTGATGCCTGTGTGCCCCTTTGTTGCGGGTTAATGGTCACCTCAGCTCCCGGGCCGGACGACATCCCTGGCCCTGGCTTCATGCCCACCACACAGCAACATGTTCCATCTTTTGTGAGTATTCATAAATTGACGTTCTGCCTTTTTCCCGTAGTGCTCTGCCCAACATCAGACTGGATCACCTTATATGTTTTTTGTAGATATACCATAGCACCCGCCCCTGAAGAAGTGTTGTATACACGAAACGCGTCGGACATTTAGGATGTGGCTATATGCCCTATGGGATTCCTTTCAATGACCTACTTACATCTACATCTAACATTATTTTACCACTCATGTACCAATCAATTTTTTCTATGTGCCGCCCAGCTCTGATACAGATGTGTGTACATGAATTTATACAATCTATTTAATCAATTTTCAACTTATCATTTCTAGATGCTACCAACTTTTTAGATCCATGTAGATATATGAATTATGACATTTATGCCATGCCCTTGTGCATGTATATTCTTGGTATTTTTATTGGAATAATGACTTTTGATATGTACTGTGTATTCAATCATGTCAATAAAACATGTTTATACTGTTTTACCTCATGGGTTAAGTGCCTCAATTAAAGTCCCAATCCCCTTCTTTTTCTGCAATTTCCCTGAATAAAGTTTCTTGTTTCCTGTCTGCAGTTAAGCAGTGTGTGTTAATTTTCTATTTGTAGCCCACTAGAACCCCCGCTGAGTAGTACCCACACTCAGCAGATCCCCAGCTCATTAGTACCCTTTGTTCAGCAGATCCCTTGCTCAGTAGTACCCTTTGTTCAGCAGATCCCTTGCTCAGTAGTAACCCCCAGCATTGCTGATCCCCTAGTAATCCTAGGGCCGCTGATAACGGGGTATCACCAGCCCTCCTGTACTGGGCCCAGCTCTGCCAACTCAACAGGGGGGGCCCGGAGGTAGAGTGGGCGGGGACTCCCAAATTCTGTCCACCAATGAGCTAATCCCTGCTGTGCCGCTATTCAGAAAAAATAACTTCTCCAGGCCCCCTGTGTTCAGTGGGTACGGGGGACAGAAAACTGACTATTTAAACACTTTCGTATTTAGGCGGAGTAATCCCCAGCAGAGCTCCCGGCCGGCCGTGGTGTATTGATGCAGAAGAGGCCGGGCTTCAATGTAGATGTGTGGGGCGCTGCTGTGGATTATTCCACCTAAACCCGGAAGTGATTAAATAGTCTGCTTTCTGTCCCCCGGTACCCACTGAACACAGGGGGCCATAAAAGTTTTCTCATTGGTGGACAGAATTTGAAAGTTCCCAGATGCTCTACCTCTGCCCCCCTCTACCTAGATTCTTCGAGCCCTAGTTGCTGCCCAGCTCGGTACCCAGGAGGAAGGGATAGGGCCAGTGGCGGCCCGTAGCGCAGGGGTGCCGCCCCCATCCATGTGTCTGGCCCCCTATTCTACACGCAGGGCGCTGGACGCATGGATTCCAATTGGGTTATTTATTTTTTTTGAAGCACGTGATTACAGCCAGAGGCTCTAATAGGCTTCAAAAAAGGTGGTCTCGGGGTCCAGAGCACTGCGCCTCAAGCACATTCACTTGTGTGACAATAGCAACTGAATATTCACTATTGTCTTCCTGATTCTCCTCCCAGCCAATCAGGAAGTGGGTCCTGAGAACCGTCACCCGATTGGCCGATAGCAGAGGTGATCCGATTGGCCACCTAAGAGGAGGAGGGTGGAGAAGCACGGCGCAAGGAGGAGAGGAGGGAGGAGACGAATGATATGATGCAGGGGAGGAGGAGACGCAGGGGAGGCCACTGCCCGGAGGAGCGCTGCCCCTGATCTAGATGTGGTAAGTGTGGGGCCAAACGACCGGTGGCGGGAGGCGCGAGTGACCCAACCGACCGCTGGGTGGTGCCCCCCAAAAAAGATATACCACCAGCCGCCGCTGGATAGGACCAAAACGATCCACCTGAGAAGCACTGCACTTGGGCCCCCAGAAGCCAGACTGGGGGGGGGGGTAACATTACTGCATTTGAACTCTTGGTTAATACCAAGCATGTTTGGAGTGACACTAGTGCTGTAGATTAGGGTACACTAGTGTTGCCAACGGAAGAGGGAGCCACAGTGGATCACTTTTCAGAGGGTGTTTGACAGGTGGCAAGGAAGCATTATATTGCCTCCTCACCAGTTGATTTAATCCCTAAAAATCTGCACCACCTCCCTGCAACTGTGTTCATTGTACATGGATGTGAGGCTTCCCCATTCAGTGGAGTGGGTTGCATTTGGGCACTGAACACGATGGGGGGATATTTTTGTATACCCACATGTAGTGCTACCCCCGCAGGAGCCGCTTACATTTGTGTGCCCCGGTCTCCCACTGATTGATCCACAGCCAGTCACAGAGTATTTTCACACAGCCCCTCGTTATCTCCAATGAACAGTCCAGGGGATTTGCTTTTATGTTTTATTTGGAGAACTTGGATAGGAGAAGGGAATTAGTAGGGTACCCCAAATTAATAGCCGGCAATGAGAAGGGGCAGTAGCCCCCTCCTCTCCTGGACCTCTCTCTTTGGAGGAAGACCCAGAGCCCATGTGCTCTTCATATAAAAATACAGTTACCCAGCATGCCATGGGGCACATCCCCTTCTAATTGGCCAGGGCTGTATAGACATCCATGTTCTCATCTGCATGGTTTTCTCCCTCTGTCCAGTACATCCGATAGCTGTCAGACCAGTGTGGGACTTTCAAGACAGCATGAGCAGCAGCAGAGAACACCGAGCAGCTCTCTCTAGCACCTACCTAGGAGGGAGCTACACACATTTGCTGCCTTTGCCATTACCCCCTCCTAATTAGTGCACTCTGTACATTACCCACTCCTGACCTCTGCACTCTGTATATTTAACACTCCTGACCCCTGAATTGTATGCATTAGCACTCCTGACCCCTGGTCTATGTACATTACCCACTCCTGACCTCTGCACTATGTATATTTAACACTCCTGACCTCTGCACTATGTATATTTAACACTCCTGACCTCTGTACTATGTATATTTAATACTCCTGACCTCTGCACTATGTATATTTAACACTCCTGACCTCTGTACTATGTATATTTAACACTCCTGACCTCTGCACTATGTATATTTAACACTCCTGACCTCTGTACTATGTATATTTAACACTCCTGACCTCTGCACTATGTATATTTAACACTCCTGACCTCTGCACTACATACATCACCCCATCCTAGCCACTGCACTCTGTATATTACATATCCCAGACCCCTGCATTCTATGCAATACTCACTCCTGACCCCTGAACTATGTACATTGCTCAGTCATGGCCACTGATCTACATGCATTACCCATTCCTGACCTCTACACTCTGTATATTACCCATTCCTGACCTCTGCACTCTGTATATTAAACACTCCTGCCCTCTTCAACTCTGTATAGTAAACATTCCTGACCTCTGCACTCTGCATATTAAACACTCCTGACCTCTGTATATTAAACACTCCTGACCTCTGCACTGTGCATATTAAACATTCCTGACCTCTGCACTCTGTATAATAAACAATGCTGACCTCTGCACTCTGTATATTGCCCATTCCTGACCTCTGCACCCTGTATTTTAAACACTCCTTACATCTGCACTCTGTATATCACCCATTCCTGACCTCTGCACTCTGTATATTAAACACTCCTGACCTCTGCACTCCGTATATTAAACACTCCTGAACCCTGCACTCTGTATATTACCCATTCCTGACCTCTGCACTCTGTATATTAAACACTCCTGAACCCTGTACTCTGTATATTAAACACTCCTAAACCCTGCACGCTGTATATTAAACATTCCTGCCTTCTGTATATTAAATACTCCTGACCTCTACACTCTGTATATTAAACACTCCTGACCTCTGCACTCTGTATATTGCCCATTCCTGACCTCTGCACCCTGTATATTAAACACTCCTTACCTCTGCACTCTGTATATTACCAATTCCTGACCTCTGCACTCTGTATATTAAACACTCTTGACCTCTGCACTCTGTATATTAAACACTCCTGCCCTCTGCACTCTGTATATTAAACATTCCTGACCTCTGCACTCTGTATATTAAACACTCCTGAATCCTGCACTCTGTATATTAAACACTCCTGAACCCTGCAGTCTGTATATTAATCACTCCTGAACTCTGCACTCTGTATATTAAACACTTCTGCACTCTGTATATTAAACATTCTTGACCTCGACACTCTGTATATTAAACACTCCTGAACCCTGCACTCTGTATATTAAACACTCCTGAACCCTGTACTCTACATATTACACCCTCCTGCCCTCTGCACTCTGTATATTAAACACTCTTGACCTCTGCACTTTGTATATTAAACACTTCTGAATCCTGCACTCTGTATATTAAACATTCCTGACCTCTGCACTCTGTATATTAAACACTCCGGATCTCTGCACCCTGTATATTAAACACTCCCGAACCCTGCACTCTGTATATTAAACATTCCTGAACCCTGCACTCTGTATATTAAACATTCCTGCACTCTGCACTCTGTATATTAAACATTCTTGACCTCTGCACTCTGTATATTAAACACTCCTTACCTCTGCACTCTGTATATTACCCATTCCTGACCTCTGCACTCTGTATATTACCCATTCCTGATCTCTGCACTCTGTATGTTAAACACTCCTGAACCCTGCACTCTGTATATTAAACACTCCTGCCCTCTGCAACTCTGTATAATAAACATTCCTGACCTCTGCACTTTGTATATTAAACACTCCTGCCCTCTGCATATTAAACACTCCTTACCTCTGCACTGTGTATTACTGACCTCTGCACTCTGTATATTAAACACCCCTGACCTCTGAACTCTGTATATTGCCCATTCCTGACCTCTGCACCCTGTATATTAAACACTCCTTACCTCTGCACTCTGTATAATACCCATTCCTGACCTCTGCATGTTGTATATTACCCATTCCTGACCTCTGCACTCTGTATATTAAACACTCCTGACCTCTGCACTCTGTATATTGCCCATTCCTGACCTCTGCACTCTGTATATTAAACACTCCAGAACCCTGCACTCTGTATATTACCCATTCCTGACCTCTGCACTCTTTATATTAAACACTCCTGAACCCTGCACTCTGTATATTAAACACTCCTAATCTCTGCACCCTGTATATTAAACACTCCTGAACCCTGCACTCTCTATATTAAACACTCCTGAACCCTGCACTATGTATATTAAACATTCCTGCCCTCTGCACTCTGTATATTAAATACTCCTGATCCCTGCACTCTGTATATTGCCCATTCCTGACCTCTGCACCCTGTATATTAAACACTCCTTACCTCTGCACTCTGTATATTACCCACTCCTGACCTCCGCACTCTGTATATTAAACACTACTGACCTCTGCACTCTGTATATTAAACACTCCTGACCTCTGCACTCTGTATATTAAACACTCCTGCCCTCTGCACTCTGTATATTAAACATTCTTGACCTCGGCACTCTGTATATTAAACACTCCTGAACCCTGCACTCTGTATATTAAACACTCCTGAACCCTGTACTCTATATATTACACCCTCCTGCCCTCTGCACTCTGTATATTAAACACTCTTGACCTCTGCACTTTGTATATTAAACACTTCTGAATCCTGCGCTCTGTATATTAAACATTCCTGACCTCTGCACTCTGTATATTAAACACTCCTGATCTCTGCACCCTGTATATTAAACACTCCCGAACCCTGAACTCTGTATATTAAACATTATTGACCTCTGCACTCTGTATATTACCCATTCCTGACCTCAGCACTCTGTATATTACCCATTCCTGACCTCTGCACTCTGTATATTAAACACTCCTGAACCCTGCACTCTGTATATTAAACACTCCTGCCCTCTGCAACTCTGTATAATAAACATTCCTGACCTCTGCACTCTGTATATTAAACACTCCTGCCCTCTGCATATTAAACACTCCTTACCTCTGCACTGTGTATTACTGACCTCTGCACTCTGTATATTAAACACCCCTGAACTCTGTATATTACCCATTCCTGACCTCTGCACTCTGTGTATTAAACACTCCTGAACCCTGCACTCTGTATATTAAACACTCCTGATCTCTGCACCCTGTATATTAAACACTCCTGAACCCTGCACTCTCTATATTAAACACTCCTGAACCCTGCACTCTGTATATTAAACATTCCTGCCCTCTGTACTCTGTATATTAAATACTCCTGACCTCTGCACTCTGTATATTAAACACTCCTGACCTCTGCACTCCGCATAATGCCCATTCCTGACCTCTGCACCCTGTATATTAAACACTCCTTACCTCTGCACTCTGTTTATTACCCATTCCTGACCTCTGCACTCTGTATATTAAACACTCCTGCCCTCTGCACTCTGTAAATTAAACATTCCTGACATCTGCACTCTGTATATTAAACAGTCCTGCCCTCTGTACTCTGTATATTAAACATTCCTGACCTCTGCACTCTGTATATTAGACACTCCTGAATCCTGCACTCTGTATGTTAAACACTCCTGAATCCTGCAGTCTGTATATTAATCACTCCTGAACCCTGCACTCTGTATATTAAACACTCCTGCCCTCTGCACTCTATATATTAAATGTTCCTGACCTCTGCACTCTGTATATTAAACACTCCTGACCTCTGCACTCCGTATATTGCCCATTCCTGACCTCTGCACCCTGTATATTAAACACTCCTTAACTCTGCACTCTGTTTATTACCCATTCCTGACCTCTGCACTCTGTATATTAAACACTCCTGCCCTCTGCACTCTGTAAATTAAACATTCCTGACCTCTGCACTCTGTATATTAAACACTCCTGCCCTCTGTACTCTGTATATTAAACATTCCTGACCACTGCACTCTGTATATTAAACACTCCTGAATACTGCACTCTGTATATTAAACACTCCTGAACCCTGCAGTCTGTATATTAATCACTCCTGAACCCTGCACTCTGTATATTAAACACTCCTGCCCTCTGCGCTCTGTATATTAAATGTTCCTGACCTCTGCACTCTGTATATTAAACACTCTTGATCTCTGCACCCTATATATTAAACACTCCTGAACCCTGCACTCTGTATATTAAATACTCCTGACTAGAGTTGAGCGAACCCGGACTGTAAAGTTCGGGTCCGTACCGAACTTTTGGGTGTCCGGGACAATCATCTTAAAACTATAAATTAGCGGGGAGAAGCCATACCACTGTTCTAAGAACAGTGATATGATATATCACTGTTCTTAGAACAGTGGTATGGCTTCTCCCTGCTAATTTATAGTTTTCACACACAGTTTGCAGATGTTCTACGAACAGTGATATGGCTTCTCGGCTAATGTATACTTTTCTCACACAGTTTTAAGATGATTGTAGAATCTACAATCATCTTAAAACTGTGTGATAAAAGTATAAATTAGCCTGGAGAAGCCATATCACTGTTCTTAGAACAGTGATATGGCTTCTCCCCGCTAATTTATACTTTTCACAGTTTGAAGATAGTCCACATCCACCTCCATTTTTGATTTTTTTATGTGATTTTTAAGTTTATTTGTTATTTTAAGTTATTTCCCTTTCCCCATTTCTTTGTAGGGCACGTGTCCGACCCTTACCCCCATTTTCCTTCCTTTTGTAGACCTCTAGGACTTTCCAGGACTTTGTTACAGCCATTTTTGTGCCTAAAAGTTCAGGTCCCCATTGATCTCGATGGGGTTCGGGGTCCATGTCAAAGTTCGGGTCCTGTCCGAACTTTGTCCCGAAGTTCGGCCGAACCAGCAGAACCCGAACTTCCAGAGGTTCGATCAACTCTACTCCTGACATCTGCACTTTGTATATTAAACACTCCTGAATCCTGCACTATGCACGTACCCCTGACTCCCTCAAACTGTACGGTACATCCTACTGAAACTACAGTCCTGACCCCTTCACTCTGTACATTAAATATTCTTGACACCTGCATTTTGTAAATTATATGCATACACCTGACACCTACCCTCCCACTGTTTTGCCACACCAATATTTCTCCAAGGCACACAGTCAGAGCGGCCTCCTTCTTCTCTGCTTGCTGCCTGCTGGCTAGGGAAAGGGGTGGTCAGGCTGAGGCCCCAGGCCCTGTCAGGTGGGGGAGCCCTGTCAGGTAGTCTGTATGAGTCCCCATGATTTATAGCAGCAGCCCTAAGTAACCACCAGCTCTGCTGATCCCCCACTCAGTAGTAACCTCCAGCTCTGCTGATCCTCATCCACTCAGTCCTCTCGGCCCCCATTCACCTTTCAATATCGCGCTCCCACCAAGTGTGCCGTCTGCTAGTCGCCCCACTCTGGTCCAGACCCCGCTCACCTTCCTGCTCCACACCAGATCTGACGTCTGCACCAGACACTCCCAGAATATATACACATGAACCTCAAGTGACTGCTGGTGACATCTTTCCGGTTCCCTTGTTGGTTTCCCAGTGCATCCTGGGATATCCCATACCTGCAATACCTCCAAAGCAAAGAAAAGCTAAAGCTGAATAAAAGCCCCTCAAAATCTGCAGATGCTGTTAGCGAGCGTTGCCATAGACTTCTATGGAGGCTTTGGAGACGCTTTGAAGCACCAAGAAAGTGACATGGGGGATCATTTTTTAAGCGAAGCAAACACAGCGCGTGACCAGGACTGTAAGGTAAGCACTTTATTTTGTGTGGGGGGGGGGGTGGCAAGAGGGTGGTCACCCTCAGGTGGCCATGCCCCCTCACTCAGGACTGATCAATCCTCAAACAGGCAGGTGGCACCTGACTTCCTGGAGGCGGAGGAGGTAGGGGGGGATCTCTATAACTGTGTGTCTCGGTTTTGATTCATGATTGATTGATTGGCATGTCTCAGAGTGGTCCGTGATGGAGCAAACATCGCGCCAGCCCAGCTTGAGCCTTGAGGTACAACACCATGTGTGAGGCAGGAGGAGGCTGCAGAGCGGTCCTGATCTGTGATATGTTTGGACTTTTTTTTTGGGGGGGGGGGGGAGATCACGATGGCTGAGAGGGGTCTCTCTCTCTCTCTGATTTTTTTTTGGAGGGGGAACGTTCTGTTTTTGGTTGTAACATGGAAAACATTTGGAAAATTTCAAGGGGTATGAATACTTTTTCAAGGCACTGTTCATGCTCTGTGTAATGGTTTTGCACAGAGCAGCCCCAATCCTCTTCTCGGGTCCCACGCTGGCGCTCCTATCTCCTCCCTCCTGCCAAATGCCCCCACACCAAGCACCTTGCATTGGGGGTAATCAAGCAGGTGCTCTCCCGACCCGCGGCTCTGTGTGTCGATTCACACACGGAGCCGTGGCTCGGCTCCACCCCCTCCATCTTCTGATTCCCTCACTGGCTGTGATTGACAGCAGCGGGATCCAATGACTCCTGCTGCTGCCAAAAGCCAATCAGAAGTGCGAGTCCCTGGAGAGCAGAGGCTCTTGAGGACATCGCTGGATAGAGGTGGGGCTCAGGTAAGTATTAGGGGGCATGGGGGGGGGGGTTGCTGCACGCAGAAGGTTTTTTACCTTCATGCATATAATGCATGAAGGTAAAAAATAAAAACTGTGACTTTACAACCACTTTAATGGATCAGTAGCAAATATCTTCTGACAAGAGCTTCATGTCCCCTTGGTGGAAAATGGCAAAGTCTCAACTGTATGTAGGAGCTCTGTGTCACCTTAGTATAAAAAAAGCAAGATCTCAGCTGTATGTAGGAGCTCTGTGTCACCTTAGTATAAAAAAAGCAAGATCTCAGCTGTATGTAGGAGCTCTGTGTCCCCTTAGTAGAAAATACCAGCCCACCTGGCTGTCTTGAGAAATGTCCCAGAGGAAGGGATTTAGGCTAGCTGTGACACTGTCCCATGAAAGAATGCTGGATATTGCATCTAGCAGCCTTCTCCCTTATTGGCCCCTGGGGGTGATCAGATAGAGGAACGCAGTCCCTTGAATCCGGTTTCTTGCACAAACTGCTGCTCAGGCCTCCTGCTGGACAGATCTTTGCTCGCTGGGCAGGGTGTCTCCTGGGTGAGATGGTAGGTTAGTGGAGATCCCGCTGCAGCTTCTCTTCCTCTCTCCACAGCTCCAGCCTGCAGGCAGAGCCCCCCACCCCAGGGTCCCCTCACAGCCCTCACGACTCCATCTTCCCCCTGACAACAACCACCTGCTGCCCAGGCTCTTCTATATTTATCAACCCATCCAACCACCTTGCCAGGCCTCCTGCCTGGAAATTGGTCTGATTCTCATAAATATGCAGATCACTGCCCCCTCACCTCCGCCCACTAGCTTCTAGAACTTTCTGATAGTTTCTAGAACCAGGGGGAGGGGCCAGAAGGCCTGACCTGTAGAGCCTTCCAGCCTGATCTACATCTGAACCCACAGCAATTACCCAGACTCAATTAAGCTACTGTGAGTCCTAACAACTTTGTACACTAGAGGGTGCTACATCCCATAACCCTTGCAGCTGTAACCCTAACACTAACCCATGCATGTTGCCTTCCTATATCTCTAGCTTTCACACTAATCCTCCCTTTGACTCTAAATGGAAGAAACACCGCTCTCCTGACCAGCCCATGTGACATGAAAGTAAAGAGTAGCCTCAGCCTACATGTCTCTACCAAACCACGCCCCCTGATGCATCATAGGGTCCCTCCCTGTGACCCTAACACTAACCCTGACACTAGCCATAACGCTGACTCTGCTTGTTACCCTTATATTATTAACAACTGTCCTGGCAACCCTAACTGCAGCCCTCACCCTTGCCCTCCCTGCAACCTTAACACTAACCTCTCTGTAGCCCTAACACTAACCCTCCCTGTAAACCTAACACTAAATGACCTGTAACTTTAAGGCTGGCCATAGATGGATCCATTTTTTTCAGTCAGCTGGTGGGCTGATCGAAAAAACGACTGAACAGATTCCCCCTCCATACAAAAGAGATGGATGAGGGAGTCCTCTTCACTCTGTCATTGTATTCTGGAAGCAGGACTGATCAGCACTGATTGGCTGCATCGCTGATCGAAACAACACAAATTATTCAACATGCCAGTTTGTGAGACGTCGATCATTAGATTGACTTCTCACGTAAGGGAATGGCCATAGATGGATCGAATATTGGTCAGTTCCTGCTGAACCATCTAAATTTGGATCCATCTATGGCCAGCTTAACACTCTCCCCAAAATCCTAACACCAGCCTTCACTGTAAGCCTAAATCCAACCATCGCACACACGTCTTGTAACAACACCACCAACACCAATAAAGCTGAATAATAAAATAAAAAAGTACAAATTTGAAAGTAGAAAAGTGTCAAAGAAAGTGATCTTTGCAGGTAAAATAAATGGTCAGGTCAGCTGGCACGTATCATGCTTGCCAAGCCCGGGAACCACTCTCAACTACCTGGGTAAAGGAGAGGTTGTGGGTGTGTGGCATGCACATGTGGGAGCCAATTACCTCTTCTTCAATCCTAAGATTGAAATCTGTGTTTTAGTTCATTATAAAGGTGTTCAGTAGGGTTGAGGTCGGGAGTCTCCAGTTCCTCCACAACAAACTGGTCAAGCCATGTCTTTATGGAGATGTTGGAGGAGAAGACTGGGCTTATTCCAATTTACCCCATAGGCGATCAGTAGGGTTGAGGTCAGGGCTCTGTGCAGGACACTCCAGTTCCTCCAGAGACCACACCAGACTGGCCAAACCATATCTTTATTAAGATATTGGATGAGAAGACCTGGCTCATTCCAATTCATCCCAAAGGTGTTCAGTAGGGTTGAGGTCAAGGCTCTGTGCAGGACACGCAAATTCCTCCACACCAAACTGGTCAAGCCATGTCTTTATGGAGATGTTGGAGAATAAGACCGGGCTCATTCCAATTTATCCCATAGGTGATCAGTAGGGTTGAGGTCAGGACTCTGTGCTGGACACTCCAGTTGCTTCACACCCACACTGGCCAAACGATATCTTTATGAGGATGTTGGATGAGAAGACCTGGCTCATTCCAATTCATCCCAAAGGTGTTCAGTTTTGTTGAGGTCAGGGCTCTGTATAGGACACTCCAGTTCCTCCACACCAAACTGGTCAAACCATATCTTTATGGAGATGTTGGAAGAGAAGACCACGCTCATTCCAATTTATCCCATAGGCGATCAGTTTTGTTGAGGTCAGGGCTCTGTATAGGACACTCCAGTTCCTCCACACCAAACTGGTCAAGCCATGTCTTTATGGAGATGTTGGAGGATAAGACCAGGCTCATTCCAATTTATCCCAAAGGTGATCAGTGGGGTTGAGGTCAGGACTATGTATAGGACACTCCAGTTCCCTCACACCAAACTGGTCAGACCATGTCTTTATGGAAATGTTGGAGGAGAAGACCTGGCTCATTCTAATTTATCCCAAAGGTGGCCAGTAGGGTTGAGGTCAGGGCTTTGTGCAGGACACTCCAGTTCCTCCACACCAAACTGGTCAAGCTATATCTTTTTAGAGATGTTGGAAGAGAAGAGCTGTCTTATTCCAATTTATCCCATAGGTGATCAGTAGGGTTGAGGTCAGGGCTCTGTGCAGGACACTCCGGTTCCTCCACACCAAACTGGTCAAGCCATGTCTTCACGGAAATGTTGAATGAATTCCAATTTATCCCATAGGTGATCAGTAGGGTTGAGGTCAGGGCGCTGTGCAGGACACAAGGACTTGTCAAATACTTGGGCGTCTTTATTTCTAGCTGACAACTTTTTTTGTGAATGAATAGGGGTACATTGCACCCCATACTCATTAAAGGGGGGGGGGTTGTATCTTAGTACCCTCTTATTGTTAAAGGGGTTAAAGAGGGTTTCCAGATTCCAATAAGCCTCCACCCACAGACTCCCACATCTTTGCCCTGGGTCCAAAACCAAACAATACACCGCTCAGGCTAGAGGTGGTAAAACCGTTGTGAACCCGGGATGCCTGCAACGGCTCGCCACTGTGAATCATACATGAACTTCCTGTATAGCACCGCCTCCTGTCACATGGACAGGGCAAAGGGGGTGGAGTCAGGGGTGGAGCCAATGGGGCGGAAAAATGAGGTTTCACCTAGGGTGTCAAACATCCTTGCACCAGCCCTGGACAGGGGAAGACCCTTCAGCATCCAATGTGTGGACTTTCAGTGCTGGGCCAAGGTCATCCAGCACCCAGGGCACAGATGGATTTAGACAGGTAAGCAGCACTCCACAGGTAGATTCTTCAGCTTGCGATTTATTGAAACATTAATGACTAAGCTCGTACCTATCGAGTGAAACGCGCCTACCTACCTGTACTCACCTGTACCTGTACATGCCTTTGTTTCAATTTCAAATTTCAATTTCAAAATTTCAATTGCAAAACCTCATTTTGCCGCCCCATTGGCTCCACCCCTGACTCCACCCCCTTTGCCATGCCCATGTGACAGAAGGCGGTGCTATACAGGAAGCATTGGCTCTGCTTTCCCTAGCGCTGGTTCCAGTGCTGCGCTGCACCTTTAATTACACTACCGGTCGGAGGGAGCAGCAACCTGAGACTCAGTTAGTTACACGCTGCAGCCTGCAGACACGGAGGGAAACCAGGGGCCGGGCGCCCCTAGGCAGCAGTGAGCCCTAGGCGGCTGCCTATTTTGCCTAGTGGTAGCGCCGGCCCTGCCCTGTCACCAGTCTAGGAAGCGTTCTTCTCACCTGTATTGTATGAACACGCTTGTTATGGTCGCGCGTTTGTGAGTATATCACTTGTTTTTATCTATTTGATAAAATGTAGTGGTGGTAATGCGCTAGGTCGGTGCCGGCATGACTCACTAAAACGCATCAACCCCATGGTTCCAGTATTTCACTCCCAACCCTGCTCTATAAATCTCAGCTTGTTTCTTATCCCAGACCGACTCATCGCAACCTTCGGCAAAACACGAGATGGCACAAAATAAATGCTTTCTAATTGCCTCCATAGACGACCCTTAATATCTCCTAAATATTTATGAAATGAAACCTCTGAAGCCATATTGAGTAATTTGCCTTGACTGGTGCTTGCACGGTCCTCATTCTCCGCACATATGACAATACTTTGTTTTTTTACACCACCAACCCCCCCCCCCAACCACCACAACCGTCTGCCGATTAACAAAGAACTTTCCACAAAGGAGATTCTGTCCGGTTTGTAAGGCGGTGGTGTAAAATTCGGACTGTAGGGCCACAGTTCAGCGCTTTAATGTGGAACAGTTGGAGGGTGGGGACCGGAGCGGAGGTTGGCCTATTCTCTGAAGGGTCTACTTTAGTCACACCACCTGCTCCCCCTTTTATTCCCAGACCTAACCAGTCAGGACAATATGAACAGCCGGCTGTTTGGTCTCAATACCTCGAACACACAGCACCAGACGTTGCAAGCCCTGTTAAGAAAAGATAAATTAAGTGATCAATACGTAGTGGGACCTGCTTAGCAGTTGAGGGCAATGACAGATCAGACAAGTAAAAAAAAAAAAAAAAAGTCAAACAGTCATGTCTTACACTGAGCCGAGAGGAGAGGAGGGGGCGAGCGCTCAGAGGAGGCACAAGAGTCTCTGAGCAGATCCTGGGGTCACCATTTATGTCATGGGATGAGGACAATGTCTAATGAGATAAACAATGTAGCAAATGTATCAATCACCAAGTTCTCAAATAAGCTTTCCTATGTCCCCGGTCATTTTCCATCGGTCCTCAGCTTCCATTAAAATAATCCCTGGTGGTGATCCCGCCATGAGGGTCCTTGCTTGGTCAGTTCCTGGTAACGGTGACACCGCTTTGTCTCTTGCGTTGTCACCAGGGCTTTTCTTCTCAGAGGATAGGTGGCGGGACAAGGTCATCTAGAGCTCAAGGTGAACATGGACTGGGTAATGTGTTAGGATCTATACTGGTATGGACTGGGTAATGTGTTAGGATCTATACTGGTATGGACTGGGTAATGTGTTAGGATCTATACTGGTATGGACTGGGTAATGTGTTAGGACCTATACTGGTATGGACTGGGTAATGTGTTAGGACCTATACTGGTATGGGCTGGGTAATGTGTTAGGACCTATACTGGTATGGACTGGGTAATGTGTTAGGATCTATACTGGTATGGACTGGGTAATGTGTTAGGATCCATACTGGTATGGACTGGGTAATGTGTTAGGACCTATACTGGTATGGGCTGGGTAATGTGTTAGGACCTATACTGGTATGGACCGGGTAATGTGTTAGGACCTATACTGGTATGGGCTGGGTAATGTGTTAGGACCTATACTGGTATGGACTGGGTAATGTGTTAGGATCTATACTGGTATGGACTGGGTAATGTGTTAGGATCTATACTGGTATGGACTGGGTAATGTGTTAGGATCCATACTGGTATGGACTGGGTAATGTGTTAGGACCTATACTGGTATGGGCTGGGTAATGTGTTAGGACCTATACTGGTATGGACCGGGTAATGTGTTAGGACCTATACTGGTATGGGCT
>BLSH010086801.1:25271-37729 GCA_018402905.1 Glandirana rugosa
CGAACCACTTGTGAATGACTGGCATGATAACCGTGTAAATGACCCCTCTTCCTCCTCCTCCTGTGCCACATCCTCTTCCATCATCGCCCGAAGTGTTTTTTTCAAGGAGACATAGAAGTGGGATAGTAACGCTGAGAACAGCGTCATCTGCACTGGCCGTGTTGGTGGAGTACTCAAAACACCGCAATATGGTATACAGGTCTCGCATGGAGGCCTACTCGTTGGTGGTGAAGTGGTGCTGTTCCGCAGAGCGACTGACCCATGCGTGCTGCAGCTGAAACTCCACTATTGCCTGCTGCTGCTCGCACAGTCTCTCCAGCATGTGCAAGGTGGAGTTCCACCTTGTGGGTACGTCGCATATGAGGCGGTGAGCGGGAAGGCCGAAGTTCTGCTGCAGCACAGACAGGCGAGCAGCAGCAGGGTGAGAACGCCGAAAGTGCGCTCAGATGGTCCACATTTTATGCAGCAGCTCTGACATATCCAGGTAGTTTTTTAGAAAATTCTGTACCACCAAATTCAGCACATGCGCCAGGCAAGGGATGTGCGTCAAACCGGCTCGGCCCAGAGCTGCTACGAGATTTCAGCCATTGTCGCACACCACCAGGTCGGGCTTGAGACTCAGTGGCAACAACCACTCATTGGTCTGTTGTTCAATGACCATCCACAGCTCCTGCGCAGTGTGGGGTTTATCCCCCAAACATATCCGTTTTAAAACAGCCTGCTGTCGTTTCCCTCTGGATGTGCTGATGTTGGTGGTGAAGGTGTTAAGCTGAGTGGATGAGTAGGTGGTCAAGGAGGAGGAAGCGCAGTAGGAGGAGGAGGCAACAGGAGGGAAAGAGAAATGCCCTGCAATCCTTGGTGGTGGAAGGACACGCGCCAAATGGCTAGCCGGCTCAGGCCCACCCGCCACTACATTTACCCAGTGTGCAGTTAGCAAGATATAGCGTCCCTGCCCATGCTTACTGGTCCATGTATCAGTGGTTTTGTGGACCTTGCCACTGATGGCGTTGCGCAGTGCACACTTGATCTTTTCCCCGACTTGTTTGTGCAGGGAAGGGATGGCTCACCTTTAAAAGTAGTGGTGGCTGGGAACCACGTACTGTGGGACAGGCACCGCCATCAGGTTTTTGAAACTGTCCGTCTCCACCAGACGGAATGACAGCATTTCAAAGGCCAGGAATTTTGAAATGCTGGCATTCAGGGCCAGGGATCGCGGGTGGGTAGGGGGGTACTTCCTCTTTCTCTGCAGTGTTTGGGAGATGGAGAGCTGTAAGCTTCCATGAGACCATGTGGAAATGCTTGGAGACAGTGGCGGACATGGTGGCGTTGCTGTCATATCGTCTGTTTGCTGGGTGGCAGGTGACACTGTCACTGTGGAGGTAGAGGAAGAGGCCGAGGCAGCAGCAGAAGAGGAAGCAGGAGGAGGCCGAGACCTTTCTTGGATTTTAAGGTAATTATTCCAATGCAGCTTGTGCCTTGAATTTAGATGCCTGGTCATGGGGGTTGTGCTCAAGTTGAGAACATTTATGCCCCGGCTCAGGCTATCATTGCACAGCTTGCAAACCACTCGTGTCTTGTTGTCAGCACATTGTCTGAAGAACTGCCACGCGGGGGAACCCCTTTGAGCTGCCTTTGGTGTGCTAGGTCCCTGGGTGCGGTGGGTAGAAGCAGGCATACTGTCTAGGGGACGCTCACTCCGCTTTTGCAACCTGCTTCCTCTTTTGCTGTGCTGGTGCCTCTGTGCAACCATCACCTCTTCCTCCAAACTGCACACGTCACTCGCATGACCCTCATTCCATGTGGGGTCTAGGACCTCATCATCCTCCACATCATCTTCCACCCATCCTTCACCACTGCCCTCCTTGTCAGTCTGCACACTGAGGCAAGCTGCAGCAGCTGGCAAATGTGTTTCGTCATCATCAGAGATGTGTTGCGCTGGTGTTTCCATGTCCTCATCCTGCAACAGAAGTGGTTGGGCATCGGTGCACTCAATGTCTTCCACTTCTGGGGCAGCGCTATATGGATGGCCCACAGAAATCACACCAGGAGAGTCATCAAAAGCATAAGAGTCTCTTGCAGGACTTGGGGCTCAGACTGATTGGCTAATTTACAAGGGGCTGAGGTGAAAGACAGATGGCCATGGGGTTTGGTTGCCAACTCTGAGCTTTCATCAAGGGACCGGGAGGGAGACAATGTGAAGGAACTGGAGGCATTGTCAGCCACCCAATCTACTGTCGCCTGTACTTGTTTTGGCCTCACCAATAGTTGAGGGGCATTCTGGCCTACCATATACCAGTGAAGGTTCTGTTGGCTACCTGAGGAAGGTGTTTCCCTTGTGCGTGTAGCTGGCACACCTCGACCATGTCCTCTCCTTCCAACAGGAGGTTCATCAACACCACCAACACCAGCAGCACCATGACCACGTCCCTTATTTGCTCTCCTCACAGTGCCCACAAATTTACTATGTAGTCCTATGTAAGTATTTATTAATACCAATTAATACCTTTTTTTTTTTTTGAAAACACCAACACATCCAGACTTTTTATTTTGGTGGAAGAAATGCACCGCTCACACCAACAGCTGGAAGCTCTCCCTTTATAACTAGGAGATGATTTTTGAACAATAATGTGTCACTTACAGCAACAGCTGGAACCTGGCCCTATAGGAGTAGGCAATGATTTTTTGAACAATAATCTGTCTCTCTAAGCAGGGGCCTCTACCTAGTGCAGTCAGATCGTTGTGTAATGCAGGGTTTGATCTGCAATCTGTCACTCAGAGCAGCAGTATGTGAAAATTCAAATTACTCCCACAATCTTATCGTTGTGTACGATCGTAACGATCGTTGTGTTAGGCAGGGTTTGATCTGTAATCTGTCACTCAAAGCAGCAGTATGTGAAATCTCAAATTACTCCAACAATCTGATCGTTGTGCACGATCGTAACGATCGTTGTGTTATGCAGAGTTTGTTCTGCAATCAGTCACTCAAAGCAGCAGTATGTGAAATCTCAAATTTCTTCAATCTGTCCCTCAGAGCAACAGTAGTAGTAATCTCAGGATGCAGGATCAGATGTTAAAATGTCTGCAATCTGTCCCTCACAAAAATGCTGGCAGCTTCCTCTCCCTATACTATTCAGAGTCTCAGAGAGCATGTGACTGCAGCATCAAGTGACTCCAGCTTATATAGAGGCTGGGTCACATGATACACTGGCCAATCACAGCCATGCCATTAGTAGGCATGGCTGTGATGGCTTCTAAGGGCAAACCAGTGAAACGCTTGTTGATTGGCTGCCCTGCAGCTATTCAACATGCGTGATCAACTACCAGAACCCAGAACCCAAACGTTTTTTGAAATGTCCACGTTCGGGTCCGGGTCCCGGACACCCCAAAGTTCAGTACGGACCCGAATGTTACCCTCAACACTACTTATGATGTGAACTTCATGAGAACATGCTATCATCAACTTTAACTAATAGTAAGAATTATTTTAGAATACACCCAAAATGCATTTATTAATATAGCCGGATACATCTACATACAATATAATTAAAGTGCCCCTGACACTAAAAATACATTACAATCAGCTTATAAAAGAACATCTATAATATTTATCTTCTGGGAAGGTGGTGAGTGAAATCTTCCCTCTCTTGAAGAGCGATAGGTATCTGACACTTTAGGATGATTTTCATACTTTGTCCCCCTCTGGTCACTGTAGTTCCTTCTCACTAAGTGACTACATTGTTCTATAGTGATGTAACGGCTGATGGGAGGAACCACTACACCCAGCAGTGGACAAGGTTTCCATCAAACCCAACGTGTCTGATACTAGCTGTGTCCAGAGCAGAAATTAGACTCACCATTCACCTGGAGGGGTAATTATTAAATGTTTATATACTGTATAACAATATTCATTCTCAATACAATAGCAAAATACTAAGATTACAATAATAGAGATCTGGCAATATCTACTGGTAACCCAGTGTTGCTCCACACTCCATATTAGTGGATACATGTTTTTGTATTCAGGTCAGGTCTGAACAGAATTATGTAACATTTTGGGAAAAATATACAGCCAAGAAGTCCAGAACTTGAGGCTATTATAGCAAATATCTCCACAGCCACCATATATTTTCCTCTGGTGCTCAGATAGGCCGGGATCATGGAAATCCAGACGCTGCAGAACACCAGCATGCTGAAGGTGATGTACTTGGCCTCATTAAAACTGTCCGGTAATGTCCTGGCTATAAAAGCAATAATGAAACTCACAGCTGCCAGAAGTTCCATATATCCCAGGACAGAGAAGAAGCCAATAACTGAACCCTCATTACACTGAATTATGATCTTCCCCTGATAAGAGTGAGTGTCCCGATCCTGGAAGGGGGGAGAAATAGACAACCAAGTGATACAGAATATGACTTGAACCAGTGAGAGGACACAAATTATAGAAGTGGGCATTTTGGCTCCCATCAATTTCCTCCAGGAACTCCCAGGTTTGGTGGCTTTAAAAGCAATACACACCATGATACTTTTGGCAAGCAGAGAAGAGACGGCAACTGAGAAGATGACTCCAAAAGAGGTTACACGCAACATGCAGGTTACATCTACTGGATGGCCGAGGAACAAGAAGACACAGAGGAAGCTCAGCATGATGGAGACCAGGAGAAGATAGCTCAGGTTTTGGTTATTAGCTTTAACAATGGGGGTGTCCCGGTAATGTATAAATATCCCCAATATTAAACCAGTCAGAAGACAACAGAGGATGGAGAAAGCTGAAAATACTGCAACAATTGCGTCATCAGTGTAGGAGAGAAATTCCATCAATTTTGGAATACACCGATCCTTCTTCTCATTTGGCCATTCATCATCAGGACATTTCATGCAGTGTTCACTGTCTGCAGGAAAACAATACAAACACAATGAGCATGGGGGTCAGAGCTTCTGAGAAAATTAATTCTCTTACCTTGTTCTCAGATAGCAATGGGATTTCTATCAGTGCATTGTGGGGGTGGAAAAGAGAATATAATAAATAATAAATATTATATACGGTAAATATAATACAAATATAGATTCTAATGTAATACATTACCTAAATATATAGTAGCATATTGGCATGACACAGCACATCACTGATTAGCAGATAGGCTCTGTGATTGGCCCTTCTCATCACATGATGGCTGTGTCCAACCAGAGCCATAATTTAAATGTAACATTTCTACCTGTCACTCAGTCAGCTCTGCTTCCTCGCACAGAGCCTGCAAGTGAGGAGAGAGTAAGTCAATCTGTGCTGCCAGCCAGAGATTGGGGTGAGCTTTGAAGCTTTTTAACTACTTTTCACACACTGATCACCCAGCCAATGTCCCCAGTGTACACACATCTGTCACAGTGTCAAATCCACATTTGTCACAGTGTCAAATCCACATATGTTCCAGTATACCAGTGATCATACACATCACCAGGGATTATTAACATCTGTCACAGTGTACCAGTGATCATCAATATCACTCACCATGTACCTGGGATCAACATCTGTCACAATGTACTCGGTGTCAAATCAACATCTGACTGAGTGTACCAGTGATCATCAACATCTGTCTGAGTGTACCAGTGATCATTAAATATCTGTCACAGTGTACGAGTGATCATCAATATCACTCACCATGTACCAGTGATCAACATCTGTCAGAATGTACTCAGTGTCAAATCAACATCTGTCTGAGTGTACCAGTGATCATAAACATCTGTCTGAGTGTACCAGTGATCATCAACATCTGTCACCGTGTACATGTGTCAAATCCACATCTGTCACAGTGTACCAGTGATCAGTCAACATCTGTTACAGTGTAACAGTGATCATCAATATTGGTTACAATGTACCAGTGATCAATATCTGTCACAGTGTACCTGGTGGCAAATCAACATCTGTCATATTTGTATCAGTGATCACCAACTTTGGCCACAGTGTACCAGTGTCAAATACACATCTGTCACAGTGTGCCAGTGATCAATCAACATCTGCCGCAATGTACCAGTGATCATCATTACCTGTCAAAGTGTACCAGGTATTAACATCTGCGTCAACAACTGTCATATCACCAGGGCACACTCAACATCTGTCATGGTGTCAGCAGTGCAGCATCAACATATGTTCTAATTACAGCATGTCTAAAAATGTATACAGCTGTGAGGAGGCTTTCCAGATACTGAGTATGATTGAGATGAGTAGTGGGAAACTCTCTCTGTCAGAGTCAGATTCGGAGTATGAGCCAGTTGAAAGAAGTGGCTCAATAACAGGTTCTGAGGAGGAGAGAGTCCAAATAAAGAGATTCAGGAGATCTAAGGAGGAGCAGGCATCCACCAGTAGTGCTGTAAATCCTGGTGTAGTGGCAAGTACAAGCAGGGCAGCATTCCCAGATGATAGGCCAGGTACTGGGAAGAGGAGTGTCCTGTCCACCACAAAGAAATAGGGGTCCATACTAGCCTCCCAGACTTGTTTTTAAATCCCCTATGGTTGCCCTCTAATTTGGAAAAACCTACAATCCCCTTTTATAGTGCAGTCAGGCCCTCAGATAGAAATTCAAAATGATACCCCATTTTTTTTTTTACTGATGATTTGTTGAATTTAATTGTGCAGTGGTATAATCTGAATGCAAGCCAATATATTGACAACCATACCTATTCATAGTAAGTCTGTCTATTTGTATGCAGACGCCTCACTATGGAGGAATTTAAAGTTTTTCTTGGACTTATTTTGAATATGGAATGGACAAAATAAAAATGAAGTCCATGCCTATTGGTCTACCCAACTCATACATAACATGTCAGTCTATTCTTCTTGTATGCCCAGGACATGCTATGAGATGATCATGTGGTTTTATACTTTAATGGTAATACCCAGTGCCCTCATCAAAATCATCCTAAATATGAAAAACTGTTCAAAATTTGGCCACTAGTAAAGTTGTATTCAATATTTGTGTAAAATAATCCCTCATCCAATTCACCAGAAGGCTGGGCATTAAACAGTATGCTCCTAGGACAAAGTTGGTAAAATTATATGAAAGAACCATGGGATATACATGCAATTTATGACGGAAAGGACAGTGAGCTAGAGCCCCCTGGAAGCCCTATCTATATATATTTAGCTGCAAAATTGTTTGGCAACTTTTAGAACTGCTATTCTAGTAGGCTTACCATATGTATGTTCATAATTGTATGCAAGTCTCTAACTATTCCACCACCTCTGTCTAAAGCAAACTGTGGCCTGTAGGACAGTGTTGGCCAACCGCAAGGGCTTTCCACAAAGATTGGTCTCCACAAAACTCAAACGAGGGGAGTATCTCTGTGGTATGAAGAGATACCAGCCCTAAAGTGAGAGATACAAGAGATGTCTATATCCCCTCCTCAATCCATGATGACATTTTGGTGGAACTTAAAACAAGACAAGGTCCTGTATAGAAACCAAAATGTGCATTAGACTACAACCAGTTAATGGGGGTGGATATGAACAACCAGATTTTACAGCCCTACTTAGCCAGCAGGAGATCAATCTATTGGTATATATAGGTCAGCATCTATTTATTTCAGTTAGCCCTGTACAATTCTTACATCATCTTTTCTAAATGCATACAAAGATCCCTATCCTACCTGAAATACCAAGAAGATATTTTACAGCCATGTTCTGGAACAAATTAATTCTGATTCAGTGAGAAGACTTCATAAAATACATTTTCCAATATCTCCCTACTACTTAACCAGGCTGCCAGCCCCCAGTTCCAGTAACAGAATTTTGTGATACCCAATACTACTTTTCCTAATGTTTCTCCCTGTCAGGTCTCTGTATTGGAGAGTGCTTCGGGATCTATCACACATTACTACACTATTAGTGAAATATAAATAAAATGAAGATATTTCTCCAATGTCCGCTATCTGTTATTTTCCTTTATGACCATGCCTCTGCCTGCTGTCTGAATTAACCCTGGCCTGTTAATTGACAATGCCTTTGTCTACCACCCAAACTGACCCTGTCCTGTTTATTGACCACGCCTCTGCATGCTACTTGAACTGACCCTGGCCTGTTTATTGACAATACATCTGCCTGCTGCCTAAACTGGCCCTGGACTGTTTATTGACAATGCATCTGCTTGCTCCTGAACTATTAACAATGTTTCTGCCTTCCAGCTGAACTGACTTCTACCTGTTATTTGACCACGTGTTTTACTATATAGTGGGATTCAAGATAATACATGGGTCTTACGCGTGTGCGGGGTTCTAGAGTTTTGAGTTTGGTAATTCTTGGATTAGGGTCTGGAGACTGGAAGCTTCAAAGAGATTTATGGTGGGAAGAAGCCTCTACCTGTGTTCCCAGGTCTTACCTGACTAAGTCCCAAAGCCTCATGTTCCTGCCTGATGCCATCTAACCCTGGCCTGTTAATTAACTATACCTCTACCTACCACCTCAACTGACCATGTCTTGGGAGGCACATGCGTGGCAGTTAATTCAGGAGCTCTGTCCCACTTCAGCCGTCCAAAGCTCTCTGCTACACAGCCCGATCTGCTTCTGAAAGGTGGGGAATACAGCTGACCCCCATATTAATGATCTGTGGGGTCAATTCACCATGGGTGAGCTCCCGGCCGCGGCATCCAAGATGATGACCATTACACAGCCACAGATGCAGGCTCCTCTCTCCAACCCCCTATGTGGGGCCTGTTTCACCCACATCCATGGAATCTCTTATTGGGCAAACTCTGGAGAGGTTGGGATTCTCCTCTATGAAAGGGGGCCATCCCCAGTCACAGCACCTAACACAGCTGGCCGGCCTGGGCCTAGAACATCAGCCATTCACAATTGTGTGAATTGAAGAGGTGATTCCCAAACACAGATTTTATCTTTGCTGTTTAACCACTTGCCGACGGCTGATCGGCAATTGACGGCGACAGAGTGGCTCTGTAACGCGAAACGCCGTCATGCGACGGCGGCCGTGAGACAGAGCCAGGAGGCGCGCGTGCGCTCACTGTGTTCGGGGGGGCCAGGGAGCGGGTGCGGCGGCTTCGATTGCCGCCGGCTACCCGCGATGCCCCCCCGGAGTGAAGGAGCGGAGGTCCGTGTAGGTAAACACGGACCTCCGCTCTGTGTGAGGGGGAAGGGCTGTGATCACAGCCTTCCTGTATACGAAGGCTGTGACCACTTCCCTTCCCCAGCTAGGGCAGTCCCCCTACATTTAGAACACGCCCAGGGAACATAGTTAACCCTTAGAGCGCCCCCTGCAGGTTAACCCCTTCACTGCCAATGGCATTTACACAGTAATCAGTGCATTTTTATAGCACTGATCGCTGTATAAATGCCAATGGTCCCAAAAAAGTGTCAAAATGTTCCGACATGTCCGCTAAAATATCGCAGTACCGCTAAAAATCGCAGATCGCCGCCATTACTAGTAAAAAATAAAAAAAAAATAAAAACCCCAAAAATGAATTCTCATCATCCGTAAACGCGACCACTTTTGCGCAAACCAATCAATAAACGCCGATTGCGATTTTTTTTATCGCAAATATGAGGAAGAATATAAATCGGCCAAAAACGGTGAAAAAAAATGTTTTTTTATATTTTTTTTTTTGGATTTGTATTTGAGCAAAAAGTAAGAAATTTGGGTTTTTTTGCAAAATTGTCGCTCTTCTTTTGTTTATAGCGGCGATCAGAAATGACGCAGAGGTGATCAAATACCACCAAAAGAAAGCTCTATTTGTGGGAAAAAAAGGACGCAAATTTCGTTTGGATACAACGTCGCACGACCACGCAATTTTCAGTTAAAGCGACGCAGTGCCGAATCGCAAAAAGGGCTCCGGTCCTAAAGCTGGAAATCCTTCCGGGGCTGAAGTGGTTAAAGACTGGCGCGCTTGTAGCACCAAAAAAATGTGTGTACCTTGTCATCGCTTTGTATGCAAATAAATGCTTTTTTAAATAATATAAGCACTATCCGTTTTCTTTCTCTACCATTCATCATTGGCAATCAATGGCCACCTGGGAGCAAGGAGTCAAGAGGAGCTCTGGAGTTTTCTTGCTATAGCCCATGGTGAGGCTAGAAAGCTGTTTTTGACCCTACCTAGCTGTATTCCTGCGGGGGTGGGGGGGGACACCTGTGGCGATAGGTGGAGTGCGGGAGAGGTAATTATAGGTGGAGTGCGTGAGAGCACGGGCACGTATATGGGATATTTTCTGCCTATGTGTGAACCTGCCTTGGTGTGAGTGAGCGGCTGCTGAGATTCAACTGTACCCGGTCGAGGCTGACTCTATGGGAATTCAGTGGAGCAGTGAGGGAAACCTGCTAACATCATAAGCTGGGCTCCCAGCGTTGTCTGGTAAGCCCCCTCATTATACGGTGGTGGATTCACTAAGTGTGCTGTGCACGGGGTGCTTGAACAACATCTGACAAGTTTATGCCTATTGAGGACTTATTTTCAGCGCGGCTTTAATATTGATATTCAACAATTTATAATGATTTTGCTACCTGAATTCTCAGAGAGGGAGGTGATTGTAGATCGGGCTCACAGACTGCCAATACCTAAACACCTACCTGATAAAGTCCCGAGGGACATAATAGCCCGTATACACTTTTTCCATGTGAAAGACGATCTGATGAGATTTGCAAGGCAAAACTCACCACTTCCTGAACCCTACTCGGACATTTCCCTCTACTCTGATATATCTCAGCACACGATGCTAGCACGCAGGAATCTGGCTACCATAACTAAAATCCTCCAATATCACAAGATCCAATACTCCTGGGGCTTCCCTACACAACTGTTGATAACAAAAGATAACAAGTCGTATGTTATCACTTCTATGGAGGATGGAATAAAGTTAGCAAAGAAATGGAACCTATTACAGGAAGATGGGGACCCAGCTCTTGCTCCCTTAACTCATAAGTCACCTCCAAGAGAGCATCTTAAAGCTTGTGGATGACAGAGATCTACAAGAACAGAGTGCAGATCATAATAATTCTGTCTACTCAATTATCATCTGGTGGATGGAGGGAAGGGATGACAGGAGATTTTACCCCCCAAATGATAAGCGAGTTGATTCGCTCACACAAACTAACTTTTTACTGTTTTCTTTGTTTTCTCTATTACTATGTTTTGTTTCTTTTTGTTCTACATGTTTTACAAGTACCAGAAGATCAAGCAGAATTTTTTTCTAAGGAGAACACTGCTTTCCTATGAACATGACAATTTTCAGATAAGTACATTTACTTTTAATATCTTTCCTAAGCGAACACTGCCATCTACAGGTGATTGCGAATATCTTCACCTTGCTACACAGTGGGGGTCATTTACTATAGCGCTCCCGCAAAATAGTGGTAAAATAAAAGTGCGATTCACGGTAAATAGCGCTAAAACGGTATTCACAATAGCGTTGGGCGGTAAATAACGGCCAAAATGGAATTCACTAAAGCTCCAAGGTCACAGATAACGGCCAACTCCTTACTCCAACCCAGACCTGGAGTTGTGCAAATAGAAATAATGTTTGGAGCATAATCTGATCCCCTAAATTGCGCTAAAATATGCTTTATATT
Organism: Glandirana rugosa; assembly: GCA_018402905.1. Classification (NCBI taxonomy): domain Eukaryota; kingdom Metazoa; phylum Chordata; class Amphibia; order Anura; family Ranidae; genus Glandirana; species Glandirana rugosa. Next base: position 36,833 of record BLSH010086801.1, read on the forward strand.
GTTTAAAGATAATCTGCTTTTAAACTGTGTGAAAAAGTGATTTCTACACTGAAATATCTTAAAAAGTCTGAGAAGAGACAAATACCCCACCTCCTTACTCCAAGGCACAGAGCACAGCTGAGAACAACTGAGCATGCTCAGACACAAAACAACTCTCAAAATAACTCTCATGGAGTAATTCTTTGAGGTGTTAGTAAATACCAAAATCAGTGTTATTTTACACTGTGCGAAGTGTAAAATAACACTGTGAAGAGGAGAGTTATTTTGCCAAATGCAAGTTTCTGCCATTCATTCTAATGTTACAATTGTTACTTTATCTAAGAAATCCATTCCATGTTGAAAATAAATGTATCTTTCACTCAAAGAAATTCTCCTGGCAACAATGTTGCACATTTGAGAATCTATTTTGTTTTTAGTAATGCTAGAATGTGAAATATGTTCATGTTTTGTAAATATATATTTTTTTTCTTGGTCAATTTCACTTTGCTGCTGTCCATGTCACAAAAATATTTCCCTAAACTCACACAGATGTCTTTACAAACCACAAACAATACAATTTCTTATGGAAATTTAAAATTAGTACCATTTTTTTTTATTCTGTTCAAATGATCCTAATTTGAGCCTCAAAAATGTGATATATGTACCAACATCAGAAATAAAAATGCTATTACCAAAAATCTGAGCATAACTTTAATCACTTCAGCCCCGGAAGGATTTCCAGCTTTAGGACCGGAGCCCTTTTTGCGATTCGGCGCTGCGTCGCTTTAACTGACAATTGCGCGGTCATGCGACGTTGTACCCAAACGGAATTTGCGTCCTTTTTTCCCCACAAATAGAGCTTTCTTTTGGTGGTATTTGATCACCGCTGCGTCATTTCTGATCGCCGCTATAAACAAA
>BLSH010086813.1:1936-15363 GCA_018402905.1 Glandirana rugosa
AGTAGGTCTATCACTATATCCGTATATGGGAGGAAGGACTATTCCCGATACTGGCGATCGTCCTGGAACCTTTTGTGAGAGCCCCTACAACTCTCTGGCTTCCCTTACGTACACTTAACTTCTACCGCTACTGGCTGATTCTTCGCCTCTTTGAACACACTGCACTTTTATTTGGATTTTTTGAAGGAAACGAAATGGCCCCTCCGCTGGCCAAGAAGGGTAAAATATCAGAGAAATTACCGGAAATAGTTCCTACCCTGGTGCCACCACAGTTTGGGTGGTCCCAGCAGAGGGAGGTTGAGTGACGGGCTCTCACGAACCCCTCTTTTCGACCCTACCTGGGCCTAGAATGCATTCCCTTCGGTCTCTCAACATCCCCGAGAGTGTTTTCCAAGGTCCTGCTAGCGGTCATAGCCCTTATCAGGAAGGAGGGTATATGCCTATATCACTATCTGGATGACCTGCTTTTACTAGAGCAGGACAAAGATCAGCTGCTGGCACAGAGATCACATTCGCAGGTAATCGCTACACTCCGGGAATTCGGCTGGATATTAAATCTGCAAAAAAGTCAACTAGATCTGTCACAAGACCTGGTGTACCTAGGTGCCTGGTTCAACAACGTGGAAAACACTATCTCGCTCCCACCGGAGAAGATATCCATAATATGGTACAGGATGGTACAGGATCTTGCCGGCCCTGTCATACTCACACCTGAAAGCCTCCCAATGCCTCGGTGTCATTGGCACCATGGTTTCAACAGCCCCAATGGTCAAATGGGCTATGTGGAGGATGTGCCCGTTCCAGATGGGGTTCCTACACCAATGGAGGCCGGACAAGGGCAATCACACCATTGGTGTGACAGTGACAGTGAATGAGGAACAGCCTGCTTCTGGTGGCTACAATGCAATAACTTGATCAGGTGCCACTCCATCACCCCTCCATCTTGGGTGGTAGTCACAAATGATGCCAGCAACTCAAGATGAGGGGCCCACTGTGGTAGAGTTTGCCCAAGGGAGGTGGGGCCCACTTCCCCGTAACTCGGTGTCCAATGTCCTGGAGTTGAGGGTGGCCAACTGCGCCCTTCGAGCCTTCGAGCCTCTTGATAGAAGGGAAGGCAGTACTCTTGAGGATGGACAGTGTGGCAGCGGTCTCTTATGTGAGGAGACAAGGGGGGACACAGAGTCTTTCCCTACTGGATCCAATCCTAACTTGGGCCCAGGAGTTCCTGGTGGATATCTCGGCGGTCTACATCCCAGGAGCCCGAAATGTGCAGGCAGACTTCCTGTCCAGAACTCAAGTCAACAACGGTGAATGGTCCCTTCATGTGGAAGTGTTCAACTTGGTCCGATCCCTAAGAGTCGATCCCGAGGTTGACCGGTTTGCCTCCCCGGACAACCACAAACTCAGGAACTACTACTCGCGGGGCTTCTGCCCCCAAGCCATCGGGGTGGATGCCCTGACGGATGCGTGAAGGTTCAACAAGGCCTATGACTTCTCACCAGTGCCAATTATCCTCAGGTTCCTGCAGAGGCTGAGATCAGAGAAGGCAGAGATCCGGGCAATAATACCATTCTGGCCCAAAAGGCCCTGGTTTCCATTGCTAACGCAGCTGAGTTTTCGGGCCCCAGTGCCTCTTCCTCTCAGACCAGATCTCCTATTGCAGGGGGCGATCCTGCACCCATGTCCAGAGCGGTTGCACCTGATGGTCTTGTTCTTGAGAGGGAGAGACTAGAGTCACTAGGTTGCAGCTCAAGGGTGATCTCCACTCTCATGAGCTCCAGACGTCCCAGTATGAACAGGGTGTATGAGCGAATCTGGGCCTGATACCCAAGGGAAATCTTTCAGAACTCCTGGAGTGCAGGAAATTTTGGGGTTCTTATAAACCGGTCTTGAACTGCCCCTATCAGTGAGCTCCCTGAAAGTGCAAATATTGGCCCTGTCCACTTTTACGGGGACCGCTTGTGCTAGTCAGCCGTTGGTCCATCAATTCCTCAAAGGTGCAACGAGACTACGGCCTCAGAGGAAACCTAGGTTCCCAAAGTGGGACCTTCCCTTGGTCCTCGACTACCTGGCAGAACCCACACAGGGAGATATAAGTTTGACTCCAGTAGGGGACCTGTCTATGAAAACAGCCTTCTGGTGGCAGTCACCTCAGCTAAAAAGGTCTAGGAGATTGGAGCCCTGGGGCACAAAGAGCCATTCCTGACTTTCTTCCCGGATTCAGTAGTCCTGATCCCCATGCTGGGCTCGAAACCCAAAGTCACATCAGTATTTTACGAGAACCAGGAGATATCTCTACCTATCTGCAGGTCCCCAGAGGCTGCCGAGATGCACCCCCTGGACGTTGGGCAAACGTTGGAGAAATATCTTCAGGCTGCGGCTACCTTCAGGGGGAAAAAAGCCTTGTCCAGGACGATTGCAGCATGGATCGTCCAAGTCATCCAGAGGGCTTACAGGGTGAAGGGCTTGGCCCCTCAAGAGGCGGTATTGGCACACTTGACCAGGAGTGTTTCTACCTCCTGGGCCGCGGCGTGACAGGTAGTGCCGGAGATCATTTGTAGAGTGGCCTCGTGGTCTTCGTTGAATACCTTCATGACGCATTACTGTGTGGAGCCAGCGTCATTGTCTTCTGTTGCGTTTGGTGTGAAAGTTCTGTCAATAGACGGTGTGAATTAAACCTTTGTTCAGCATTTCCGCCCCTGTGTTTTTATGCTAGTTAAGTCCCACACGTAGCTGCCATGGAGTCTGCCGGGAAAATTGAAAATTTACTATCAGATACTTACCGTAATTTTCCTTTCCCGATAGACTCCATGGCAGCTGGGGTTCCCACCCTCGGGTCAAGAGAAGGGGGGCTAGTTACGGAACATGCGGGTTAAGCTAGGGGCAAAATTTAGAAGAAGGGTCCTATGGGGTTAAGAGGAGGTGGGATTAACCCACACTTAGCTGCCATGGAGTCTACCTGGAAAGGAAAATTACGGTAAGTATCTGATAGTAAATTTTCCATTGTTTCTCCTTCACTGATGTGCGCTGATGGGGCTGCACTGATGGGCACTTATGATGTGGCACTTATGGGCAGTGATGAGGCGGCACTTATGGGCACTGATTAGGGGACACTGATCAGGAAGCACTAATATGCCACACTGATGGGCACTAATAGGTGGAAATGATATGCGGCAATGGTGAGCACTGATAGGTAGCACTGGTGGGCACTGATAGGTGGCACTGGTGGACACTGATGGGCAGCACTGGTGGGCACTGCTAGGTGTCACAGATAGGCAGCACTGATGGGCAGCACTGATGGGCATTGATGGGCAGCACTGATAGGCAATGATGGGCAGCACTGATAGGCATTGATGGGCAGCACTGACTAGCAAGCACTGATTGGCATCACTTATGGGCACAGATTGATGGCACTTATGGGCACTGATTGGTGGCACTTATGGGCACTGAATGGTGGCACTTATGGGCACTGACTGGTGGCAATTATGGGCACTGCTGGGGCTTTTCTGTAATCAGGTCACTGATGATTAGTGCCCTGATTACATGCCCAGGTCTTTTTTGGGCTCATCTCTAGGTGGATCGTTTCTGCTGTATAGCGGCCTCGGTATAAGCAGCGTACTCGCATCTCCTCCGCTGGCCCTCAGTGGATATAACAAACAACATGATAATAACTATAAAACGTACTACTGAGCCTGGCAAAAGTGACTATTCTGCAGCAGAGGGGTAAGGTATACATAAGGGGCCGGACCTTACGAGATCCGGTCCTCCGAAGAGCACATGAGAGTTCCAAACTGTATCAGTCGGCCAGTGACACATGGGAATGTGGGCCAGCCGAGGGGGAGGGGGACACCCCTCCTACATAAAGTTCCCAGAGGTTCTAGTGGAACTTAAAGTTACATGTCAGACATCCCAATGAACCTAATCTGTGCAGTAGAATTCTGACTACAGTCCATGGTTGGCATGGGAGTTAAGCAGTTCATCAAGAAACATGCAAGTCAGAAGAAGCCTCCTAGGGGGCATATCCTAGGGCCCATAGGTGGTAGGTTGGTCCGGGTGGCCATCACTGGTTCCGGTAGGACTGGGTTAATTCAGTTCAGTTGGAAAGTCTAAAGTTGCGTTTCCGAATCATGAATCGCACTCACCATCCCAAGGTACAGTCTGTGTGGCATAAAATTTGTGTACCGTTGTGAGCGGGTGCCTTCCATAGAAAGGGCCTAAAGGCTCAGCCCCAGCCCGTTCGTTACTGTATGTAAATAAGAGAAAACATAGCTTTGCTTAAGTTCAAGCAGAAGCAAAATTCCCATAGGCTACCCCACGTCATATTGGGCAGCAGAGTTATTCCCTCGGATCTGGTAGAAAATGTAGCACCAAAATGCAAGTGTGCGTTTCTCCTCTATTATTAGAGAAGCTGATTCACTGAGGGGCAATACCAGATCAATGTCTAGGTTGCAAAGGTTGTGGTGGCCTTTATTATGTGTCTCCGCAGGCACAAAGAGGGTATGCACAACAATATGCTCAGCAGTGCCTCGGCGACCGTATCCCCGGGCTGGTATGCAAAAGTCCGGAAAAGGGTGACCACCATTAACCACAAGTCTGTGTAAAGTGATATTCTCTGCATAGATAGGCTCTGTTCGAGTCACTCACCGGCTGTGTCCTAAGGCAATAGTTACAAAATCGGCCAAAATAAATATCATAAAGAGGGGTCCATATGAAAAGGAAGGAAAAAAAAAAAAGAACAGGGGAAACTTGAACCAAAAGACAAACGATTGTGAAGAGAGTCACTTAGCTTTATTAGATGCGCATGTCGTGCTCCAGTGATTCCTTGAAGCAGTGCGCAATCTATTACTCCGCATCTGGCTCCACGAGATTAGCTGGTGCTGCAGCACCATTTTGCTCTCTCCTTCCTCTCCTGTATGGCGTGGCATTTTGGCATCTCCTTGGAGTGTGCTGAAACACTACCGGGGGAAGGTGATCTTTCCAGGCTTCCAGTATTACAAATTCCTGGTACCATTCTGGCATTGGAATCTCTGGGAGACCGGTGAACTCGAAAAATTGAGGGAGGTCTGCTGGGGTGTGCAATGTAAAAGGGTGACCCTGGAGTGTAACACAGGGACCAAATGGGAAGTGCCACTTGTAGATTATATGGCGCTCCGATGGTTCAAGGTAATCTGTGAGAGGTCTTGAAATATTTTCACCTCAGCCCCATTGAAGCGAATTTCTTCTTGATCTGTGGCTCTTTTCGCTACTTCCCCCATGCAGTTTGTGATCCGTAAAACAGCAGATTATGTCTCTTGGCGGGTCCCCCTCTCTCCCTCTCGGCCTAAGCACTCTGTGAGCTCTTTCAAAATCAACTGGGACGTCTTGAGGTCGCTCTGTTAGATTATTTAAGAGTGACTGTAGGGCCAGAGGGATTTGGTTGTGTTCCACAGTCTCTGGGATACCTCTGACTCTCAGTTTCCTCCTTCGGCCGCGGTTATCGAGGTCTTCCAGTCTCCTTTGGAGTTCTATCATGTGGAATTGATACTGTGCTGCGTGTTGCTGGAGTTCCCCTATGTCCGCATCATGGCGGCCTGCTGCTCGTTCCACCTCCTCCAGGCGATCAGAGACTCCCCGCAGCTCATCTTTGAGCTCAATAACAGCATCATTGAGAGCTCCTTTGATGTCGGAGTCTATGTGTTGCAGGTCCGACATCTTCGGGACTTGCTGTATAAGGTTCAGTAATGTTTCCTGGTCAGCCTGCAGTTTCCTTTTGGAGTCCCATCTGTTTGCTTCTGCGCCATGCCCGTGGATTGCTGAGAGGCCCGGGATGTGGAGCCTCGCTCGCTGTAGGAGGTTGGGAACGGAACAGTTTGGGGAGATTGTGTCCTGGCTGGGAATGTGGGGTGTTTGTAAATGGGAGCTGCTGTCCAATCTTTTCCATCGCGGTTGTCTTAGCGCAGAAAAGGCTTTGTGTCTCCCCCATGGTGCCGGAGCTCCTGCTTCAAGCGGGCATCTCATCCGTGCATCAATCCACACCCCTGCACTTTGCTTTTTAAGTCTCTAATGTAAGCAAGTTATTTTTGGACTTTAAACCCCATACACACTATTAGATTTTCTGCAGATTTTTGTCTTCAGATTTACCAAAACCATATAATATGAGGTCAAAGCTTAAGAGATTGTCAAGAACCATGAATCAGACGAGGGCAGAAGTGCAATAAAATCACACTTTTTAATAAAAAGGTAAAATTATATAAACAGAGTAAACATGGTCAATACATAGCCAGGGTACGGCAACCAAAGCGGATAGTCGGAGCAAGCCAGTGAAACAGTAGTCCAGAGATCGGTGAGGTCAAACAAACAGCATGCAGGGTCAGGAGCCAGGAGGGGAGTCTGCCAAGCAGGGTCTTGAACCCAGGACCCAGAAGGGAACGTCAAACAGGCAAAGTCTTTCACAGGAAAACAGCAGATATTTATCCAGAGATGCTGACCAAGGCAAAGGCATCTGTGATCTGATCCAGGCAGTTTATATAGCAGCAGAGCTGGCTTAACAAGGTAGGATATGGTCATCAGATGAGACAGTAGAAGCTGAGACTGGCAATTAACACTTAGCTGAGCACCTTGCTGTGAGAAGAGAGAGCTAAGCCCAGCTCTGACACAGTTTCAATTTGTATGCAATCAGGCAGGCCCTTACACTAAATGGTTTTGGTAAATCTGAAGGAAAAAACTGCAGAAAATCGAATAGTGTGTATGGGGTCTTAGATTGGAAGCTGACTGCAGCCAGGGACTGATGTTAATGTTTGTTAGCACTGATCATGCCCAGGAATTTGGACATTTAAAATTGTAGGGCTCACACTGCACAGGTATATGCTTAGAAAACCGTTGCTTGGTTTATCTGCATGCAGACGGACTTAGAATTTTGGCCTGGAGATCTGATGCACATAGCCAAGGGCTAACACAGCAAATAGTATTATGTGTTCCTGCTCATCAGGTGCAGTCAAGTTAGACATACATGAAGAGACAGATTGAAAGATACTGGTGGGCGTGTACTTCTATTGGGCGTGTGTCAGTGTGCTAACAATACAACCTATCTTATATAAAGGACTGTAGTAGGGGGTTGGTTTGGCCACAGAAGAGGCCGTGTTATTTGCTGTGATTTTAGGGGGAGAAGGGCTGATATTGTGCATAATGACAAATGCCTCACAAGGGCTGTTTGGATGTTTGTTTGCTAAAATTCTTGTGCAGTTTGTCCATTAAAAGTGGGTTTATGTGACCATGCTGGAAATGCTGTGTGTGTATTGTTCCTGTCTGACCATACATTCTTCCATGAGAACATACTACCAATGTATGCGTGTAGAATGTGGGGGGATGGTAAGTTTTAGCGTTTGACTATGTGCCTTTTTTAATAATTTGTTGTAATGCTTTGTAAGAATAATTACTGTTAAGTATGTTTCTATAATCTTGCAGCTAAAAATGTAAGGTGGATTGGTGGGTGTTGAGTAGTTGTACTATGAAATGTGTGGCCTGTTCCACACTGTGAAAGTAAAACTGTGTCCACTCTAAGGTTTAGACAAATGTTAGATTGTAAGCTCCTATGAGCAGGGCCCTTATAACCCAATTGCTAACTGTTTTGCTAAATGGAGAACCATATATTACTGTAGAATCTTTTAATGCCAGTAAATATGTACAGAATTGTGTTTCTGCTGGTAAAATAAAAGTACATTACTGAGCTCTAATTTGCTGTTTTTCTCTTTTCTTTCTTCTTACTTTTTAATCAGTTTTGGGAGGTGCTGGTTTTGGGGAAGTAGAATATCTTCCTTAGGGCTGGTACACACTGCTGCAGTGTCTGAGATCGGATGTGATTTGCACCGCAGTGCAAATCACATGTGATCTCTGTGCAATGCAAATTCAGCCATACAGATAGTATGGCTGAATTTGCTTTGCATTTGGACCAAACTCACACAGGACCCTTTTTTGTTCCGCAGCAGAATCGGACCACATGGGTATTCAAGGTGCTTTGGTGTGGGGGGGCGCAGAGCCCCCGCTACACCAAAGCACCCACCCCCCATGTTGAGGGCATGTGACCTGGTATGGTTCAGGAGAGGGGGCACTCGCTCGTCCTCCCCCTATCCTATCTGGCCAGGCTGCATCCTCAGATAAGGATCTGGTATGGATTTTTGGGGAATCCCAAATCATTTTTTTTTTAATTTTGGCATGGAGTTCCGCTTAAAATCCATACTAGACCCCAAGAGAGCCGGCAATACATTACAGCCGCAAGCAATTTTAAATTACTTTTTTTCTTTAGAAATGTCATTTTGCTCCAGCACTGTTCTAAACATAACGCAGATGCACCACTTTACAGGCTGACTAAGGGGACCCCCCAAGCATGATATTTTTAATTTTTATTGTTTCAATTTAATCATCATTAAAATCACTGCTCCTTTACAAACTGTTGTTTTAACAGTTTTTTTGCTGTTAATACATGTCACCCAGGGCAGTACCCAGGTCCCCATACACTTTTTATGGCCAATAACTTGCATACAAGCTTTCAATAAGGATTTGGGAATTTGCAGGTTCGAATCCCATTGATGGCCACAATTCCCGCTTATGTGAGCTGACAGACATTTCGCCGGCAATAACGCTCTGTTCCGCTTGCATGTGCACCCAGTTTCAGAGAGTAGAAGTCTTAATTGCCTTTCACCATTTGCCCCTCGCCCACCGTCAAATGACGGTGGAGCGGTGCGGCTTTCGTTCTGGGCGGACGTCATATGACGTCAGCCCTGTAAGCCAGGATTGCGCGCAATCCCCGGAAAACACTGCGTCACCGATGGGGGTGAACAGCCATGGCTGCTTACCATGGGATCAGCCGTGATGAAGTCACGGCTGATCACAAATGGTACTTCCCCCATCAGCACGGCACATGCGCGCGATCAGGAGCGCGCTGCACGTGCATGTCGGTGGTGACGTGTTTACATGGAACACTGCCTGTTACTGACACTGGTATCAGCCATTGGACGGTGACTGTTACCTTGTGATCGATCACATGTAATGTAAACAGAACGGTAACTGACTGTTACCAGCTCTTCTCTCCTCACACAGTTTCCAGTGTGAGGAGAGGCGACCTAGGATCAGTGAGTTACTGATCTGTGTAAAGCACAAACACACCTGTCACATCACCCCTGCCCCCTCAATGCACCTGTCACCCAACAGTCACTAAATTTGCCCCCATAGTGCACCGGTCATCATAAAGTGCACCTGTCATCAGACTGCCATCATAAAGTGCACCTGTCACCCGTCACCCATCAGTGACCGTGGCGGGTCACCCATCACCCATCAGTGACCGTGGCATGTCACCCGTCACCCATTAGTGACCGTGGCGTGTCACTGGTTACCCATCAGTGACCGTGGCGTGTCACCCGTCATCCATCGGTGACTGTGGCGTGTCACCCATCAGTGACTGTGGCGTGTCACCCATCAGTGACCGTGGGGTGTCACCCGTTACCCATCAGTGACTGTGCCCTGTCACCCATCATTGACCGTGGCCCGTCATTCATCAGTGACCGTGGCCTGTCACCCGTCACCCATAAGTGACCATGGCCTGTCACCCGTCACCCATCAGTGACCACCGCCAGTCACCCGTCACCCATCAGTGACCACCGCCAGTCACCCATGGCCTGTCACCCATCACCCATCAGTAACCACTGCCAGTCCCCCATCACCCATCAGTGACCGTGACCATCAGTGTCCACCACCAGACACCCGTCACCCATAAGTGACCACCTCCAGATACCCGTCACCCATCAGTGACCCCTGCCAGTCACCAGTCACCCATCAATGACCACCATCAGACACCCGTCACCCATCAGTGACCACCGCCAGTCACCCATCACCCATCAGTGATCACCGCCAGTCACCCATCAACTATCACCAATCACCCGTCAGTGACCGTCATCACCTATCAGTAAACATCACCTGTAAAAGCTCACACGTGATATTGCCATACTCAGGAGAAGTAGCAGAATGTATTTTGGGGTGTTATTTTTGCTATGTACATGCTATGTGTTGGGAAAATCATATAAATGGACAACTTTGTGTAAAAATAAAAGCATTTTCATTTTTTCCCCCACATTTTCCAAAAACTACTGGAAAAAAAAGACATGTTCAAAAGACTCATTATGCCTCATAGATTATACATTAGGGTGTTTGCTTTCCAAAATTGGGTTATTTTGTGGTCAATTCCATTGTCCTGGTTCCCCAGGACCTTCAAAAGTGTAATAGGTGGTTAAAAAATGAGATGTGTAATTTATGCTCGTTGAACGCCTGAAGGTGCTAGTTCAATGTTGGACCTCTGTATGTGGCCAGGCTGTGTAAAAGTCTCACACATGTGGTGTCACCATACTCAGGAGGAGTAGCAGAATGTATTTTGGGGTGTCATTTTTGCTATGTACATGCTATGTGTTGGAAATATCTTATAAATGGACAACTTTGTGTAAAAGAAAATGTGTTTTCATTTTTTTTCCACATTTTCCAAAAACTTCTGGAAAAAAATTAACTGTTCAAAAGACTCATTATGCCTCATACATTATTCGTTGGGGTGTTTTCTTTCCAAAATGGGGTCATTTTGGGACAATTCCATTGTCCTGGTGCTCCAGGGCCTTCAAAAATTTGATATTAGATGTGTAATTTATGTCCGTAGAATACCTAACAGTGCTCCCTGCATGTTGGGCCTCTGTATGTGGCCAGGCTGTAAAAAAGTCTCAGGCATGTGATATCGCCATACTCAGGAGGAGTAGCAGAATGTGTTTTGGAGTGTAGTTGCAAGTATGCATATGCCATGTGTGAGAAATAACTAACTAAATAAATAAATAATAATAATCTACATTTTGCAAAGAATTCTGGGAAAAATTACAACTTCAAAGAACTCACCATGCAACTTACTGAATACTTTGGAATGACTACTTTCCAAAACGGGGTCATTTGGGGGGGGGGGGGGGTATTTGTACTTTCCTGGCTTGTTAGGGTCTCAAGAAATTAGATAGGTCATCAGTACATCAGGTGTGATCAATTTTCCATGATTGGCACCATAGCTTGTAGACTCTATAACTTACACAGGGACCAAATAATATACACCAATTTGGGCTATTTTTACCAAAGATATGTATCAGTATACATTTTGGCCAACATTTATGAAGAAAAATTACCAAATTTGCAAAATTTTATGATAGAAACAAAGAAAAAGGCATTTTTTCACAAAACGTTCAATCTTTTTTTATTTATAGCACAACAAATAAAAAACCCACTAGTGATTAAATACCACCAAAAGAAAGCTCTATTTATGTGAAAAAAGGATGCAAATTTCATATGGGTACAATGTTGCGTGACTGAGTAATTGTCATTCAAAGTGTGATGAAAGCTGAAAGCTGAAAAATGGCCTGGGTAGGAAGGGGGTTTTCGTGCCCAGTATTGAGGTGGTTAATTGGGCGCTATTTTCAGGCACTGCTGGAGCACATTTTGGCGCTATAGTAAGTAATCCCCAAAGTATTGAAGCTAGAGGATGAGCATAAGACTGTCACAAGGTTGGATTTGGCAATGCAGATACGTAGGAGGAAGAAGAGGTGAGTTGTGCAGGCAGGCTCTTTGGCTGTGCATATGCTTGGAGATTAATAGTTGTTATTTTATTAACATTCCATTTAAATGCAGGTTAGTGTATAACCAAAGTTTAATTAGCAACTTACTTTTTTATTATAATTAACAGTTCAAAATTCTGTGCTGAACTTGTGTTTTCCTACAATATGTAACACCACATCTCCCAAATTATCAAAGATCAACAGAAGGACTGACAGCATGCTGTGCGCAGCGCTCGATATGGAAGCCTGTTAACAATGCCAGTGACTGAATATGATATAATGAATATTATTTACCACCATCACTTGTGTATTTCAATTAGTAATCAATCAGTTGAATGAATTTATCTGTTTAGCTTGATTTCAGTGCAACACGCTCCCTGATGCTGAGCTGATCTCTTTCACACAACACCACACAAAACCCCTTATTGCAGGACAATTTCCTCTATCCCTCTAATTACATTTTTCAACCACTGTCAAGCATCTCTGTTTTTTCCATAGAATAATATCATTGTTTAATTTATTAATAAGTCAAAATTAAAAGTCATTCAAGAGTAACAGAATAAAGACATAGACACCCACTATATGCTTTTAAAATCTTCAGTTCTCAAAATTCAAACCTTGGTGCACCATAAGTTGTAGAGTTGCTGCCATTATATTTTGGTGTCAATACAGCCAATATGAACTGTTACCCCGATTTGGGTCTCATAGCAGGCACCAAGAAAACATTAGCATTTCATATTTCCAGCTAGTGGACTTTACTGATTAATATGTCCTACATCTGGTGGGGGACACAATATTTACGCTTTACCCCAGCCACTTTTTGTTGTTGTGTGATCTATTCTATCATCTGAGAATCAGAATCAGAATCAGAATCAGAATCAGAAAAGGTTTATTGCCATGATCTGTAAACAAGGTTCACGGATTAGGAATTTGTCTTGGTGTTTTGGCGCAAAAGAAGAATAACAAAAAATACAAAAAAAAATAAAAAATACTAAGTAAAATACACGATAAATACAAAAGTAATCACAAGATTTACAGGGTTGGATAAGATAACTGTACAGGCTATTTAGACTGGGACATGTGCAAATACAAATGCAGAATTTACAGTGTCAAAGTGTCAAGTGGCAAAGTACAAAAATTACAGTGTGTAAAGTGTTAAGTGTTCATGAGTCCTACAGCAGATGGATAGAAACTGTTTTTGTGGCGGACGGTTCTGGTCCGCATGGACCGTAGCCTCCTGCCTGAGGGGAGTGGCTGAAATAGTCCATGTCCAGGGTGAGAAGGGTCGGTTGTGATCTGACCTGCTCGTCCCCGAGTCCTGGAGACGTACAGGTCGTGGATGGATGGAAGGCTGCAGCCGATCACCTTTTCTGCAGAACGCACAATGCGCTGCAGTCTCTGTCTGTCCCTGGCTGTGGCTCCAGTGTACCACACGGTGATGGAGGAGGTGAGGATGGATTCGATGATGGCCGTGTAAAACTGCACCATCATCTGCACCGGCAGCTTTGCTTTTCTCAGCTGCCTTAGGAAGTACATCCTCTGCTGGGCCTTCTTGATGAGGGAGCTGATGGTGGGCTCCCACTTGAGGTCGTGGGTGATGGTGGTCCCGAGGAAGCGGAAGGAGTCCACGGTGGTGACGGGTAGGTCTGTCAGGGCGAGGGGGGGCAGGGGGGCTGTGACTTTTCTGAAGTCCACGATCATCTCCACTGTCTTCTGGGCATTGAGCTCCAGGTTGTTGGCACTGCACCAGGATACGAGCCGGTCCACCTCCCTCCTGTAGGCCGACTCATCACCGTCTGAGATGAGCCCGATGAGGGTGGTGTC
>BLSH010086813.1:91101-110167 GCA_018402905.1 Glandirana rugosa
GGGTAGACTCATCGGCTCATGGACAGTGGTCGGGTAGAATCAAGAAAATTGTTCGGATAGACTCATGGACAGTGGTCGGGTAGACTCATGGACTCATGGAAAGTGGTCGGGTAGACTCATGGGCTCATCGACAGTGGTGGGGTAGACTCATGGACAGTGGTCGGGTAGACTCATGGACAGTGGTCGGGTATTCTCATGGGCTCATGGACAGTGGTCGGGTAGATTTATGGGCTCATGGATAGTGGTCTGGTAGTCTCATGGACAGTGGTCGGGGCTGGTGTCAGGTACTTGGGTACTCAGGTGGGCTGGTGACAGGTACTCGGGTACTCAGATTGGCTGGTGACAGGTACTCGGGTACTCAGATGGGCTGGTGACAGGTACTCTGATGGTCTGGTGATAGGTACTCGGGTATTTAGATGGGCTGGTGACAGGTACTCGGGTACTCTTATGGGCTGGTGACAGGTACTCAGATGGGCTGGTGACAGGTACTCAGATGGGGTGGTGACAGCTACTCGGGTACTCAGATGGGCTGGTGAAAGGTACTCAGGTACTCAGATGGGCTGGTGACAGGTACTCAGATAGGCTTGTTAAAAGAACTAAGATGGGCTGGTGACAGGTACTCGGCTACTCAGATGGGCTGGTGACAGGTACTCGGGTATTCGGATGGGCTGCTGACAGGTACTTGAATGGGCTGGTGACAGGTACTTGGGTACTTTGATGGGCTGGTGACAGGTAGTCGGGTACTCTGATGGGCTGGTGACAGCTTCTCGGGTACTCTGATGAGCTGGTGACAGGAACTCAGGTACTCTGATGGGTTGGTGACAGGTACTTTGATGGACTGGTGACAGGTACTGGGGTACTCTGATTGGCTGGTGACAGGTACTAAGGTACTCAGATGGGCTGGTGACAGGTACTCGGTACTCAGGTGGGCTGGTGACAGGTACTCAGGTACTCAGATGGGCTGGCTCAGGTACTCTAATGGGCTGGTGACAGGTACTCTGATAGGCTGGTGACAGGTACACTGATGGGCTGGTGAAAGGTACTCTTTATTCCTAGTGTAGTGCCCCCATAGTATAGGTGCATTTTTCTATCAGGGTTTTTGATTAGGAGAGGTAAATTTAGTCATGCCTGACTGTAATGTGCAGGCCAGAATGCTTTGATCTGGGCTGGGAGGAGAAGCTCAGGGAGGATTGGGTACTCAGATGGGCTGGTGACAGGTACTCTGATGGGCTGGTGACAGGTACTCAGTTACTCTGATATGCTGGTGACAGGTACTCAGGTACCCTGATGGGCTGGTGACAGTTACTCGGGTACTCTGATGGGCTAGTGACAGGTACTCGGGTACTCAGATGGGCTGTAGATAAGTACTCGGGTACTCTGATGGGCTGGTGACAGGTACTCGGGTACTCAGATGGGCTGGTGACAGGTACTCGGGTACTCAGTTGGGCTGGTGACAGGTACTTTAATGGGCTGGTGACAGGTACACTGATGGGCTCTGACAGGTACTCTTTATTACTAGTGTAGTGCCCCTTAGAATAGGTGTGTTTTTCTATCAGGGTTTTTGGCTAGGAGAGGTAAATTTAGTCATGCCTGACTGTAATGTGCAGGCCGTAATGTTTTGATCTGGGCTAGGAGGAGAAGCTCAGGGAGGATTGGTTGGACTTAACAGATGAGGTCACCAGAACCTCCCACTTCTTTCTAGTAACCTGGAGGAGGTTTTCTGGTCAGAGAGCTGGGAGATGGGTGGAGCCATCTGGAGTGTTCTAAGAAGCCCTGACCAATCCCTTATCAGGCTTGGCAGGGGGCAGGCCTCCCTAAATACTCTGAGTCAGTCAAATCTGGGAGAAGTAGTGTCAGGTGGAAGTCTAGAGATGTAGCAGAGGTGCTGTGGAGCAGTCCCCTACCCAGGGGGTCGTCCCCAGTCTGAGGAGGGTGACCCTGGGGCCTGGGAGGTTCAGGTGCAGCCAGGAAGGAGAGTGATCCCTGGAGGGGCACAAGTAGAACAAGAAGAAGAGACTTTAAAGTATCCACCAGTGCAGTGAGTGACGGTCTCTGGGACTGGAAGAGAAAGTGCTGGAGCAGTCTGGGAGAGCAATGGTGGACAGTCTGTGGGAGCCTTGGGAGCCAGTCAAGAGAAAGGAGAGTCACTACCAGAGAGCAGGTCGATGGGACCTGGAAGAGGATGGGCTGGGAGCACTGAAGTACTTTTCTGCACATTCAGGGGCCTGTGATCCCTGGCCTGTAATGGGTGTTCCTGAGGTCCTGCTGTAACAGGGTAGGCCTCACCACGTGCTAACTGCATTGAAGAGAAAGTTACAGAGAAGCCTGATAAATTTCCCTTCAGGCTGTTCTGAGCTGGAGAGAAGCAAAGCAGTATAAAGCTGTGAGTTCTGTGTAGTGAGAGAACTGTAAGAGAAACGATCAGCAAGTGAAGTGCTGGAGAGTTGAGAGGAGCAATAATCTGCAGAGGGAGAGTCTGCAGTGAAGTGTGCATATACAGGCTTGTATATGGGAACCTTGTACCATAATTCTTTGGGCATCCCACAGTTACCCCTTATCCCCATCCAAGTTATTTCCCCCAAATAAAACAACAAAAACAAGAGCCTGGTCAGTGTCTCTGGATTTGTGATATATGGTGCGATTGAGGTCAGCTATCAGGTGAACCACTACTGCAAGCCACTCTCAAGGAAGTACATGGCTACACTGGGTGGGGGATCCCTGTGCTTGGTATATACTGTAAGCAGTAACAAGCTGTTATTGCAATCTCCTTCTCACACATGATCGGTGTGTGAGGTGAAGAACCCGGTAACAGCTCATTACCGCAGTTTGTTGACATTCTGTGACCGGCTGTGAATGGACATAGCCGGTTCATTGGCTCTTTACTGCGATCTTTGATGGGCTGTGTCAGGGTGACAAGCTACATCCCCGATCACCGCACTATGCACCCCTAGGGGCGTGCATGAGGACAGTGCATGTGACTGGCTGTGATAAGACACAGTTGATCACGTGGTAAAGAGCCAGTTTTTATTGGCTCTTTACCCTGATCGGGGATTGGCTGTGTTTCGAGGACACCGCTGATCCCTGATCACCACGCTGCGGGCCTCCAGGGGCCCACAGTAGCAGCAAAATCGCGAGGATGTTATATGATGCCCGGCCAGGATGGGTGATCCACCTTGCGGATGTCATATGACAATACGCCGGGAAGGAAGTGGCTAAACATCATTAAAATCACTGCTCTTGAAAAAATGATTGTTTTAAAAAAAAATGTTTGCATTGATACATGTCCTGGCTTTTTATGCCTTTCCATCATCTATCTAGCGACTAGAGTATTCGTTCTTACCAAGCACTTTTATGCCATGGAGGATGGTCTTTTATAATTATAAAGCATTATGTCATGTTGATATTTACTTGTTATTATGGTTTGTAACATGTCATCATCATGTCACCCTTATGACCTTTTGAACTTGTTGCTACACGTCATCCCATGCATTATTTCAAGAGAATAAATACCAATTATTTGTACCATTGACTTGTTTGTTAGCTACACACCACATGCCTCATTTAAAGTCCCAACCCTTTTCTTCTTCATATAGACAGGGATGGAGACGTACGTCTCATTTAAAGTCCTAAAAACCCCCTCTTCTTCTTGATACATGTCCCCCAGGGCAGTAGCCGCCCCCCATACCCCTTTTATGGCCAATTACTTGCATATAAGCCTTCAAAATGGGCCCTTTTGATCTCTTATGTTTGGCTCCTATAGACTTAAACGGAGTTTGCTGTTTGGGGCAGAACAAGGGGGTGTTCAGTCCATCTCTAGCGATAAACATTAGTGAATTGACCCCATTGTCACTTTGCCCCTTTTGATAGTGACTGTAAAAGCCCCTTTACTCAACAATTCTTCTCCAGCGCTCCCCCACCACTCTTTGCTCTGTTGCAGCTGGCACTAATATACTTGGGGTCAGCTGGGTTTGGAACCAAGAGGGAGTAGGGATGTCATGTGACAGTGTTTGGGCTAAGTTACATAGTTATATAGTTAGATTTAAAAGAATTGTTGAGAAGGTATCAGTGGGACCTTTCAGGACAAAGTAACTTCTTTAAAGTGGTTGTTAACCTTAACATTGAACTATGAACAAAACATAACCCTCTAGAGCATGTACTTGTCCCATTAAGTGTAATTTCTTTCTGCTGCCCATCCGTCTGCTATCTTCTGACAAGTTTTCCTGATACCAAGAGAAAAAGGTGAAAGGGGAGGGAACTCCAGCTGATTGACAGCCTCAGCTGTGTTCCTGAGTGTTGTGAGGAGGGTGTCCATTCCCTCCAATCAGCTTTCAGAGTTCTCCTCGTTGAGCTTTGCAGAGTGTAATTTCAGCTCCCTGTTTCCTTTTTTTCTGAACTCAAGACAAGCTTCATGAATTCTGCACTTTGAACAGCTGTAAAGAGGATACGACTGCAGATAAACATGTACAACTTATATAGGGGAAATAGTTTAATCTCTTTGTATCATCTGAGGCTAATCACTTCACTGGGTATGTGTTTACAACCACTTTAATACACGCACAAATGCACATGTATGGTGTGAAGGGGACTGTTTAATTTAGAGCGTTGGAGAATTTTGTACACGACTTAGGACCTGGTCTTTACTCACTAGTTTCTTTTAAACTATAATGCAAACATTTGATGGAAAATTACATGCAAATTCACATACGGATCAACAGTTTTATGAATCACAAGCACAGATTAAAAAGCACCAAATCAGGAGATCATTCCAAAGACAGCTGTTCCATCTGGGTGAGCTTATGAATTGATGTCTAATTACTAATTCTTTATTGTCATCCTGTTGGCTGCTGAAAACAGATGCAGTGAGGTCATCAAGTATTACACGTGTATATCACACTCATAGAGTGTAATAAACAGGGAACAGAATTAAATATTACTACTATTCACAGCAAACTAACACTGTAAATATTGTTCTGCAAAATAGTTTAAGAATGTTTTCAAATATTCTTTGCTTCTTCGTACCAGAAACCTTTGAAAATCATCTTCAGTACCAAGAATAACCCTGACATACCTGTGTGTATCTTCTCCCAACAAATTAATTTTATAAAGTGTGCAATCACAGCTGAATAAATTCTATCAAAGAACATACATGTATTACATGTATTTAGTGAAAAAATGTGATAGCTTTTAATTGCTTGAAAATCTGAGGGTTTTACATGGTTTAAAGCAAATGTTTCTCAATTCCAGTCCTCAAGTACCACCAACAGGTCATGTTTTCAGGATTTCCTTCAGATGAAACGGCTTTGGTATTTACTAAGGCAGTGAAACTGATCAAATCACCCGTGCAAAATAATGGAAAGCCTGAAAACATGACCTGTTGTGGGTACTTGAGGACTGAAGTTGAGAAACATTGATATAGGGAATAGTAACAGGTATGCTTTATTGCCTGCCCACCAAGCAGATCATACCCACTTTTTTTTGTTCCACTGCAGCTCCTTTCAACCATTGGGAGGGAAAACACAAAGCCATATGTAAGCCCCACGTAACTCTAGAAAATGAGTTTTCATTTCTCTAAAATTTTTAAGAAAATCTGGAGGTCCCAAGGTCTTTTATTTGTAATTTTTAAGGTGCAATGCACTTTAAATGGTCCCTGGGGTTATGAAAGCTCATTTTAACTATACTGCCGTATAAATGGTCCCTATTTAGGAATGAGTGAATCTGCCTGGGTTCAATTAACCGAGGGTTCGACAAATACTGCTTCAAATTCAGCAAACCCATTTTTAGCAAAAAATCTCTTTGAAGTTTATAGGGGTGAGTTTTGTTTAAAAATGCTGACCATTTTTAGGGTTAATATGCAAACTATTATCAAAAAAGTTATTCTCAAGACATGGAAAGATGGACACAGCCATGAGGGACATGTACCAATGCAAACAATTTTAAAAACACTGTACAGAAGGAAGATGGTCCTTTTCATGCAGCTTCAAGGCTACATACTTAAATCTTTTAAATTGCATGCTTGGGGGATGCAAATCTGCCCCACTGCTGTTCTATTTCTATACAACAATCATTAAAAATGACAATACTGAGGGGGCGTGGCCTGACGCGACGGAGAGCGGACGTCTCATCTCAGAGCTTGGAACCCAGGTCAGAGAATCCTTCTGCATCTACCCGTTCCAAGGATTGGTAAGAGGCATCCACCACATCCTCCTGCTCCCTGGTCACCCACCTCCACCACCAACCCGTTTTGGAGCGGTGAAGCTCCGTTCAAAGCCCGGCTTTCAGATCAACGGTGTCGCGGCCTGCACCTTCGGCCTGAACACGCACCCACCCGGGGACTAACATCCACCCGAGCGGGGCAAACCCTCACCAAACTTCGGGGGCAGCCACAAAGATCAGCTCCCTCCCAGACGATCCGGCGATTTCTGGCGGTACTCCCCACTACGCGAGGCCGAGGCCTGAGCGCGGCCTGCAAATACACGCGCATCCGCCATCTTAGTACACCCGGCCTCCTAGGCCGAAGACCTGATACAAAGAAAACAAAACACATAAAGGCCACATTACAAAGTACATTTCCTCCAACACACCTTTCTACAATAGAAGGCCTCCGGTTAACCCAGCCCCAGGAAATCAAATATTCCATACCCTAATTAGATCCACCCGGGCCTCTCTCTCTATTTGACTAATGAGCAGAAGGATGAACACTTAACCCCTTTACTGCACACCTGCTCGGAGATTCCTTTTAATCAACGTCTATCCAGAACTCTCCTACAAACACCCTACAGTTCCATTATTAATCAAAGAGGAGGGAAAAATAAAAGGAAGATTAAATAACCCTTACAATGGCCACGTCCACACGCAAAAGAAAAGAATATAGGCCACCAAAGAAACTTAGGGAATTTTTCTCCCAACCCCAGAAAGACAGACCCCCAACAGACCAGTGCGATCCAATGCACGGAAAAGGTTCGTACACAGACCTTCCAGACGCTGAGCATCTGGGCCCTACCATTTTTCAAGATCCTACCCAAGATCCCCTCTCCTCACCAGCATCCTCCACGAGCAACAGCCCAGTGAAGTCTAGACAACGTCTGGACTCGGAGGAGCAGGGTAATGAGGCTGACAAAGGACAAAACAACCACCTCTCCCCGATCGCAGAATTCCCTACTTCTGGCCAACCGGTACTAGATACCACCATGAAAGACATGTTAGTCTCATTACAATCAGCTATGCATAACGATATTCTGGCACTATTCAACAAATTCAGTGTAGGAATCCAATCTATCTCTAGAAGAGTGCAACATACAGAGAAACAAATGGGAACAATGACCGAAACGGTCAATGACCTAGTAGACACAATCAAAAACACTTGCGATGAACAGCAATGGATGAAAGCCAAAATGGCGGATCTCGAAGATAGATCCCGTAGAAATAACATTAAACTAAGGGGCATCCCAGAAACCATTCTGCCCAATGCCTATGCAAGAAAACGAATTACTACAATACTGCCAGACATTACACCCCTGGACTACTGTCATAGACTGGATACACCGTCTACCTAAACCCCCCCACCTTCCAGATGAAGTACCACATGATGTACTGATGAGAGTTCACTTTTATCACACGAAAGACCAATTGCTGCACAAATCGAGACAACTAGGCCAACTACCAGCTCCTTATGCCAGAATTCAGCTATATGCAGACTTGTCCCAATACACTCGGCAGCTGAGAAAACAACTTAACACGATTACAAAAGCTCTCAACAACCACAAAATCCCGTATCAATGGGGCTTCCCTACTAAGATAATGGTCACTAAGAACGGGGTCAAACACCACATAACCACATTGGATCAAAGCCTCCAACTTCTTCGGATTTGGGGAATAATATCAGATTCCCCCAAGTAGACCTACTCACAATCAGAAAAACAACTCCTCGCCTGCGTATGGGCAAAAAAGTCTCTTTGGCGTACAATCAAGTAAAACAATAGTGATGTCATCTGCATCCAGGAATCTCACTTCAAGAGTGGATAGGAACCGAAAATATCCAACAAATGTTTTCCACATATATTTCAGGCGTCAGGTCCACATAAGAAAAATGGAGTGATCACTATGTTTAAAGACTCCATCTCCTTCCAACTCCACAACTCTTTAACTGACCAAAAGGGCAGATACCTAGTAATAGACTGCACCATGAACAACACCAGATTCACAATCGCTAACATATATGCCCCCAACACAAGACAAATTCAATTTCTGAATAACCTCATGAAAAAAATCAACTCTTTAAAAAATGGTCACCTTATAATGTGTGGGGACTTCAACATTGTACCTGACAACCAACTTGACACATCCTCCAACTCAACGAGACACCTTTCACCGATGGGCAATTTCATAAGAAACAACAACCTGTATGACGCGTGGAGATGCCACCACGCCACGGAACGTGACTACACATTCTTCTCCAACCTGCACAACTCATACTCACGTATAGACTACTTCCTGGTGGACAAGTAGTCCCTACTCAACATAATAAAATCCGCCATCTTAACAATAACGTGGTCGGATCATGCACCGATCACTCTATCCATCGAAGCTCCCACAACCAACCCTCCAACGAGGCTATGGAGAGCGAACGCCTCCATCATGCAGTCCCCTCTCTTCTCAACTCATATTCAAGAAAAATTGGATGAATTTTTTGCAATGAATACAGGATCGGTTAATGATAATGCTATCCTCTGGAATGCCCATAAAGCGTTCATAAGAGGTATAATAATACAACTGAGTGCCAAAGAGAAGAGGAGGAGATCACAGCTTCTAGACAAGCTTACATCTGCTATTAGAGATAGGGAAATTTTAAATCAAACCAATCCCAACAAATCCCTAAAAAAACAATTAATACAGCTCAGACTAGAACTGAGAACATTACGACTTGAGTCATTTAACAAGACCCAAAAAAAAATTCAAAGCACAACACTACTCAATAGGGAATAAAGCAGGCAAAGCGATGGCTAATAAACTAAAAGGTCAATATAATTAAACAAGAATTCCCTTCATCTACCATCCAGCTACTAAAGAAAAACTCCTAGAACCTCAGAAAATTGCAGATGCATTCAGTCACTATTATAGCTCGCTATATGATCTAAAAGAGGACAACAGAAGCTGATATCGAAGCCTTTTTATGAGACATAAAAGTACCCAAAATTTCCCCTGACCAATTGGCTGTATTAAATGCTCCCTTCACCACCCAGGAAGTAGTTAACACCATAACATCTCTCCCCTCCAATAAATCACTGGGACCAGATGGTCTCACTGGAGAATACTATAAGCAATTCCAAAACACCCTAGCTCCTTATCTGACACAAGTGTGTAATGATGCTTCCTCCTCCTCTTCTCTACCTCCTGAAATGTTAAAAGCCATTATTATCACACTGCCGAAGCCGGGGAAGGACCAATCCCTTCCGCAAAACTTTAGACCACTATATCTACTTAATATAGCCACAAAAATCTACTATAAACTTATTGCACTCAGATTGATGGACCTAATGCCACACCTCATACACCGAGAGCAATCAGGGTTTATAAAAGGGAGATAATCCTCCGACGCTACCCGCAGACTAATTAATATAATTCATAACGCAGGGGTCTCCAGAACGCCTTCTCTGCTTCTTTCACTAGATGCAGAGAAGGCGGGCGACAGAGTCCATTGGACATACCTAAAAGCTATGCTAAACAAATTTGGAATACATGGGAATATACTTTCAGCCATTATGGCCCTGTACTCCACCCCATCAGCCCAGGTGTATACCTCAGAAATGCTATCTAAGCCGTTTAACATAACTAACGGAACTAGGCAGAGCTGCCCTCTCTCCCCCCTGATCTTTAACCTGGTAATGGAACCCCTAGCTGAACATATTAGGAATAACAATCAAATTACAGGATTCCGCATTGGAAAGATAGAACATAAAATTAATCTTTTCGCAGACGACGTAGTTCTAATGATCACTAACCCAACTGCTTCCCTAGCTTCGGTACAAGCTACATTACAAATGTTTAGCAGTATTTCTTATTACAAAGTGAACGATACAAAATCCTCTATACTAGACCTAGGAATGGATGGAGTGACTAGCAACCTGATACGCAACATATATCCCTACTCCTGGGCAGAAACAGGCATCACGTACCTAGGAATAACACTAATGAAATCCACAAGCTCACTCTTTAAACATAACTACCCAATAGCTAAAACAATGCTTATACAAGAGGTAGCAAAACTATCCAAATATGAATTTTCCTGGTCAGGGCGCCTAGCAGCCTTTAAAATGATGACTTTGCCAAAACTGCTTTATTTATTCCGCACACTTCCACTGCCACTCTCAACACTATTCCTTAAATCTCTACAATCTACAATTCATCAGTTCATATGGCAAGGGAAAAAACCCCGGAGCAATCACTCGAGGCTAATAAAACATCACCTCGCAGGCGGAACGGGATATATCGATATACGGGATTACTACCTAGCGTCTATTCTCGCCCAATTGAAAGATTGGATGCAACAAACACATAACACATTATGGGGGGACATAGAAAACAACGAGACCCCCGGCACCAATCTCAAAGAATGTATATACAACATATGCAGCGCCAAAAAATGAGGTAGGTGAATATCAGTTAATTGCTTGAAGTATGGAAATCACATAAATAAACCGGTAATCTTTGTACTGATCAAGCCGTAAGAATGAAATAGGTGGAGGCTTACCAGATGATGGTAAAATCTGCGCAGTGGTATAATAGTGGTCAGCCGGGGTGTATCCCATCCACTGGGGGCAAGAAGGGAGAACTCCGTTCACAGGTGACTTTGGATGTTGTAGGGGAATGGTCCTGGGTCCTAATGGTCTGCTACTCCTGATCCATGAGAGAAAATGGAGGGCTCCAAAGAAGAACTCGAGTCACACTTCCAATGTTCAGGTATCTCAGTGTCTAATTTATGGCTCCCCTTATCTGCACATATTTTGCCCTTCTTGGCCCTTTTGATCATTGAATGAACATTGGAAGTGTGACTCGAGTTCTTCTTTGGAGCCCTCCATTTTCTCTCATGGATCAGGAGTAGCAGACCATTAGGACCCAGGACCATTCCCCTACAACATCCAAAGTCACCTGTGAACGGAGTTCTCCCTTCTTGCCCCCAGTGGATGGGATACACCCCGGCTGACCACTATTATACCACTGCGCAGATTTTACCATCATCTGGTAAGCCTCCACCTATTTCATTCTTACGGCTTGATCAGTACAAAGATTACCGGTTTATTTATGTGATTTCCATACTTCAAGCAATGAACTGATATTCACCTACCTCATTTTTTGGCGCTGCATATGTTGTATATATATTTTGTTGGACAATTTTAGATCTATTGTTTTTATGCGTGCTGCCCCTTTAAACTATTCAAAATTTTAATTTTCTCTTTTATGGAATAATAGTATTTATATTTGAGTGAGCGCGGGTAGCCACCTGTTTTTTTCAATCTCAAAGAATGGCTATTTAGCACTACATTAAAAAAGACCATCAATTTCACATCTCTCTCCACCAATCCAGGCATCCGTAAAAGCATGGGGCATCTTGCACCATACTGAATGGACATTTTTATCAATCAAACCCATCCCAGTACCTATACAAACCCTCAAGCTCTTATCTCCGGACCTGGACATACCCGGATGGCTATTCGGCTATGCTCAAATTACTAGTGAGCTTCGTATACTGTTACAACATAAATCGTTCCAACAGATTCAAGCTATAACTAAAGCTCCCAATAGGGACTACTTCACAACTATTAGAATTCAACATTGCCTGGCCGCCTACCCCAATCTAGAAAGTGCAATACCCATAGAGACATGGAACTATTACTATAACAACAGTGATAAACTCAGAGGAATATCCCTATTCTATAACACTCTTCATGAAAAGAAAGCCTTCTCAGAGTCCAAACCCTTCAAGGACTGGGAGAAGGATTGGGACATGACATTAAATGAAAATCAATGGATGACCGCCCTCAAAACAATTTACAAATCCACTTGCTGCACGGCACTGTGGGAAGTCACCCAGAAAATAACTTTGAGATGGTACCTCACACCTCAAAAACTGAACCAAATGTATCCTAACAAGCCACCAGACTGCTGGAGAAATTGCGGCCACACAGGTACATTACCACACATACTATGGTCATGCCCGTTGCTATCAAACATGTGGCGCGGAATCTCTAACTTGATTGCTGACATCACAAACTGCAACATTAGCCTGACCCCCCAACTGGCTACCCTAAACTTGAATATTGAACAAGACCCTCCAAAATATAGACTAATAACTACTCACATCCTTCTAGCAACTAGGTTGCTAATAGTCAGAAATTGGAAAAAATCCTCCACCCCAACTATTGCTGATATCACTTCACTAGTACAGACTCACTTTACATACGAATATATGATGTCCTATGACAAACCCAATAGACACAAACTTCTTAGCTCATGGCATCCATGGTATCGCTGGTATAACAAACATATCAGTGCCCCATGACCATTTTGACGACAAACGACATGGTGCTTCTCACTCCTCTTTTCCTTTTGATTAACCGATAACAACCATCTACACTTAGGCCTCATACACACGGGTGTTTGCAAAAAAATAAGCAAAACACCGGGCCTGACGTCAGGGAAAAAATTACAGTTTTTCTCTGCGTTTTGCATTGACGTCAAAGCACGTTTTTTCACGCTAGCTTTCAGCTGCGTTTTCTGCCTCTATTCAAAATCAATGATTCCCTATGGGAGCCCATTGATTTGAATAGAAGCCGCACCAGAAGTTGGATCACGGTGATCCGACTTGCGGCGCGACTTGTGTGCTAGGTGTCTTAAAGGGGAACCCCCGCAAAAAAATTGCGCAGAGTTCCCCCCCAGAGCATACCAGGCTCTTCGATCTGGCATGGATTTTAAGAGGAGCCCCCACGCCGAAAAAAATGGTGTAGGGTCCCCCCCAAAATCCATACCAGACCCTTATCCGAGCACGCAGCCTGGCCGGCCAGGAAAGGGGGTGGGGATGAGCACGCCCCCCCTCCTGGACAGTACCAGGCCGCATGCCCTCAACATGGGGAGTATGGGTGCTTTGGGGCAGGGGGGCTCTGCGCCCCCCACCCCAAAGCACCTTGTTCCCATGTTGATGGGGACAAGAGCCTCTTCCCGACAACCCTGTCCATTGGTTGTCGGGGTCTGCGGGCGGGAGCTTATCGGAATCTGGAAGCCCCCTTTAATAAGGGGGCCCCCAGATGCCGGGCCCCTCACCCTATGTAAATGAGGTTGTCAAAGATTAAAGCATAGCAATACCACTCAGTGACTGGTTGCTAGACGTTACAACACACATTATGGCTCACTGATTACTTGCTAGAGGTTACAGAACATATCACCTCTATATATCAGGGTCCCCAGTGCCCCCTCCATACTTTGGGGTCACCAGAGCCCCCTTTACATCAGGGTCCCCAGAGCTCCCCTTTTTACATCAGGGTCCCCAGAACCCCCTCCTTACATCTGGGTTACCAGAGAGCCCCCTTTCTTACATCAGTGCCACCAGAGAGCCCCCTCCTTACATCGGGGTTCCCAGAGCCCCCCTTCTTACATCAGTGCCACCAGAGAGCCCCCTCCTTACATCGGGGTTCCCAGAGCCCCCCCTCCTTACATCAGGGTCCCCAGAGAGTCCCCCTCTTTACATCAGGGTCCTCAGAGCCCCTTCTTACATCAGGGTCACCAGAGAGCCCCCTCCTTACATCAGGGTCCCCAGAGTTTCCCCACACTTACATCAGAGTCCTCAGATCCACCCCCTTACATCAGGGTTCACACATTTCCCCCTTCAATAGGGTCCCCTCCTTCTTATATCATGGACCCCAGAATTGCTCCTCCTCTAACAATAAGTCAGAGCATTTCCTTAACTTCCTTGAGTTCACTGAGCTAGCACTGGAGCAGCTGCAGCATCCAGGTCTGAAAGAGGAAGCCCTGTGCTCCTCCACTGAACACAGGGGGGTTGAAGGGCAGCCCGGTTTAGAGCATGAAGTCCCTTGCTCTTCCTCTGAACACCTGGGGCGGGGTCAGACAAACCATGTGGTTGGTTTCTAGACGCTGAGTGGTCTTAGCAATCAACCAATGCTGTCAGCTGCAAGAGGGAGCCGGGAGGTGTGGCAGCAGTCAGGACTGCAAGAGAAAGTTTTGATCTCTGCTGAATGCAGGGGCGGAGCCTGACTAACCACATGGTTGGTTACTAGATGCCGGGCGGTCCTAGCAACTAACCACTAATGCCAGCAGCAGGTGGAGCCAGGAGGTGGGACTGCAGTGGTGTCAATGTGGCAGGCAGAATGTCAGATCTATGGAAACACTGGTGCAGGCTCAAAGGGCAGCAGCTTCAGGCTCCACAACAATAACTGGGCCCCAGGCAGCTGCCCCTTTTGCCCTGCATTAAAGACAGCCCTGATCACAGGCAACATTGGTGACTTGTTCTTTGCCTCTTTTTTTGGGCAATGTTTCCAAAGTTCAATTCCTTTTTAATCACTACAGAGGCTGAGCAAAATTGCAACCCTTTGGCAAATAAAACAGTGCATATGTTTGTATTCGAACTGTTCATCTAGGGTTTACTCTTTTTCAGTTGGAGGTCCACTTTACACATATATATACTAAAACTGCAAGTTTTTCTTGCTAATAAATAAAAACTACCCAATTTGATGTCATAACACAGGAAGGAAAAAAAGTAGATCACTGCTGGCACAGGATTCCTCAGATGTTCAAAGAATATTAAACAGAAATTGTTTCCTGGAGGGAAATGTTCTTATCAGAAAATATAATAACCCACATCTCTCTTTTGGAAAGAAAATCTTGATTCAGTTCCTGATCATGAAACATATTACCTTCTGTAGTTACTGTTTGCAAGCTGCACTTGGTCTGTCTCCTTTATTATTGATCATGTACCATGTGGGGGTTACATGTACTGTATCTGATATTGGATGTTAGTAATGTTATCACATATTGTACTACTTTGTATATATTGAACACTGAAATTGTGGAAATGTTCAAAAGTGTAATTTTTAAAATTAGAGCTTGTAATACATCTAGTTTGCAAGTAACATACTAGCATTTACTGCATTATTTTGGGTTGATTTAAAAGACCTTTATTAAAGGGTATTATTGCATGTTTGCATTTCAAATGCAATTTACATTGATATAATTACATATGAAAAGTGGTAGGTATAAAATATAACAACCAACATCTTTCAACTGTCATTTCTACTGTCCAGGTTTGAAAATGAAATCAAGATTCTGATTGACTTCTATGGGCAAGAAGACCTTTTTCTCTTAGTTTGCTTTTTATACACCATACTATAAATCTATAATTCCTAGGTTTATGAGGGAACATTTTAAAGCGACAGATGATTGAATGATTTTCATGCTCAAAATTTCTATCAAATGCAAATTCTCACATTTACCATTTCTATATGAGATATTCACCAGGCAGATTCACCTAATATAGTCACATTCAGTGCTCTTTGTTCAATGTTAAATTTCCGACTCTCTAATTGGAAGTCTAGATCTCAGTACAAATTCCCTTATTTTTAATGCAGTCAATGTTAGCTGATGTCAATCATTGTTAGATATTTGGCAAATAATTAATCTATGACTTTATCTATACTAATGATTCCTAGAGAGTCCACCATGCTTAGTACTACTCACTTGTTGCTGCACACATTTACAGTACCTTAAATTTGGCACGCTGAAAATATATGCATTTGCATAAGTTCACCTGCTCCAGTTTGATCTTTGAACTAATGTGGATCTCAAATGTCTTACAAATGCAGTCAAATCCAGTGATGGGAATGGAAGATTTTTTTCTTTAAATTATGCCGCCTTGAGATGTGAGCAATGAGATGAATCATATAATTTACAAACTGTCACCAAAAGTATTAAACATCCCTTAGAGTTCATATATCATCATATCATCATATATGTATATACTCTTCCCAATGTTTTCTACATATACGTATGTAATATGTGTAGAAGCCTTCAATGGTAATGTATTACAGGCCTTTTTTTCTATAAATACATTGCAATTACATATTAAGCAGTTATATTGTTTCCTGCCACACTCAGGTTCTGCTTCTTACTTAGCACTGTAACACAGTGGGAGGGATTTACTAAAGCGGGTGCACACAGAATCTGGTGCAGTTTTGCATAGTAACCAATCAGTTTCTAGGTTTTGTTTGGCAAAGCTTAAAGTGAAACTAAACAGAGACGTGTTAATTGCCATAATTATTATTTTTTTATCCTCTAAGTACCTTATTCCTACAACACCGTTGTGTGGTAACATCTTTGTTCGCTTTTTTTTTAGCATCTGTGAGCTAATTTGTGAGGTCGGGCACTGATGTGGACGAGAAGGCCTGGTTCACAGTCTGAGCTCTAATTCCTCCCAAAGGTGTTCTATCGCATTGAAGTCAGGACACTGTACAAGTCAGTCAAGTTCCTCCACCCTAAGCTCGCTCATCCATGTCTTTATGGACCTTGCTTTGTGCACTGGCGCACAGTCATGTTGGAGCAGGAAGGGGTCATCCCCAAACTGTTCCCATAAAGTTGGGAGCATAAAATTGTCAAAATGTCTTGGTACGCTGATGTCTTAAGAGTTCCCTTCACTGGAACTAAGGGGCCAAGCCCAACCTCTAAAAAACAACCCCACACCATAATCCCCCCTCCACCAAATGATTTGGACCAGTGCACAAAGCAACGTCCATAAAGACATGGATGAGAGAGTTTGGGATGGAGGAACTTGACTGGCCTGAATAGAGTCCTGACCTCAGCATGATAGAACACCTTTGAGTTAAAGTAGAGTGGAGACTGCGAGACAGGCCTCCTCATCCACATGACCTGACCTCACAAATGCACTTCTGAAGAATGATCGAACATTCCCATGGACACACTCCTAAACCATGTGGACAGCCTTCCCATAAGAGTTGAAGCTGTTATTGCTGAAAAGAGTGGACCAACTAAATATTGAACCCTACGGACTAAGACCGGAATGCCATTAAAGTTAATGTACGTGTAAAGGTAGATGTCCCGATACTTTTGGTAATAGAGTATATATCATCATATATGTTTATAGTCTTCCCAATGTTTTCTGCTTATACATATGTAATACGTGTAGAAGGCATCAATGGTAATGTATTACAGACCCTTTTTCTATAAATAAATTGCAATTACAGTATCTCGCAAAAGTTAGTACACCCCTAACATTTTTGTAAATATTTTATTATATCTTTTAGTGTAACACTGAAGAAATTACACTTTGCTACAACGTAAAGTAGTGAGTGTACAGCTTGTATAACAGTGTAAATTTGCTGTCCCCTCAAAATAACTCAACACACAGCCATTAATGTCTAAACCACTGGCAACAAAAGTAAGTACACCCCTAAGTAAAAATGTCCAAATTGGGCCCAAACTGTCAATATTTTGTGTGACAACCACCATTATTTTTCAGAACTACCTTAACCCTCTTGGGCATGGAATTCACCAGAGCTTCACAGGTTGCCACTGGACTCCTCTTCCACTTCTCCATGATGACATCACGGACCTGGCGGATGTTAGAGACCTTGCGCTCCTCCACCTTCCATTTGAGGATGCCCCACAGATGCTCAATAGGGTTTAGGTTTGGTGACATGCTTGGCCAGTCCATCACTTTTACCCTCAACTTCTTTAGCAAGGCAGTGGTCGTGTTTGGAGTCCTTATTATGTTGGAATACTGCCCTGTGGCCCAGTGTCTGAAGGAAGGGGATCATGGTCTACTTCAGTATGCGACAGTACATGTTGGCATTCATGGTTCCCTCAACTAACTATAGCTCCCCAGTGCAGGCAGCACTCATTTAGCCCCAGACCATGATACTCCCACCATCAGGGGGAGGAGTACAAAGACACACTTGTCTTTGTACTCCTCACCTGGTTGCCACCACACACACTTGACACCATCTGAACCAAATAAGTTTATTTTTGTCTCATCAGACCACGGGACATGGTTCCAGTAATCGATGTCCTTAGTCTGCTTGTCTTCAGCAAGCTGTTTGCAGGCTTTCTTTTGCATCATCTTTAGAAGAGGCTCCCTTCTGGGACGACAGCCATGCAGACCAATTTGATGCAGTCTCGGCGTATGGTCTGACAGGCTGACGCTCCACCCCTTCAACTTCCGCAGCAATGCTGGCAGCACTTATACATCTATTTCCCAAAGACAACCTCTGGATATGACACTGAGCATGTGCACTCAACCTGGCTCCGTGTTGGCAGAACTGCTGCTCCTCTTACCAGTCCTTTTGACTGTGTCATCCAGCTCTCCTGGAACACTTGGCTCTCTAGTAGAGTTGAGCGAACACCTGGACGTTCGGGTTCTGCTGGTCCGTCCGAACTTCGGGATAAAGTCCGGGTCCGGACGGAACCCGAACGATCGCACGGACAACGAACCCCATTGAAATCAATGGGGACCCGAACTTTTAGGCACAAAAATGGCTGTAGCAAAGTCCTGGAAATCCCCAGAGGGCTGCAAAAGGAAGTAAAATGGGGTAAGGGTAGGGCAAGTGCCCTACAAAAAAAATGGGGACAGGGAAATAACTTTAAATATTTTTAAAAAAATAAAAACAAAAAAAAGCAAAAATGGAGGTGAATGTGGATCATCTTCAAACTGTGTCTGAAAAGTATTAATTAACGGTAGAAACCATATAACTGTTCTAAAATCATCTTCAAACTAGGGCAAGTGCCCTACAAATAAATGGGGATAGGGAAAATAAATTAAAATCAAGTAAAAAAATGGGAAGGGGGGTGGATGTGGAGTAGGAGCCTAGAGGTTGACTAGGCCGTGACCGTGGTAGTGTAGGTGGAAGTGGCGGTGGTAGAGGAGTAGGAGGAGGTAGCCAACATGGTATTTTTTTTTTGTATTGAGGCCTATTCAAAAAAAGAAGTATATGAATGGCTGTGTGAGTCCGGTCTAAATGTTTATTCTGCACAAGGTACAGACAAGTCTTGT
>BLSH010086813.1:114530-135068 GCA_018402905.1 Glandirana rugosa
ACGTTCTAGTAATATATGAATCCAGACTCTTAACGAGTCTCGAGGGTAAAACCTCTGTCGAAGGTCAAACCTCTGGCGAGGGTCACACCTTTTACCTTCCAGAATGGGCCCCAGTCTCCCGGGGTCGTTCTTCGGTACTCTGTCTCCCAGAGTAGTTCCCCAGTCTTCCGGGTCGGTCCGTTGTCGTCCAGAGTCAAAGTCCTCAGTCCAACCGAGGATAGTCTCCACAGTCCTTTCGGTGTTAGGAATCCGGTCTCCACCCGATCCGTCGTCCCACGACACTGACTCGCGATCTCTCATCACAACTCGCTTGGGCCTGACATTGCAAGCCCAGGCATGGCTTGAAAGCCCACAGGCACCGTGCCTGGGCCTGGGCCTGTAAAGTTTTTAGCAAGCCCAAACCCGAACGATTTTTGAAATGTCCGGGTCCGGGTCCGTGCCACGGACACCCGAAAGTTCGGTACGGACCCGAACGTTACAGTCCGGGTTCGCTCAACACTACTCTCTAGCGCTCAGTCACAGCACCCTGCTGCCTAGCCCACCTCTGGCCTAAGGATTGTGGCTTTCCTGACACCTCTGATAGGAGCCAACCTGACTCCTGAAACTGAGACCTGCTGTTGCCTGGCTGGGCCTTCTGACCCCTTGATGAGACCCTCTGTCTCATGGCTTCTTGCTGGGGCCCTCTGACCCCGGGTAAGACCTTCCATTTTCCACACTGGGAGCGGTCTCCAAACTGGAAGCTGTCTCCAAAATGGGAGCTCTGAGCAATTCTCAGACCTAAGTATATAATGATCTTGCACACCTGTGTAGTCAGCCAGGTTTCAGGCATCTAAAAAAATCCAGACACAGAATTGAATGTTCTGATTCAGAACTACAGAATCTGGAGAAAGCCAAAACACAGCTCCCTCCACTCTGAAATGATAGTTCTGAACCTCGCATTACCCCTTAATGTGAATCCTGTGTCACATTAAGGGCTGGGTCAAACACCCCCCCGGTTCGGTTCGCACCAGAACATGAGAACAGACAAAAAATTTGTCCGAACTTTTGAACACCGTTAAAGTCTATGGGACCTGAATATGCAAGTTATTACCATAAAAAGTGCATGGGAACTCGGATCCTGCACTAGGAAACATGTATCAATGCAAAAAAAAGGTTTTAAATCAATAATTTTTTAAGGAGCAAGTGAAAGAATAAAAATGAAATATTCCTTTAAATAATGTGCCTGGGGAGTCCCCTTAGTCTGCCTGTAAAAGGGCGCACCTC
Organism: Glandirana rugosa; assembly: GCA_018402905.1. Lineage (NCBI taxonomy): Eukaryota > Metazoa > Chordata > Amphibia > Anura > Ranidae > Glandirana > Glandirana rugosa. The sequence goes on from BLSH010086813.1 coordinate 115,794, forward strand.
TGTGATGTTTAGAACAGTGCCAGAACAAAATGACATTTGTAAAGGAAAAATGATCATTTAAAATTGCGGCTGTAATGTATTGCTGGCTCCTGGCAATATAGATAAAAATCAATGAAAAATTTTGCATAGGGTTCCCTCCCCCAGTCCATACCAGGCCCTTTGGGTCTGGTATGTATTTTTAGAGGAACCCAGTGCCAACATTTTAAAAAAAAAAGACGTATGGCCCCCCCTAAAATCCATACCAGACCCTTATCTGAGCATGCAACTTGGCCAGCCAGGTTAGAGGGGACTGGTGAGCACCCCCCCCCCTCCTGAACCGTACCAGGCTACATGCCCTCAACATGGGGTGTATGGGATCTTTGGGGCCATCAATCACAGCACACAATGGACCCGAAAAAAAACCAACAGCTCCTCCTACATGGGAGGGCTCCCTCCGACTGAGATCGCTTTGTATTGACAGTTTATTTATAGTGAAGGGTGGGACCATCCGGTGACGTAATTGAGTTACCTGCCCCTCTGATGTCACATGACGTCATAAGGGGACAGGGTAATCCGGACATCACCGGATGACCCCGCCCTTCACTATAAATAAACTGTCAAAACAAATTGAGTGCAGATGGCAGCAGCCCTCCCATGCACTATGCATTATAGGGCATTCGATGGTGCCGAAGTCTCGCCGAACACCCCATAATGTTTTAAATTCGGGGATCAGGCGAACAACGGAAGTTCAGCCCAAACTTATGCTCGAGCCGAACCGTTCGCCCATCCCTAGTCACATTTTCCTATATTCTTACAGTGACAGAGCCTCCCTCTGTTACAATATACAAAAAAGATATTTTGTACTATATTTACCAATCTAGAGCTTCAAGTATTCATACTTACTTTAAAAGTCACTAATAAACAATGCATGTGTATTTAAATGTTTAATCCCTTCAGGGTGAGATAATCCACCATATAAATCCATTTGGTCTCTCTTTTTGATAAATCCCTTACCCTATTGCATTCCCTCCATGATGGTAGGATTCTACCCACCCCACCCCCCAAAAACTTCAGACCTGAAGAGTCTCTGTTATGACACTGTCTAAAGTGAAGGGAGACATTATGTTGTCTATAGCCTATCAAAATATTGTATATATGTTTGGCTAATCTCTTTTTGAGTGGACTTTTAATTCTCCATATATACATTAACCCACATGGACACTCTAAAGCAGGGATATGCAATTAGAGGACCTCCAGCTGTTGCAGAACTGCAAGTCCCATGAGGCATAGCAAGACTCTGGCAGCCACAAGCATGACACGCAGAGGCATGATGGGACTTGTAGTTTTGCAACAGCTGGAGGTGCGCTAATTGCATATCCCTGCTCTACAGCATGAAATACATGTGCTAGTGTGATTCTTGGTATTTGCCCTATGTGCATATCTTATTGTTTTATTAACCACTTCAGCCCCGGAAGGATTTCCAGCTTTAGGACCGGAGCCCTTTTTGCGATTCAGCACTGCGTCGCTTTAACTGAAAATGGCGCGGTCGTGTGACGTTGTACCCAAACGAAATTTGCATCCTTTTTTTACCACAAACAGAGCTTTCTTTTGGTGGTATTTGATCACCTCTGCGTCATTTCTGATCGCCGCTATAAACAAAAGAAGAGCGACAATTTTGCAAAAAACCCAAATTTCTTACTTTTTGCTAGAATACAAATAAAAAAAAAATATATAAAAAAACATTTTTTTTCACCGTTTTTGGCCGATTTATATTCTTCCACATATTTGCGATAAAAAAAATCGCAATCCGCGTTTATTGATTGGTTTGCGCAAAAGTGGTCGCGTTTACGGATGATGAGAATTCATTTTTGGGTTTTTTTTTTTTTTTACTAGTAATGGCGGTGATCTGCGATTTTTAGCGGTACTGCAATATTGGGGCGGACATGTCGGACTATTTTGACACTTTTTTGGGACCATTGGCATTTATACAGCGATCAGTGCTATAAAAATGCACTGATTACTGTGTAAATGTCATTGGCAGTGAAGGAGTTAACCTGCAGGGGGCGCTCTAAGGGTTAACTATGTTCCCTGGGCATGTTCTAACTGTAGGGGGACTGCACTATCTGGGGAAGGGAAGTGGTCACAGCCTTCGTATACAGGAAGGCTGTGATCACAGCCCTTCCCCCTTCACACAGAGCGGAGGTCCGTATTTACATACACGGACCTCCGTTCCTCCACTCGGGGGGGCCATCGCGGGTAGCCGGCGGCAATCGAAACCGCCGCACCCGCTCCCTGGCCCTCCCCGAACACAGTGAGCACGCGGGCGCGCCTCCGGCAGTGCGCGCACGCTCACTAAGCTCGATCCCGCAGCCGCCGTCGTATGACGGCATTTTACGGGAACGAACCACTTTGCCGCCGTCAAATGCCGATCGACGGTCGGCAAGTGGTTAAGCAGCAGCTTAATATTAATATCACCTACCTTCAGGAGTGCATAGTATAGTGTATATGATTTCTTTAGCATCTGCAGGGAAAGATCTTTGAGAAGGGCTTCTATTACTCTGCTGATGTATGCTTTCTGTGGTGTGAATCTGTGTCTGCGCAGCCCTGATTGGTGCTGTGCCAATCACATGGCTAAAACTGTTTTACAGCTCCCTAAACATCTTTATTGAACATCAAATGTGTATTTTTGTGCATTTATATGGAGGAGTCAGAGATGATTGACACTAGCTTTCACTTTGCTCAGACATCATCTGCATCCAAGGTGCTTTTTTACTTTAAATGTATTATCAATTACATTTGATATATTTAATACTGATTTATATTAAAACTAATATTTTTATGAATTCCTTAGTGAATGTAATCAATCAGCATACTATACCCTGTCCTCATAGTGTTTAGCAATAGGAGGACATGGAGGAGGAGGGAGGGGAGTGTCATTTACCACTAGGTATACGCCCACATGTGTGACTCTATAGTCATGTGGGCTGTAGAGATAAAAAAGGAGGAAATGAAGAGCTTAAAAGGGAACTGAAATTAAACATGCTCCATAGAGAACACCATCTATTCTACTCAATCTCAGGCTGCAGTGGAGACACAGAGAAGATGGGAGGGACAACTGAAGGCAGAATGAACCAGGTATAGTTCACCCTACACATAACAAATGCTTTAGTGGATTTGTGAGTATGAACACTTTGTTTTATAAAATGGAATGATCATTTTTCACAGTCTGGTTTTAATGATACTTTAATTGAGCAGGCTGATGTTAGAAGCTAATTGGTTACTATGCACAGCTGCACCAGATTCTGTGTGCATCAGTCTTAGTAAATCTCCCCCAATGGTTGTGCCTTTACTTCTCAAAATGCAAGACTGAGAGTTAGCCAACTCGTTGAAAAACAATACATGCACTGTGGCTATTGTTCTATGTTAACAGTCATTAGGAAAAGAGGCAATTGCAAATTAAGCCTGGTGATAATATTGCAGGAAGTAAACAAAAACTCTTTCCCTGCTACAGGAAAAAGTAAACAAAATAATGCAGGGACATGTAATGCCTGCACACACCTGAGCATTATTTTCCCCGTTGCATTATTTAATATGGAATGGAAAGATTTTTAGAGAATTACACAAACATGCCAGTGCAAAGCAGCAGGATTTTTTTTATTCATTTTTTGATGCGCAAAAAAGGCCTCCCAATTTAATTACTTAATATTAGCTGAAATTCCTTAAGTCCTTAAAATGAGGTCTCCCTTTTACAATGTAATGTCACAGATGTAAATGCCACAACATGGAAGAAGTCTTCCTCTCAATATTATCCGGCTTTTATAAATTTGTGAGATGGTATGAACAAGTGCTTACATTTTTTATTTTTTTTTCCTTTAATTTTCGCTTCACTATGAAAACATTATTTCCCGTATGGATATTACAACCCTGGGGGGAAAACAATACTGGAAGCTGAACAGAGATGATGTCTATAATGCAGCACATTTTTGGAGCTATATTAACGCTTACAGTGCATTGCAAGAGAATTGCTACAATATACTATGCAGAAGGGTAATTACCAGTTCAAACAGGCCCCAAAGACAGTCATTTACTATAAAGGTACAGTGTCTTATCCTCGGGTCCTGACTAACACACAAACCTTTACAGCAAAATTAGGTTGGAAAGAGATAAAACATTTTAAAATACATAATTTTGTAATAGGGCTACTACAGTAAAGAACATTCTGAATACAATTGCCTTTCTTTTAGAAGATGGCATTTTTAATTGTGTAGGTTTACTGCAACAAGGGACCCTTAAGCATTTTATAAAACAACACTACGTGCATCTAAACTGGATGGCCACTTAACAGAAGCTGAATACAGTTTCAGAAAAACAACCCTTTTTATATATTCAAAAAACAGACTTAACAGGTCATTTACTAAATGGACCCTATTTCCTTTAGATGATCAATCATGGGCAGAGCTGTTTATAGCAATATAAACTTTTCCTGTACATGATTGGATGAAACAAACCCCTTATTAAAAGAAAAGTGAGGGATCTTAACCACTTCAGCGATTTACCCCCTTCCTGACCAGAGCAGTTTTTGCGATTCGGCACTGCGTCGCTTCAACTGATAATTGCGCGGTTGATGCAACGTGGTTTCCAAACAAATCTGACGTTCTTTTTTTCCCACAAATAGAGCTTTCTTTTGGTGGTATTTGATCACCTCTGCGTTTTTTTTTTTTTGAGTTATAAACAAAAAAAAGTGACGATTTAAAAAAACAATATTTTTTACGTTTTGCTATAATACATACCCAAAAAAAAAAAATATTCATCAGTTAAGGCCAAAATTCTACATATTTTTGGTAAATAAAATCGCAATATGTGTTTATTGATTGGTTTGCGCAAAAGTTATCACGTTTACAAACCATGAGAATTGATTTATGGCATTTTTGTTATTTTATTTTTTTTTACTGGTAATGGCAGCGATCTGCGATTTTTATCGGGACTGCGATATTGCGGTGGACTGATCGGACACTTTTGACACTTTTTTGGGACTATTGACATTTATACACCGATCAGATCTAAAATAGCCAGTGATTACTGTATAAGCGTCACTGGCAGGGAAGGGGTTAACCTGCAGGGGGCAATCAAGGGGTTAACCGTGTTTCCTCAGTGTGTTCTAACTGTATGGGCGCTGGGCTGGCAGGGGCATGACAGATCTAACTGATCCCGATGACAGGGATCAGTAGATCACTTTCATGCCGCCTGACAGAACAGGGAACTGCCGTGTTTACACGCCCGCTCTTTTCTGTATTAGGTGATTGCAGGTTGCCGGGGTACTGCCCGACCCACACCCACACTCAGGGAGCATTTGGCGGGCATGAAAGCATGCCACCAGCAGTGTGCGCCCATCCGCTAGCTGCGCCTGCATGAATCGCCGTTTATATTTGCACTACGCTGCCACTCTGCAGCAGTAAATGTATGCGAATCGGTCAGGAACCAGCTAAAAAAAATAAAAAATATATGTAGCCATGTGCTCCTTTGGGAGTAGCATTAGTTGTGGTTCACCTTATAGCTGCCCTCAATTCCACCATATCTCACACATCCGTAGACACTGACCAGACCGGCTCTTGTTTTTGTTGTTTTATTTAGGGGAAATAACTTGGATGGGGAAAAGGGGTGACGGTGGGATGCCCCAGAAATTATTGTACACAATCTCCATATACAGTCCTTTATATGCTCACTTGCCCTGCAGACTGTTACTCCTCACAACTCTCTCCAGCTCTCAGCTTGCTGAACATTTCCCTCCAGCACTGTACTTGCAGACTATTGCTCCTTTCCTATTCTCCAGTACATCACTTTAGTTGCCAGCTTGAAAGGAAATTTATCAAGCTTCTCTACTTCTTTCTCTTCACCACAGCTAGCATGTGGTGAGGCCTGCACTGTGTCAGCAGGCCCCTTAGGGCTACCCATTACTGGCCAGGGATCATGGGCCCCTAAATATGTAGCTTAGGGGCTTTGGCCCATTGTCGGCTGACATTACAGAGCCAGTCCAGGCTCTGCAGGGATCCTGACAAAATTGTTGGGATTCACCCATATGCCTGACTAGCAGCTGGCTCACCCTCTCAGTGTGCCACTGAGAGCATGAGTCAGCCCCTCCCGCACTCTGCACAGTTTGACACTCCAGTGAGCCCTGGAGGGGCAGAACGTAGAGAAGTGAATGACAATCACTGCTTTGTGCTTTGTGCTCAGAGCAATAAGTGTGCGATCAGCTATATTTGATCGCTTAGTTCTTGGTGTAGGGCTGGCAGGGGACAGCTGCAGCTTGGATCAATGCTACAGCTATCTAGTTGATTATGTATGTGTAGTGCCCCCATAGTGATAGGTGCGTTTTGTAGTGATATTTCTTGCTAGAGGAGGCAACATTTAGTCGGGCCTGACTGTAGGTGCAGGCCTGAGTGTTTTGATCTGGGCTTGGGGAGTGGCTCAGGTAGGACTGGGGCAGTCCAACAGATGATATCAATAAACCATCCTACCTTCTTCTGGAAAGCACTGGAACTTTCCAGAGGGGGGATTATGTTGTGGAGTTGTATTTCAGGGGTTGGCCCCTTAGTTTCTGTGAAGGGAACTTTTAAGGCATCGGCATACCAAGACATTTTAGACAATTTCATTTTCCCAACTTTGTGGGAACAGTTTGGGAATGGCTCCTTCCTGTTCCAACATGACTGAGCACCAGTGCACAAAGCAAGGCCCATAAAGATGAGGATGAGTGAGTTTGAGGTTGAGGGACTTGACTGGCCTGCACAGAGTTCTGACCTCAACCCAATTTAAAGCCTTTGGGGTGAATTAGAGCGGAGACTAAGAGCCATGCTTTCTCATCCAACATCAGTGCCTGACCTCACAAATGGGCTTCTGGAAGAATGGTTAAGCATTCCCATAGACAATCCTAAACCTTGTGGACAGCCTTCCCATAAGAGTTGAAGCTGTTATAGCTAAAAAGAGTGGGCCAACTCCATACTGAACCTTACAGACTAAAACTGGGATGCCATTAAAGTTCATGTGCGTGTAAAGGCAGATGTCACAATACTTTTGACAATATAGTGTACATACTATACACATAAATATACATATAAATGTTGGAACACTAATACTTGATGTAAATAGTTTCTCTTCTTTATATAAATATATATAGACTAACTTTTGCTTTATCATGAAGGAAGTATATTTGTAATTAATTAATTGCTCTACAGCAGATGATGTAAGTACAGTAACTACTAACCTTTCTATAGCTAATCAAATGATGGTGTCCAGAGTTAAATGTTTGTTTACAATACAAAGAGTTATATATACACAACATAAATATGTCCTTTACACACCTACACACGTAAAAAAAATATCAATTGACCTAAAACATTTTAGTTTCCCTCTAAACCATTCTATTGGGGATCTCACAGGTACACAGACAAAAAGAAAAACTACATTTTTACAGAGTAAAATGTTAATTCTAATACTGGTTTTGTTACTGTCTATATCCTTGTAACAACCACAGCATCCTATTTCTTGCCCAGCTATCTCAGGAACAAGAAGTGATTTAAAAAAAATCTTGTCAAATACAAACCTGAAAAATATTAAGTTTTTATTAACTCTTCTCCCTTTTCCAAAACTTAAAGGAAAATGTTACTTGAGTAAGGCTTAAACTGATCAATTATAGTTCCATTGATAAACAAAATAAAAAAAAAAACTACTGTAGTTAGTGTGATGCCTAGGCAAGGTATGATGTATAGTGATCCCTGCACTAAAAATATAAATCTGGAGTTGATAGTTGAGGATATTAAAAAATCTAACATCCAAATTATTGATTCAGATCCTTGACTCCAATACAGATAAAACACAATAGTTGAGGTCATAAATGTATTTTCAACCAATAAACTTGCCTTTTAGGCTCTATCAGTAAAAAACAGTAGTGCTCATTTGACTGTGAGGTTTAGAATCGTTATAGGCCTGGGGTACCCTTGGACACCTAAAGATGAAGAATTGGTGGTATGGACATATTTTGCTAACAGTGGGAGTGGGTACTTAAAAGAGCATGGTTAAATAAAACCTAAGCCTACTCACTGTATACATGGCACTCATATGACACATGTATTGTACATATAAAATATGTACAAAAAACAAACATCTACAAACCTCAGAAAGTTCATTAACATGGTCAGAGGCTACTTAGCAACCAGCCACTGTTGAAACAATAAACACGTTGGTCAAAAGTTTGTAATGTATAATATAGCATAAGGAATGCATTGTTCAGGAGTACATAGTGTATTCAGAGTGCGGTGGTCAGGAGTATGTCATATACAGTCCAGTGTACATTGTGCAGCGGTCAGGAGTATGAAATGTACAACATGGTGCATATAGTGCATGGCACAGGAGTGTGTAATGCCATAATGCAATGCTTGGGAGTGCATATCACACAGGGAGCAGGGTTCAGGAGTTGGTAATTGAAAGAGTACAGGGCTCAGGTGTGTAATGCACAGAGAGCTGGGCTCAGGACTGTGTAAAATATTGAGTGTAGGGCTCAGAAGTGCGTAGCCCCCATAATTCAGGGTTCAGGAGTACATAAAGCACAGTGTGCAGGGCTAAGGAATGAACAGCAACAAAAAGCCACAATAAAAAGAGCTGAATGGAAACTCCTGTGGGTGAGGAGCAGTGATTAGATGATCGCAGAAAAAACTCTGGAGAAGTCAGTGTATTGAAACAAAACATGAGTTTATTGAAACATAGATAAAAATAGTGAAGGCAACAAGCTGTGAGATCCTCCCATAAATGGAAGGCAATGCTGTGAAGGTATGGCGTGCTCCTGTATAAACCGTTCAATCACTGTCATGAAGAGGAGATGGATGGAGCAATGATGGATGGAAACTCCTGCCGGGCTGGTAAGCCGATGGTAAGCGATGAGACAGCTGTCATGAAACAGGGAGCAGATCCATCAATGGGTAAGCCTCTAGCATGGATCAGCAGGTGGAAAACAACCTGGGTGTGACGTCATCCACTCAAGAAGCTGAAATCCAAAGCGAGGGTTGGTGTAGGGGAAGTGGATTTGGACTGCAAAGGAGGTGGGTACCAGTCCGGCAGGAGTTTCCATCCATCCAGTCGATCCAGCCCTCTCCTCTTCATGACTGTGATTGAGCAGCTTATACAGGAGCATTCCATACCATCACATCATTTCCTTCCATTGCAGGTCCCTGGGAGTAGTGTTTTTTTGTCATCTAGCATTCCATTTTTGGGAGGATCTCACAGCTTTGCATTACTATTTTTATCTATGTTTCAATAAACTCATGTTTTGTTTCAATGCACTGACTTCGCCAGAGTTTTTTCTGTGATCGTCTAATGACCCACAGCTCCCCACCCACAGGAGTTTCCATTCAGCGCTTTTTATTGTGGCTTTTTGTTGCTGTTGTTTCCTATTCCATACCGCTCCTGGTGTGGACACTCCACATAGCTGCTCCTTGGACTCTCACAGGACACCGCATGTTTATCCCAGACCAACCTTGTGTCCCAGCCCCCTAGCACCAGACCTTTTGCTTATTCAGGGCTAAGGAATGCATAACCCACAGAATGCAGGCCTCAGGAGTGAGTAACTGAAAGAGTACAGGGCTCAGGTGTGTAATGTACCTGAGCTCTAATCTGTAGAGTGTAGGGCTCAGAAGTGTGTAACACACATGGTTCAGGGCTCAGAAGTATATAGTGCACAGAATGCAGGGTTCAAGAGTACCTAAACAACTGACTGCAGAGCTCAGGAATGCAAAACCAACAGACTGCAGAGTTTAGGAGTGTGCTTCTTGTGCAGGGAGTTAGGAATGTGCATTGCACAGAGTGCAGGGGTCAGGTATGCATAACACAAAGATTGCATGGGCCAGGAATGCGTGTCACATGGAGCGCAGGGGTCAGGAGTGTTTATCACACAGAGTGCAGGGGTCAGGTGTGTTTATCACACTGTGCATCAAGGGTCAGGAGTGCATAACAAACAGAGTGCTTACGCAAAGCATGCAGGGGTAAAAGTGTCTATTATACAGGGTAAGGTCAAAAAGATACATACCAGTCCAGCTTTACTCACAAAAACCTTCCAGCAGTTGTGATCCAAACTTCCAATTGACCAGCGATGGTTCTACCAATATCTCCAATTACAGCATGCTTTTAAGGTACAAGGACTGGCCCCGTCTGTCTCATTCTCCTCTTCATCCTTGTTTGACTCTCTTGTTCAGGCTGAGTCCAATAAAGGCCTCATTTCACAGGTCTACAAACAGTTATTGGCAAAATTTCTTTTTAAATTTCCGACTTCTTGCAGGCGTAGGTGTAAGGAAAATCTGGGCCCTCTTGGATGTTCTCTGGGAAGAAGTTTTGCAAAATGGCCAACTGCCCTTGCTCTCTCCTACATGCAGGGTGACCCAGTTCTTTATCCTTCACTGAAGTTCCTACAAAACCCACACTGTTCGAGGTGTGCACATCCACACAGTTCTTTACTACACCATCTCTAGAGATGCTCTAAACGTACCCAATACTGGCAGGGAGTAATCTGCACACTGGTTGATCTGTATAGTATTGCCTTGACACCTGATCCTTCACTTTGCATTCTGGGGTTTGTTGATCCTAAAGTGTATGATCTAATCTTGTCCAAAGCGATTATAAGGTTCATTGCACTAAATGGATATCTGCCACCCCACCCACTATAAGAGATTGGATATATGATATGAATGCATTTGTAATGTTTGAAAAACATGCATACCTCATTTGTCATGGTGTAAGTTTGATGCCATCTGGTCTAACTAGGTAGATGTGAAGTGCCCCCTACTTGTTTTTTGATATAGTAATCATTCGAATGCCATGTGCTAGACAGTTACAATTCTCACCCCTGCTGTCGATATTTCCTACATCTTGTGCTGAACAGTTGCTCTTTTTTTTGTACCTGCCGTTCTTGTTTTTTTTTTTTTTTTTTTTTGTGCTGCCCTGCATGGCAGATTGTTCCCTGGTTTCTGTGTTTTATAAATGTCATAAAATGTTAGGAAATCTGATTTATAAAAACGGATACTCATCCCACAGGGTGAGGGTCAGTAATGCACAGACTGCAAGGGTTGGGAGTGCATATTACACAAAGTGCAGGAGTTTATACTGAAGAGATTGCAGGGGTGAGCAGTGCATTTTGCATAGGGTATATACAGTGCCTTGAAAAAGTATTCATACCCCTTGACATTTTACACATTTTATCATGTTACAACCAAAAATGTAAATGTATTTTATTGGGATTTTATGTGATAGACCAACACAAAGTGGCACATAATTGTGAAATGGAAGAAAAATGATAAATGTTTTTCAACATTTTTTATAAATAAATATCTGAAAAGTGTGGCGTGCATTTATAAGCAGCCCCCCGAGTGAATACTTTTTAGAACCATCTTTCGCCTCAATTACAGCTGCAAGTCTTTTTGGGGATGTCTCTACCAGCTTTGGACATTTAGAGAGTGAAATTTTTGCCCATTTGTCTTTGCAAAATAACTCAAGCTCTGTCAGATTGGATGGAGAGCATCTGGGAACAGCAAGTCTTGCCACATATTCTCAATTGGATTTAGGTCTGGACTTTGACTGGGCCATTTAACACATGAATATATGCTTTGGTCTAAAACATTCCACTGTAATTCTGTATGTTTAGGGTCGTTGTCCTGGTGGAAGGTGAACCTCCGCCCCAGTCTCAAGTCTTTTGCAGACTCTAACAGGTTTTCTTGTAAGATTGCCCTGTATTTGGCTCCATCCATCTTCCCATCAACTCTGATCAGCTTCCCTGTCCCTGCTGAAGAAAAACATCCCCACAACATGTTGGTGTCACCACCATGTTTCACGGTGGGGATGGTGTGTTCAGGGTGATGTACAGTGTTAATTTAGTATTTTGCTTCTAGGCCAAAAAGTTCAAATTTGGTCTCATCTGACCATAGCACCTTCTACCACATGTTTGCTGTGTCCCCCACATGGCTTCTTGCAAACTGCAAATTGGACTTCTTATGGCTTTCTTTCAACAATGGCTTTCTTCTTGCCACTCTTCCATAAAGGCCAGATTTGTGGAGTGCACAACTAATAGTTGTCCTGTAGACAGATTCTCCCACCTGAGCTGTGGATCTCTGCAGCTCCTCCAGAGTTACCATGGGCCTCTTGGCCGCTTCTCTGATTAATGCTCTCCTTGCACGGCCTGTCAGTTTAGAAGGACGTCCATGTCTTGGTAGGTTTGCACTTGTGCCGTAATCTTTCCATTTTCGGATGATGGATTGAACAGTGCTTCATGAGATGTTCAAAGCTTGGGATATTTTTTCATAACCTAACCCTGCTTTAAACTTCTCCACAACTTTATCCCTGACCTGTCTGGTGTGCTCCTTATCATCTTCCTTCAACCTCACAATTATGTGCCACTTTGTGTTGGCCTATCACATAAAATTCCAATAACAATACATTTATGTTTTTGGTTGTAACATGACAAAATGTGGAAGATGTCAAGGGATATGAATACCCCTTGGCACTGAAGGTCAGGATTGCACAGAGTATAGGGATCATGAATGTGTATTGCAAAGAGTACAGGGATCAGGAGTACTTATTACATACATAGAATGCAGAGGTCCAGACTTCATATTCCACTGGGTGCGGGATGAAGAGTACACATTGCACAGAGTACAGAGGTCTGGAGAGCACAGCATGCTGCAGGGGTCAGGAGTGAGTATTGCATAAAGTGCAGGGGTAAAGAGTGCATTCATTTAACATATATAAAGATTTTACAGATCCAGGCATTCTTACAATTCATCCACCTACCACAGGTACATACCTACATGGACCATTTAAAATAATGTCCCTTAAAACAAAAGCCCATTTATTTTTCTAAAAGGTAAGTCTTGCAGTAAAAACAATGTTATGAACAGGACACGGATCTTAAATCAACCACAAAAGACAAAAAAGACTTCCACTAATAGGAAAAAAAGGGCAGCAAAGGGGTTGGTCTGATCGCTGTGTAGTTTCCAATACAGTAACACTGGGGCTTTTTTGTACCCTCTACTTTTATAGTTAGGGGGGGGCTTATCCAAAAAAAAAAATGTTTTGGTCTTTATATGCCTGCTGGCCATAGTTCAAAGGCCACAAAGGTTCATAATTGCTTGATTCCACCAACACAGCGAGGGCAGGTTCACACCATGATTTCTGCGTTCTGGATGCATTTCTGCATGCGTGTTGTTTTTTAATGTGTTCCAGTGCATTTTTTCCCCTGTTTTTTTCTTCATCTCAATTGAGGACATATGAGGACTTATGTGTTCGGGTTTTTAATGTGTTTGGACATTCCAGATTCAGAGAAAAATGCAACATGTTCTACTTTTGTTGACTGCACTGGTGTGAACTAGTGCAATCCATGTTTAACACTGTCCATGCATTTTTGGTGCAGAAAAATAACCACACTGGATTGCATCTGGTGTGAACCAGCCCTCAGTTTTCATAGGGGAATCTCTCCCGCTGTGCTATTTTATTTTGACAGAGGAAGGTTTCCCAGCCATCATAATACATTGATCACTGCCAGCAGCTTTAGTCACAAAAAAAACCTAACAGGCTGGTTGCATTGAAGTCGATCGATGGATTGACATCAGTACAACTAGCCTGCCCATAGACCGATCGAAATTAGGCCAGTTGCTGGTGAGCCGACCAAGTTTCGATCCATCTATGGCTGGCCTTCGGCATGATTTATAAAGGAATTTGATATTTAGTTCTGAAGGTGAACTTACACATTATGGTACTTTAATAAAAGTTTCAACAATCACACCGTTCAAAAACAGTTTATTTTCTGGTGCTTACTAGGTGACAATAATAATTAAGTTATCCATCAGTTTGCTAAAGCTGTGGAGAGGAAATTGGCAGACATTTACTCATTTAGTGATGTTGTATGAAGATTAGGCCATTTTGGAATTCAATTTTTCACCTCTGCTGGGAACAACTACAGTATCAGATTAGGCCAAAAATTGCATTAGCATTATTTATTTCCTATTACTACAAAAGATTTGTAACCTCAGTCACTGAAATCTCATATAATCTTTAACATGTTAAATTAACTTCAACAGTTTTAATATTTTCTAATCTACAGCACCTGATGATTATGCCATAGGTCCTTGTGCAGACACTGCAGGTTACAAGGCTTTGTCTCCATCTCCCAATTGCTCTGCTGAAATGTCACCCTCCCTCTCCCAATGTTGACAACGAGTGGCGGTGCACATTACATAGGTATGGTTCACAGTTGTCACTTGCCCTGGGAAATCGCAAGCAGCAGTTGCTGGGTTGCATGTAGACAGGAAATGGCTGCAAAGAGACTGCAGGAGACCAGCAGATATGCAGCAAAGGATGTAAAGAGGTGAAAACCGTATAATGTAAAAAATAAATAAATAAAAAACGAACTAACACAGCAACTGTGAATTTAGCGGTTGAATGTTTGGTGAATCTACCATTCACTTCAAACATTTCACGTTCTTAGGCTGTTTTTCAAATGTCCTGGACTTGAAGTGGTTAAAACAAGCCAATGTCTGCAGTTGCAGCAATGAGTTTGGTGTACTTTTTTTCATCTAGCAATCAGCTATTTAGCAAAAGCGATCACTCTTACAGTGATGACCAGCGCTCCACTAGGTAGTTCCCAAGCTCTCCCATTTCTCTGGGGAGCCCAGAACCATAGTAAACAGGCCAGACAAGAAGAGAATGGGAGGATCAAGGAACATCCTTTCCCTGATTTGCTCTGTGATTAGTAAACCTAGAAGTGACAAGCATTTCGCCAATTCCTATTTCAGAGCACTCATTCCCCACTTACTTCTAACAGAAGTAGATAATCAAGCTTGATCTCTTGCTTGATTAGCTGCAGTGGTAGGCAGGACAAACACTGGTGGTCTAATAGACCCCTGATGTCTCTATAAAGAGTACCTGTCACCTGCCCATGCTATCACATAGGAAGTTTGTTACCCCCTTTGTGATAGTAATAAAGTTACATGAAAAAATAAAAGGTGTAAATTGTAATAAATCAAATAAAAATAGTTTAAAAAAATTCAAAAGCACTCCCATCCCCCACATGCAAATGAAAACACAATGTAGGTCCCACACTCATATGTAAGCAGTGATTGCACCACACGTGAGATGGTGCAAATGTCAGTGAGCAAAATAAATCTGGAGCCATACTTCATGATTAACTCTAAACTGATAACCTGTAAAGGCTTTTAATCTCCCTGGCAGTATGATTATGCCAGATTTTTGCGTCTCAAAGCGGTACATTTTTTCGCATAGAAATCTGGCATTTTATATTGTAGGCCTGTAACTCTAAAGAATAACTCACTTAAGACAAGAGTCTAGTTGACATCCCGGGTATGATAAAGTTTGAAATAACAAAATCATAAATTATAATATATATGAATCAAGTCAAAAACACTGAAATTTGCTCAGTTGCAGAATTGTCGCTGTCGTCACTTTCAGTGTCTGATGATAAATTTCATCACAAATCAGTATCACTCAATTCTGCAAATGATTCTTATTTACTATCGCTGTTTTCTAGCTGATCAAAAACTGCTTTTGACGTAAAGGGACGCTTTTTGGATGACATGGACATTCTCAAGTTTCCAGGCAGAAAGAATGACATACTGTATATACTCGAGTATAAGCCGAGTTTTTTAGCACATTTTTTATGCTGAAAAAGGCCCCCCTCGGCTTATATTAGAGTGAGGTCCCACATCGCTCATCTGCGGGCACCTGCAGCCTCTGTGGGTGGTCCAATGCCGCATCCAGGGCTTGCTCCTAAAGTATATGAACAGCACACATACATAGACTGATTGGCTGCCCAGTGACTGCCAGTGATTAGCTTGTCACTGTGCTGTGGGCAGGTCCAGAGCGGCTGACTCAGCACTTGAGGACGAGGAGAAGAGAGGAAAGGATTCAAAGGTACTGTACTGTGCTGCTATGTAATGGCTCCCTGTCCCTGTGTAATGGCTGAGTCCCTGTGTAATGGCTCCCTATCCCTGTGTAATGGCTGAGTCCCTGTGTAATGGCTACAATACCTGTGTAATGGCTGAGTCCCTGTGTAATGGCTACAATACCTGTGTAATGGCTGAATCCCTGTGTAATGGCTACAGTACCTGTGTAATGGCTGAGTCCCTGTGTAATGATTGCAATACCTGTGTAATGGCTGAGTCCCTGTGTAATGGCTGAGTCCCTGTGTAATGGCTACAATACCTGTGTAATGGATGCAATACCTGTGTAATGGCTGAGTCCCTGTGTAATGGCTACTATACTTGTGTAATAACTACAATACCTGTTCAATAGCTACAATACCTGTGTAATCGCTGAGTCACTGTCCCCTGTGTAATGGCTACATTACCTGTGTTCTGGCTACAATACCTGTGTAATAGCTACCTGTCCCCTGTGTTCTGGCTACAATACCTGTGTACTGGCTACCTGTCCCCTGTGTTCTGACTACAATACCTGTGTTCTGGCTACAATACCTGTGTACTGGCTCTATCTATTTTTATTTTTGAAATTTACCAGTAGCTGCTGCATTTCCCACCCTAGGCTTATACTCGAGACAATAGGTTTTCCCAGTTTTTCGTGGTAAAATTAGGTGCCTCGGCTTATATTCGGGTCGGCTTATACTCGAGTATATATGGTATATAATATAAAAATGCAGACAGGGCACTGGACAAAGTACTAGGGACAAAAGGGATGTGAAATGATTTGATACAGTAATGTAATCTTACAGATTATAGTGTACTGTATGTTTACTATGTGTTTCACTTTTTTAATTTGCCGCCAGGCTCCGCCCCCGTGCAATGCGACGCTCGCAGGGAACAGAGCACGGCACACAGAGGCATCGGACGGAAGACACAGCCCGTAGACACAGCGGGGGGACATCGCTGGATCCAGGGTACAATGTAAGTAACATTGTCTGGATCCAGCAATGCGATCCCGAGTATGGCTCGGGGTTACTGCTATTTGTAATAGAAATTCACCCCGAGCCACACTAGGGAAAACAGCCAGGGAGGTTAAAGTGTCACCTATTAAAAATGTGGTTTTACCCCATTTCACACAACTTTGAAAATTAAAGAAACAGAAGACTCATAGGCCTAGCGCATTATGCCCAAGCAAAGGCTTTATTAGTATACAAAGGTAACTATTATAATCACAAAACAAGACTTGGATAAATGCATTTCTGAATTTTTCTCCACATGGGTCCATACACTGTCCACATCTCAAGGGACTTGTCCTTATAGAGGCTAGCGTGTTTCACACAATTTTGAGTCTTGACATGCTTGGTATTTACTCAACGCAACCCCATCTTTTATATTTTACCAAAAAGTTGGGTATTACATAGTGTTTGTCTGCACTAAGTATTTTTCCCTTAAATATGCATTTGATAAACAGCTGCACAAATTTAGTATAAGATACAGTATTTGTGGGGTCTCTGTTTTCAAAAAATATGTAACGTTTGGGGAATATAAGTAATCTTCCAGGAAAACAAATCCTGATTTTAACGGGTGTGTGAAAAATGTTCTGGACATGAAGTGGTTAATGACAGCTTCACTCCAAAATGCTAGACTACATATACCCACATATTAGAAGACTAAAATGGTTTGCATGAGCTTTGAAAATCCTAAAATGATAGTGCTTTCAGCCCAAGATAAAAAAGGAAAAAAGAAAGCATATACCTTCTATTAGATTATTATTATTATTATACAGTATTATACAGTATTTATATAGTGCCAACAGTTTGTGCAGCACTTCACAACATGAGGGCAGACAGTAAAGTTACAATACAATTTAATACAGGAAGGGTCAGAGAGCCCTGCTCAAAAGATCTTACAATCTAAGAGAGAAGGTCAAGTGATAGAAAAGTTAATAACTGTGGGGGATGAGCTGATGGAGAAAATAAAAGTACAGTTAGGTGGGAGCAGGATATGCTTTTATAAAGAAAAAGGTTTTCAGTGATCATCTAAAAGTAGACAGAGTAGGATATAGTCAGAGAGATCAGAGTAGGGAGTTCCATAGGATGGGAGAGGCTCAGGAGAAATCCTATTTTGAATTAAATTTTTTGGGTGAGCGAAAGCCAGTGGAGGAGTAGCAGACACTGAATGTTTTTTAAGTTGGATGAGTATCGCAGCAGCATTCATGATGGACTGAGGAGGGGATAGCCTATGTAAAGGTAAACCAATGAGGAGGGAGGTGCAGCAGTAGTTGAGGTGAGAGATGACTAGAGAGTGAATTAGAAGCTTTATGGTGTCATTGGTTAGGAAGGGGCATATTCTGGAGATGTTGCATAGGTTGAGGTGGCAAGCGTTGGACAGTGATTGGATGTGGGGTCGAAAAGATAGTGCAGAGTCCAGGATAACACCTAGCACCTTAGCACCTTGGCATGCAGGAATGGGTTGATAGTTGTGCATTCAATCTTGACAGAGAAGTCAGGGAAAGAGGCACATTGGGGAGGAAATATTATGAGCTCTTTTTTGAATAGATTGAGTTTGAGGAAGTAGTGTGACATCCAGACTGATATGTCTGTTAATTAAATTAGTGATGTGTGTAGAGACTGGGGTGAGCTGAGGGACAGAGAGATAGATTTGGGTGTCATCAGCATAGAGATGGTATTGGGAGCCATGGAAGGCTATCAAGTGATCCAGGGAGGAAGTGTAGATTGAGAATAGGAGAAGTCCAAGAACAGAACCTTGGGGGAGCCCAATGGAGAAAGGAAGAGGAGAAGAGGAAATAAAGTTGTACGGTGAAGGTGTGGTGGCATAGGTAGGATGAGAATCAGTGAAGAGTACAGTCATGGAGACCAAAGCAGTAGAGGATTTTTTAGGAGAAGTGGGTGGCCCACTGTGTAAAGGACAGCAAAGAGATTCAGGAGTAGGAGGTCAGAATAGTGTTCACTGGTTTTAGTGGTTTTAGCCATTAGTAGATCATCTTGGAGTTTTAGGAGAGCAGTATCTATAGAGTGTTGAGGGCAAAATTTAGACTGAAGGGGATCGAGAAAGTTAATCTCAGTGAGATGGTCGCTCAGTTAGTTGTCAAGCAGTTTGGAAGAAGGGGTGCAAGGAGATTGGCAATAGGTTGTGGGTCCAAGAAATTATTTTTAACCTGCTTGGCGGTATTCCCGAGTGTGGCTTGGGGTGAATTTTCTGTACCAAGAGCGGTAACCCCGAGCCACACTCGGGATTGCATCGCTGGATCCAAGGCAGCGTTACTCACCTTGTCCCCTGGATCCAGCGATGTCCCCCCACCGTGTCTGCGGGC
>BLSH010086813.1:140030-160835 GCA_018402905.1 Glandirana rugosa
GGGATTTCGAGTTTGTGTGTATGGAAAGAGACGTCGGAGTCAACATGACGTACCACTTACGTACCCTTCACGAGACACGACTTGTTGAAGGACAAGTAAGTGTTTGATTTCGTATCATTTGGGTAAATGATACGAAGTCAACACTTACCTGTGCTCACTCACACAAGTAAATCTTTTCCTTCCCCGATTGTATCCCCCTTCGGGACCGTCATCCCCCTCAGTCGTGGGGCGTCTCACTAATCCCACACGGGTCCGTGTGGACCGTGGGGGGACGTGCAGATTTTTGGATGGAGTTGCTGTTTTGCTGGGTCTCAGATGTGGAAGGGATGGAACCTAGATCTAATCTGAAACTGGAAGCACAATTTCTTTACCAGCATAGACGTGCAGGGGGGTGCCAGGTGTGCCTGGGCACACCCTAATCACTCTGCGGGGTGCTGACTCCCCCTACTGCCAGGGCTTCCCCCTATGTTAGCCCCTTCCTTTTCTAAATGAACACACTCACTCGTGTCCATTCACAACTGAAGCATAGTAAATGGGTTTACTATGCTTTAGTTTGTGAATGAACAGGAAGTTGTTCAGCACAGAGCACTTCCCATGCATTCACCATGCAGTACAACTGAGGCTGCAGAGAAAGGTATGTGTGTTTGAGCTTTAGGGTGCACACCCTAATGCAATAGGCTGCACACACCTATGTTTACCAGGATATTGGATCTGGAGTATGTTCAAAGAAAGTTGGAAGGAGGCAGCTATCCCAAAAAATGCACTGATTGCATATAGCTGTGCAGGGTAACCAGATGCCAAAAGACTACCTCATAGTCCCCAACTGTGAGGTTTTACACTGTGCTATAGTCACAAGGAGAAGAGCATCTTCTGATTAAAGTGGTTCTGTAGACAGAAGGTTTTTTTTAATCTTAACCACTTCCCGACCGGCTCCTATATATATATATGGAGGCAGGTTGGCAGCCCTGCGCAAATTGCCGTACATTTACGGCAATTTGCGCAGCCGCAGGCTGCGAGAGTGTGGCAGTGGGTCGGGCGGACTCGATGTCCTCCGGCAACCGACGAATGCCTAATACAGGGGCAGAACAGGGAACCGCCAATGTAAACACAGCGGTTTCCCGTTCTGTCAGGGGACATGACAGAGATCTGCCGATCCCTGTAATTGGGATCAGTTAGATCTGTCATGTCCCTGCCAGCCCAGTCCCCACACAGTTAGAATACGCTGAGGGAACACATTTAACCCCTTAATTGCCCCCCTAGTGTTAACCCCTAATGTCCTTCTAATGTCCTTCTAGTGACAGTTATACAGTAATCAGTGGCTATTTTTAGCTCTGATCGCTGTATAGATGTCACCGGTCCCAAAAAAGTGTCAAAAGTGTCCGATCTGTCTGCCGCAATATTGCAGTCTCCATAAAAATCGCAGATCACCGCCATTACTAGTAAAAAAAAAAAACAATAATAAAAACGCCATAAATAAATTCTCATCGTTTGTAGACGCGACAACTTCTGTGCAAACCAATCAATAAAACGCTTATTGCGATTTTATTTACCAAAAATAAGTCGAAGAATAGATTTTGGCCTAAATTGATGAATACATTTGTTTTTTTAAAGTTTTTTTTTGGATATGTATTATAGCAAAAAGTAAAACAAATTGTTGTTTTTTTTTTCAAAATTGTCGCTCTTTGTTTGTTTATAGTGCAAAAAATAAAAACCGCAGAGGTGATCAAATACCACCAAAAGAAAGCTCTGGTGGAAAGCTCTGGTGGAGTGTAGGTGATATTGCGCTAAGGCCTGTAAAAAGTATAGTTTGTATGGAAAATGTTTAGGGCGATAAGCTATAACACAAACAAATTGTTAATTGTGTACACACGCTATAGCGCTCAGCCAGGCTAGTTAAAACAGTCAATATAGCAACAAGTATGCAGATACGTATAATCGACCATGGGAAAGTTCATATAGATCAGAAATTCCTAAGAATGGTTGGATGGGATCAGAGTCCACAGATAAATTTAGGCAAACTGAGTATATTGGTTCCACATAAAGGATACATTTTTCTCCAGTCGTGTTAGGATGGAGGCTTACCAGAACGCAGGTAAAGTAGAGCATCGGACCCTTCACCAGGTACCAAGGTATAGTTTGAAGAATAAGTGGTGCATCCCATGTCCCTCCCAGGATAGGGTGAAGTTTCTCTTTTGGATTCCTCTGATGGTGGCTCCTATGGATCCTGGATCTCCGGATGGCTGGATTCCTCTGAAGGTGGCTCCTATGGATCCTGGAACTCCGGATGGATGGGCGTCCTCCACTATGTAATGAACATCACACACTCCGGCCGAAACAGTAGGTCTTACTTGAAAGACGTGGATGTCCACGGAATCCTGCCACTCATCCGTAGTGGCGGTGGGTGAAGAGGAGTAGACCAGCAAATCGCAAAGTGGGTAGGTTCGGAAGAGATGGAGAAAAACTCGAAATAGTGTAAAAACCTCTTGACATGAGGTATGTTTATTATAAACGAGGTTAAAAAACCTTCAAATGGGCATAAGGTAAAAAGGTTTGTAAAATCACTAAAACGCAGCAAATCAGGGCAGCAGGTACCCGACGCGTTTCGTATGAAAAATACGTCATCTGACCCCAGATGACGTATTTTTCAAAAGAAAGCTCTATTTGTAGGAAAAAAAGAATGTCAATTTTGTTTGGATACAACGTCGCACGACCGCAAATTGTCAGTTAAAGCGACACAGTGCCATATCGCAAAAAGTGCTCTGGTCAGAAAGGGGGTAAATCCTTCTGGGGTTGAAGTGGTTAATGCATTCTGTGCATTAAGATAAAAAAACCTTCTGTGTGTAGCAGCCTCCCTAATACTTACCTGAGCCCCATCTCAATCCAGTGATGTTGCTCAAGAGATTTGGCTGTCTAGGACTCTCCCTCCTTATTGGCTGAGAAAGCAGCGAAGCGCCATTTGCTAACCCTGCTGTCAGTCAAAGTCTTTGAGCAAATGAGGAGCCGCGGCTCCGTGTCTGAATGGACACAGGGAGCGGTAGGTCGGCTCAGGTGCCCCCATAACAAACTGCTTGCTGTGGGGGCACTCAACAGGAGGGAGGGGCCAGTTGTTCCGAACGGGGACCCCGAAAAGAGGAGGATAGGGGCTGCTCTGTGCAAAAACACTACACAGAGCAGGTAAGTATAACATGTTTATTATTTTTAACAAAAAAAAAATTAGACTTTAGTGTCATTTTAAGGTTGCTGAGTATTTTTGAGTATCCCATGCCCCAATCCAAAGAAAAAACCCTAGACTGTTTATTGGAGCCAGAGCAAATTGACTTGTGCTTATGTGAATGGGCAACCTCTACCCTATTAGGGAAGAACTAGTTACCTTCAGCAGTTTCTATGGGGGGGTATCGTTACATATGATTTTATATTTTTACCATAGATACACCTTAATGGATGTTTTAGACTACAGAAAGGAGTTATGCATTAACGTGTGTAATGCCATGCCACATGACTCATATTTGAACAGACCCAACAGAAACTGAAACTGCTGACACCAGAATGTAAAGATTTACATGATCAATGCACATTGTATGCAGGTGAAAAAACACAAGGTACAGGTAGGAACGTTTATAATGGCTGTGTGGTCTCAGATTGCAGTATACATTGAACATCCAGCCAGGGTCGGATCTACCACTAGGCCTAGGGCGCCTGGCCACTGTTGATCCGTCACTGGCTGCTCTGCATTTATTCATGTCATCAGAGAGGAGAGTCGCGGCTGGCAACTGCCTCGATCATGTCATCAGGTGAAGCTGTATTTGATGGGCACAGGTGAAGATGCATTGATTGGTGCTGGTAAGGCTGTATTTGATGGGAACAGGTGAGGCTGCATTGATTGGCACTGGTGAAGCTGTATTTGATGGGCACAGGTGAGGCTATATTGATTGGTGCTGGTGAAGCTGTATTTGATGGGCGCTGGTGAGGCTGCATTTGATTGACGCTGGTGAGGCTGCATTTGATTGGCGCTGATCAGGCTGGGCAGGGAAAAGGGGGTGGAGTCAGGGGTGGATCCAAGGGGTGGGCAGCAAAATGAGGTTTCGCCTAGGGTGTCAAAAATCCTTGCACCAGCCCTGCATCCAGCTAATACTGATGCTATACCCTCTGTTTCAAAAAGGTGCACTAAAGAATGCACAACAAGGTGTCAACATTATACTTGACAATAAAAAACAATTTTTATGTTTCTCGTTAATATGCATTGGATTAAGGCAGCTCATTCATTTGAAAAGCTGCCCAACTCAACAGAATGTACCAAAAAAGCTCAAGTACAATTCCTGGCAATTAATGTGTTGTCACAAGGGCCAGATCATGGGCTGAGTGTAGGGCACGGGGCTGTAGACTGCATGCGCTTATCCACCAGCATCATTAGATACCACAAGGATACAATTTGATTGTCTAGGTGTATACGCATAAGCTTTAGTACGTCATTCAACATATGTTGCATTGTTGATGTTATTATGTGATCACTATTAAAGTTTTGCTTTCATTGCTGAATAATAAACTTACAGCTGGAATAAGAGTTTTTAAACTTTTTGTAGCAGACTGTAGAGATAAAGTTTGGTTCAGGGGCTGTACTGAGTTTTAATCTTTTTATTGTTTGAACAATTTCTGTCTATATTATCCCTGAATGACTGCAGAGAATTTGTGTTATCAAGGGCAAAGGAATTTAATTAAGAGGTTTATCTATTTTATATGAATTGTCTGTAGATGATAGGCTATAAAGTTTTTGGCAAAAATGAAAGGTGTTATATACAGTATTTTATTAGGATGTGAGGTTATCTTGCTGGAGACTATATGGCTTCTAAGCGTGTTTTTAATTTTTTTTCTCTGGTCCTCAGTGTTTTGGCAAGCTTGTAATAGTGTATTTAGCCTGAGTCCTGCGTAGGATTCTTTCTCTATTGTCAGATAAAAAAGAAACTTAACTGGAGATTCTGACGTTTTTTTCTTTGAGGTATAAGAAACATTAATATATTCTGAGTTTTGTATTTTTTTTTTTGGTCAAAAAAGCAATTGAGTTGCAAGATGTTACTTTTTGTTCTTACAGACTACTGGCTTCCTTTAAGTAGAACTTTAACCAAGAAAAAACAATTGGAAAACAGGCAGGATTTTTAACACAGAAGAGACATGCTATGGGGTTGCAAGAGCAATTGCGATAGAGCTTAGTAAATGAGGAAGAGCTCTGCTGACTTCCATCATCCAATCATGTGCAAGCAAAAATGTTTTTTTTTTCTTCTTGCATGTAATTGGGTGTTCTTTGTAAAGTGAAGCTTTACCTCATTTACTAAGATTTGGAGCAACTGCACTCAAGGGCCGGATTAACATAGGGACTATTGGAGCTGCAGCTCCAGGCTCCTTCCTTAAGATAGGCCCAGCCTGGTGTGAGTGAGTCACTAATGCTGCCCAGCCCTGCTCTGTGCAGGGCTGGATTAAGAGCATTGTGGGCCTGGTGCTGTGTATTTTGTTGGCCCTTTTTATGGAAATACAGTGAAAATGCAAACATTTTTTGTTAAAACAAATTAAATATTGAAAAAAATTAAATTAAATAGAGGAGGATGGAGTGAGAGAGAAGGGGTGGAGGGTGAGAGAGAGGGGTAAGAGAAAAATGTACATATCATTGCAGCCGCAATTTACATATCAATCACGTGTACACTGCACAGTGCAATTGCAAAAGTGCACAGTATAGTTGCCTTTAGTAAATCAACCCCCATGCATCTCCTGCTTTAAAGTTGCTTACTTGCCTGTACACCATGGTGCACACACAGTGTACAAAATTTGGCAATGCCAAGATGAATAAACTTCCATGCATAAACAGGAGTAACGTCATCTCAGCAGGGCAAAAGAAAATGTCTGAAGATCGGTACCTGAAAGTCAATCTGGCCAAAGATGGCCACAGGGAGCTCCAGGAGACCCAACAGTGCTGGATAGAAAGTGAGTGTAGTATTAGCCTGAGAATGTATACACATATCCAATGCATGCAATTTTCTTGTCCAATCATCCCTGGGCTAGGTCATCTCCAGCAGCACAAAGGATGAAGATGACAGTGTTATTGGCTAAATTTGGGCATGTGTCTGTATAAGGGCACTGACATCACCAGCATCGCACCCCTTTGTTTATGTGTGCTACAGGGAAGGACCCAGCCCGGGGGGGCTGATTGGGCTAGAAAATAACGCAAACTGAAAGTTCAAATAGAGATGAGTTCAGAAGACACTTGAGTTCATCTCTAGTAGTAAGCTTTAACATTTCACTCATTCACTGTCCCTGACTATCTGATTGTCTCCGGAGGCAGTTGATATCTTTGGTTTAATGTTTAAGGTTTAAGGTCTCATGCACACAGGATGTTTTTACAGCTGCTGTTTTTAGCTTCAGGCGTTTTTTTCTGCAGCCAAAAGACTTCCCAGCATGTTATGCTATCCTGTTGTCCATGCACACATAGGCTGTTATCAGCGTTTTTTGGCAGGGGCGTTTTCTGGCTGGAAAAAAAAAACAGAACTAGTGGGTTTTTAAAGGAATTTTTTTTAGCTGTAAACATGCTCTAACTCTGAAAAAAGCTGAAAACAGTTTCAAAAAACGCCAAAAAAACTTTGAAAAATGTGGCTATTCAGCTTTTATCAGTGTTTTTGAGCCATAAGCTTTTATGGGAGTATAGTTTTGCTAAAAAAAAAGCTAAAAAATGCTACTACAAAAACCCTGAAAAACTCTCTCTACAGCTACTGCTTTCCACCACTAACGTTACTGGCTTTTTTGTAACATCCAGTGTGCATGAGGCCTAATTGTCACATGACCAAGGACCCTGCCTGGTACCGGGAATCAATTGGCACGTGCATGGCTAAAGGTATCCCTACAAGCGTGAGTGAGTGGCCCCGCCCACAAGACATTTTGCAAATCCTGTGCAAGATACATTGGTATACTTTGATCTCTTTGATACTTAGGGGTTGATTTATTACAACTGGAGAGTGTAAAATCTGGTGCAGCTCTGCTGATGAGAGCAGACCTGGTGGATGAGCCATCTGTGTCCACTCAGTCTATGCACAGCTGACACGAACAGAGCCCGCTCTGCTCTATGGGCTGCAGATAGTGAACGGACTCTGCTGTCTGTTTACATTTGGCTACCTTCAATCCAACCCACCTACACGTTTTTTTTTTTAGCAGACTGGAAGTAGACAGGTATAAATTGACATAAGGGCCCATAAGGGTAAATGGACTGTCCATTCAGGTCTGCCTAAAAAACTGATAGGCAGACCTGATTCGACCCTTCATGTGAAAGGGGTCTTATTCTTTTGCTTTACTATCTAGCAGGTTACTGACCCAGTACAAGAATTTACATAGCAGCCATACTGGCTTCTTATATGCAAATGTGTATCGAATGAGTGATTAAGAAAGTAGTAAGGATATATTTATCCACATATCTATCCTGACAAGTCTGTTTAAGGTAATAAAACTTGTCCTGCCATAACATCTCTCCTAGATAGATTATTGAATATTGAATATTAATCTTCTGATATAGAAAAGGGCATTTTCACACCAAAACAGGTTTGAGTAAACAGGTTTTATTTCCATGTATTCATCAGTTATCTGTAAAACAACATAATTTATCACAATTTGTTCTGGCTCACTAAGCTGGGTATTCACATGTTGTTCAATATACAGGGTAATTATATTTTACATAGAAACTCTAGCCCAGAAAGCTCATTTCACTCTTTCTCGGGCCAAATCACACTAAGCTTGTTTTATAGCTAAGTAAATATCATTATGCTGACTAAAACAAAAACTGGACATGGTTCTGTTTATTTAAGACATTTCTTACTCACTATTTGCATAAACAGCGGCTGCAACTTCACCCAGAACTATTTGGCCCAATATTATACTATAAAAAAAAATAGTCATAAGGAGAAAATTTTAAATGGCATATACAAATTCCCAAGGGACAGGAATACTGTATACTTTACACATCCCATAAAATATTTCATTATGTTTGGTAAGTAGACCTGTTTTATTTTATATTTGAAAGCAGTGATTAATGATGAACAGTTTGAAAATCAGGCATATTTGTAGATGCACATTTTGTTGCATTTGTTGCACATTTTGTTATGGGACTGTAAACAAAACCCCAAAAAAGAGAAAAAATAATACAAAAATATTTTGGATTAAAATGGCTGTTGCCATTTATTATGGATATTAAACAATTGACTAATAATATTTAATTATATTAATATTATTATACAAAATGTATATAGTGCTAACAGTTTGTGCAGTGCTTTAAAACATGAGGGCAGATGGTACAGTTACAATACATTTTATATATATATGGTGGGAGATTAGCTCATGGGGATCAACTTTCCTGAGGCAAATAGTCAGCGTGCAGGCAACTCTCTTTAAAATCTGGTGGCTTGCCAGGTTTATAGGTAAAATATTTGCAAGTTAAAACGAACAAAACAGAAAATAAGTCCTTTCCGGCTGGCGCTAAACTAAATAGTATAGTTTCCTCACTATACGGTATGGGGCTGTCCCCGACACCCACAAAACATAAGCCAAAATGCAAACCTTGTCTTTTAAAGTTCAAACAGACCAGGAGCTCCCTCAGATCCCTCTCTGAGTTCCAGGTCAGAGCTCAAGTGAGATCTCTTCCTGATTATTTAAGCCACCTGCTAGTGGACTCCAGTGGACCACAAACTCCGGACCGAAACCAGCCCTGACATTTCTGTTGGTAAAATCTGAAGTCGACTATGTTTAATCCAGTTCAGATGAATGCATATGAGGCGACAGGTAGCGTCCGTCTCGCACACCGTCACATATCCTCCCCCTCTGCTCAAGCCCCTGTGGCTGAGCAACTGTCCCAACCATACAGTGGACCTGGGAGAGGGCATCTGCATTGTTCTGGAGTCTTCCCACCCGATGTTCCACTGTGAACTTAAGTGGCTGTAGGGAATGGAACCACATAGTCACCCGCCTATTTTTCTCCCTGTTGTCACACATCCACTTCAGGGGGGGCATGGTTGGTGACTAGCCTAAACGACCTTCCTAAGAGGAAGTACTTCAGCACCTCTAATGCCCACTTGATAGCCAGGCACTCCTTCTCCACAATGGCATAGTTCCTCTCATGCCTGTTAAGCTTCCTGCTTAAGTAGATGACTGGGTGCTCCTCACCATCTCTGATCTGGGACAGAACCGCACTTAGTCCCACCTCAGAAGTGTTTGTTTGTACAAAAAAGTCCTTTGTGATGTCCGGGGTCATGAGCACCGGTTGTACACAAAGGGCTTGCTTCAACTTCTGGAATGCCTTCTCGGCTTCGGGATTCCACTTAACCATGCTCGACCCTCTCCCCTTTGTCAGATCGGTCAGAGGGATGGCAATGTTGGCAAAGTCAGGGAAGAACCGCCTGTAATACCCTGTAATCCCCAGGAAGGCACAAACTTGTGTTTTATTCACCAGTTGGGGTCATTTTTGAATTGCCTCAATCTTATTGGTCTGGGGCTTGATCAGTCCCCGACCAATAACATACGCAAGGTATTTGGCCTCCTCCAGGCCTATGCCACACTTTTCTTTTTTGGGTTGGCTGTTAAACCTGCTGCTCTAAGAGAATCTACGACTGCTTGTACTCGGGACAGATGCGATTCCCAATATGGACTGTGGATGACCACATCATCCAAATAGGTGGCTGCATAGGGGCGATGTGGCCTCAAAGTTTTATCCATTATTTTCTGGAAGGATGCAGGGGCCCCATGTAGACCAAACAGCATTCGCTTGTACTGGAAGGACCCCTCAGGTGTAGAAAAGGCAGTTTTTTCCTTTGCTGACTCCATTAAGGGGATCTGCCAGTAGCCCTTAGTTAGGTCTAGGGTTGTTATGTACCTGAACCTGTCCACAAGTTCGTCAACCAGTGGCATCGGGTATGCGTCAAACTTAGACACGTTATTCAGCTTCCTGAAAATGTTACAGAACCTGATAGTGCCATTGGGCTTTGGGACCAGCACTATAGGGCTCGACCAGGAGCTGTGGGACTCCTCTATCACATCTCCAAAATGTTTTTTATTTCCTTCACCCCGTCTCCTATCTAGCCTCAGGTATTCAGTAGGGTTTTACATTTACGCAGACCCCTGGTTCCGTAATTATGTCATGTTGTAGTATGGTGGTCAGTCTGGATAGGGGAGAGAAAAAATCTCTTTTTTTACTGATAAATTCCTTAACATCATTTTGTTGCATCAGTGACAAGGACTTAGTCATGGGGACGTCCAGAGTCATGGATAGCCTGTCTTCTTGAGGAGTGGGCACTGCCAATAAAATCTCTCTGTCTCTCCACGGTTTTAAGAGATTCACACGGTAAATGTGCTTGGGTTTCCTTTTCCCTGGCTGGTAAACTTTGTAGTTCACTTCCCCTACTCTTTCCCTAATCTCAAAGGGACCGTTCCACTTTGCTAGGAATTTGAACAGTGGGGACTAGCACTCCAGGATTGAAAGTCCAGGTTTTGGCACCGCGATTATAAACCCTTCTCTGGGCTTCCTGGGCCCGCTCCATATTTTCTCGCACCAGGGGCAGGACTGCTGCAATTCGATCCTGCATCAAGGAAATATGCTTGATGAGGCTCCTATATGGGGTGGCCTCTCCTTCCCACGTCTCTTTTGCAGCATCTAGCAGCCCCCTGGGATGTCTACCATACAAGAGTTCAAAGGGGGAATACCCCGTAGACGCTTGTGGAACCTCTAGTATGGCAAACATGAGTTAGGGCAGCAACATATCACAATCTCTCCCATCTTTTTTTCCACTACCTTTTTCAACATGCTTTTGAACTTTTTATTAAACCTCTCCACAAGTCCATCCATTTGGGGGTGGTAGACTGAGGTATGGAGATAGGAGATTTTATACAACCTGCACAATTCCTTTGTTACACGGGACATAAACAGGGTGTCCTGACCTGCTAAGGCCTCTTTAGAGATCCCCACCCAACTAAAAACCTAGACCAATTCCCTGGCGATAGTCTTAGTGGAAGTGTTCCACAAGGGTATGGCTTCCGGATAATGGGTCGCGTAATCTAGTATTACCAAGATGTGCTGGTGTCCCTGGGCAGACTTTATTACGGGTCCCACGAGATCCATGGCAATTCTTTCGAAAGGCACTTCATTTAAGGGCAGTGGAACAAGTGGACTATGAATATGGGGTGAGGGCGCAGAGGTTATTCTCTCCCTGGTCTTTTCCATACCCAGATGTCCCCCTGTTACATGTCCATGGGCTAGATCTAGCACCATCTTGTGAAAGGGTTTGGGAACCACTAGCTGTTCAACCTTGCCCTCCCCTCGTTTCACCACCTGATACAACAAATTACTTTTAAGAGCCATGTAGGGAAAAGACATCCCCCAATTAGGGTCCCAGGTTCCCCATCCATCACCTTCACGTATTCTCTGGCTCTAAGGAGAGTGACATTCTGTAGTTGCTCTGTACAGAAGTCCTCTCTCCGGACCTCTAAGTCAGATACTACATTCTGTTCACTCTCCCAGTCGGGGTCAGATCTTCCAGCTCCTCCGGCTCCCCAGCCAGTACAGGAAAAGGAAGAGGGTCTCCTCTTTCCTCGGTCCTGCCACCAGTCTCCACTTCCATTTGGCAAAAAGGGTCAGGTGAGAGTTCCTGTGTTTCCACAGCAGGGGGAGCTCCATCCTCCGGACTCCCTGTGCCTTCCCATAACCTCCAAAAATGGGGAAAATCCCTGCCCACTAGGGCGTCATATAGCAGTGAAGGTACTACCCCCACTGAATGAGTCACACTGCCCCAAGGGGTGTCAATCTCAAGCACCACCATCTGGTAGTCACAAGTATTCCCATGGATGCAAATGACCCCGACAATACTAAAGTGTAACCTTGCAGGATTTATACAATTGCTTTTTACCAATGTTACCACACTACCAGTGCAGTGACTGGCTTTCCATAAACAAAAATCACACACATTTGCTTCTCCATGCGATTTGAACATGATGCAGCTAGCGAAGAGTGCAATGTTGATGTTGTTGTACACCTTGGCACAAATGATTTGTCCCAGAATGATGTGCATTCTGTGCAGAAGGATTTTCAGAATTTGGGCCAGGATCTTCAACAGTTAGGGTGTACTGTTACATTTTCAGAGGTCTTACCTCTGTATAATGGACAACACAAGAAAGTACTTCGGATAGCAGAGTTCAATGTTTGGTTAAAGAATTGGTGCAAAGCTGAAGGTTTTGGTTATGTTAGTCATGATGCTACCCGGTGGTCGGACATTGAACTTTATAAGAGAGATGACCTGCATCCCTCACACAAGGGCACTGAGCTTCTTGGTATGGAATTTAGCAACTTTTTGGACATGCATTTAAACTGAGAAATGGGGGCAGAGATGTAATTGTTGAGGAGCGTTTCTGTCCCCAGCAGGTTGAAACAAATGTGAGGATTCATGTTGGAAATGACTGGGCTGATGAGGTGGTCACTTCAGTTGAAGTTTCTGTTAATAAAAAGAAAGCAGTTGAAAGTTGTGTTTGTCATGTCATGTGCACTAATGCCCGTAGTTTAGGCAACAAGCTTTGTGAACTGACAGCTCTTATGTCTAGGGACAACTTGGACCTTGTTGCAATTACAGAGACATGGTTCAAGGATTCAAATGACTGGGAAATAACTATACTAGGGTACACACTATACAGGAATGACAGAGTAGGGAAGAGGGGAGGTGTAGTTGCCATATATGTAAAAAATGGCATAAAACTAACATTAATTCAAAAGAAAAATTAAATACTTGAAACCCTCTGGGTCTGCCTTCCAACCAGGGAGGGATCTTCCCTTAGAATTGGAATAGTATACAGACCCCCAGGACAGAGTGAAGATTATGATAACTTGTTGATTGATGAGATAACTCAAATGGCAATGAAGGGAGAGGTTTTGATTATGGGTGACTTCAACATGCCTGACGTTAACTGGAATTGTCAAACTGCTATTACAAGCAGGAGCAGGGATGTAATGGAAGCACTGAATGGGGTTTCTCTAAAACAGTTAGTAAAAAGCCCAACCCGAGGTGATCATATTCTTGACCTAGTACTGACAAATGGGGATCAACTGTCTGATGTTGAGGTGGGGGAGAATTTGGCTTCTAGTGATCACCAATGTCTTTGGTTTGATATTAAAACAAGAACTGAAAAATCATATACAAAAACAAAAGTTTTATATTTTAAAAGGACAAATTTTGCTGAAATGGGGAAATTTCTAAAAAATGAACTGAAAGGTTGGAGTAAAATGACAGGAGTAAGTAATCAGTGGGCACTATTAAAGTCTACCATCTTGGAGGCAACTAGGTTATATGTCAGGCAAGTTAGTAAGAAGAAAAGGAAGAAAAAACCAATATGGTTCACCAAAGAGGTAAGTAGGATAGTAAAGGGAAAAAATTGCATATAGAAGATTCAAGGAAACAGGAGGTGCAGCTGACAGAGAGGAGTATAAAAATAGACAAAAGGAGGCCAAACACAGTATCGGTGCTGCAAAAGCACAGAAAGAGGAGGAAATTGCTAAGTCTATTAAGGAAGGAGATAAAACCTTTTTTAGGTACATTAGTGATAGAAGGAAAAAATACAATGGGATCACCAAAATGAAAACTGGGCACAACAAATATGTTGAGGGAGATCAGGATGTAGCAAACCATTTAAACAATTACTTTTGTTCAGTCTTCTCAGCAACAGACTGCACTAATGATAACAAGTTAGGGAATCATATTGGTTCTAGTAATGATGGTTCATTTCTAGGACTTCTGGAGACAGAGGTAGCTGAGGAACTGGCTCGGTTAAAGCTTAATAAAGCAATGGGCCCTGATGGTATTTATCCCAGAGTTCTAAGAGAACTTTGCGATATAGTTGTTGGACCATTAACAAATCTTTTAAATAAATCTCTCCTGACAGGAGAAGTTCCCCATGACTGGCGGATAACTAATATTGTACCTATCCACAAGAAGGGCAGCAAGGTAGAAGCTGGCAATTACAGGCCAGTGAGTTTAACATCAATTGTAGCCAGTCAGCAAAGGAATGGGAGGAGTGTAGACGTGTGCTGGACGTCACCTGGGCGCCTCCCATCCCCTCGCTACACCCGACCGGGAAGTGATCGAGCGCGCCACGCTCCGCGTCTATCCCTCGGGTTACATGCTAGCCAGGAGGTAAGCGGAGAGAGGAGATTTGGGACAGAGGACACCGGTAGAGTGCCGGTTAGAGGAGACTGAAAGAGGCTGGCGCGGAACGAACGCTGGTGCCATCCCCCTCTCTCTATACCGCACCTAACGGAGGGAAAAGTGCATCATAGCCTACGCTCCATACTCCAGGATCAGCTCGGAGAGGAAGCGGTGGACAAGCCCCTGGACAAAATAGAAGTAAAGGGGACACCCCAGCTACAGGAGTTTGCTTTCTCAGTAGAGACCGGAATAGAGGAGCGGATATCAAACGGCGGAGTGGTAGATATAAACCTGAGCACAAAAATCTATTGACGGAATTGTGTTTTGATCTGACACGCTGTGAGGGGAAATGAGAGATTAAGCAGTACTGTTATGTCGTTATATTGAGGATTCCCCTCTCTTCCCCTGGCCCTCCTTAGCTCCCCTCTCCTCTGTTCCAGTCTCCTCGGTGCACCTCCCCCCCTCTTTTCTCCCCTGGACTTTCAATACCCCCCTACACAGTGGCTCCTATGCAGTAGCTCCGGGAAGGGGTAAAAAGAACAGGACGTCAACCTAGGAGCATAGTCTGCTTAGGAAGAAAGTGTATAGCGGAAACCTAAAAGCAATTAGACCTGAGGTACCCTGAGGAGATAAAAGAAAGAAAGAAACAGGGATGAAGGGCAAAACAAGCAAAAGCAGCCCTAACAAAAACGTGCAATCTTCAAACAGCCCGACAGGGATCCAGAGGTACATGTCAGCAGAGATAAGTATGCAGGAACCCCTGGGAAGCCCTATAGCGCAAAAAGAAGCAAAAGGATCCAATGGGAGACCCGAAGGGCCAACATTGAAGCAAGGGAGCATAGCCGGCACGCCACCTGGGTGCAGCAAAGCCCAAAACTCAAAAACCCAGAAGAATCAAAATAGTGAGCAGAAGAAAAAAAGGAGGGATAGGGCAGATGGCTACACCAGAGAAGGTAGGGAAGCCGGAAGAAACCCAGGTCAGCGCTTCTCAAATAAGAGAAATGTTAACAGAGACCCTGGCGAAGGTGGAAGAGTCCCTTAAAATAGACATAGCAGCGGTCAGAGGAGATATAGGCCATGTCCTACAAAGGGTAGAGGAGGTGAAAGAAAGAATGGAGATACACGAACAGAGATTGGAAGAACTGGACAGGGAGGTGAGGGAGCTACAGAGGAAAAATAGGGACATGGCATATAAAATGGAGGATCAGGAGAATAGAAACCGCCGGAAGAACTTAAGGATAAGGAGCTTACCCGAAAAATACAACGAAGAGGCACTGGAAGGGGTATTGAGGGAGCTTTACAACCCAATATTGGGAAGAGAAGTAGGAGTGGAGTTAAAAATAGATAGAGCCCATAGGATCAATAGATTCCAAACCAGAGGAAAAGAGGTCCCTAGAGACGTTATAGTAAGATTCCATTATGCGGATGAAAAAACAAGGATACTAGGGAACACCAGGAAGATGGAAAAAATAACATATGAGGAAATAGAGCTCCAGATCTACTCAGATCTCTCCCAAGAGACACTGGCAAGAAGGAAAACCTTAAAACCCTTGACAGAACACATGAGGAAGCTGAACATAACTTACTGGTGGGGATTCCCAGCATGTTTAAAAGGGAGGAGAGATGGGAGGACAGCAATACTGAGATTCCCTGAGGACTTAAAAGAATTTTGTGAGAGATTAGAGATCCAACCCCCACCCCTACCTGAATGGGACGGGAAGGCCCTCAGTGGACCAGAAAGACCAGATGGAAGAAGATGGATCCGACAGGGGGGAGGAGGGGGGAGGAGTAGAGGGGAGAGGTGGATAGCTGGATAGTCGACAGAGGGGCGGGAGGCTGGGAGGTGGTAGGGGGGAGGGGAGAGATAGAATCATAAGAGGTGCAGGGAGGGGAGGGCCTGGGTAACTCCTCCACGAGGTGTGGGTAAAAAGACAACGAGTGTCAGAGCACTCGGAGACTCACACAGGAAACAGAATGGAGAAGTCTGTTCAAACGGGAGGGGGGGGTCGGAGGGGAGGGAGGGGGTCAGAGGGGAGGGAGGGGGGGAGGGGATCAAGTAGGAACAATGATTGCCAGATTGACCTGTATTCATGGGAGATGTATGAGGAAAGTTGAATTCTGATCATATGGAGAATCTAACAGTTTTAACATACAATGTTAGGGGGCTGAATACACCTGAGAAAAGGTACAAGTTAAACAAAGAGTTGCAGTACCTGAGGGGCCAGGTGATTTGCCTCCAAGAGACTCATATATCCCACTCCTCAGGTATTGACTTGAGGACAGCTGCGTTTCCCAGCTGGTTTTATGGAGACTCGTTCTCGGGGAGGGCAAAGGGGGTGGCCACAGGGTTTAGCAAGGATGTAACATTCACGGTGGAGGAACAGCTGGTGGACCCTGAAGGGAGTTTCCTGTTCGTAAGGGGAAATATGTGGAACACAGAGTGGACCATCGTGAATATATACGCCCCCAATAAAAACCCTGAGTCGTTCCTGAGAAGAACTCTGGGGAGACTGATAGATTTTAAAAAAGGATATCTGGTAGTAGCTGGAGACCTAAATTTGTGTATGGAACCACATAAAGATGCAACCGGGTATGGGAAAAGAGGCAATAACCGTAGACAAAATATTATCAGGAAACTCCTGACGGAACATCAGCTGGTTGATGGATGGAGGGTCCGTAACCCGGAGAAAAGAGAGTACACATACTATTCGGCGGTCCACGGATCCTATTCCAGACTGGACCACGTGCTGATAGAGCACCAGATGTTACCCATGCTGAGGGAGACCGGAATCGGAGCCGCCACAGTCCTGGATCATGCACCAGGGTAGATTAGACTGGAGATAGGAAAAGACGCAGAGAGGGGAAAAATATGGAAGTTAAACGAATCACTGTTGCAAGATTTAAAGATAGTGGAGACTGTCGAAAGAGAGATGGAAAGCTTTTTTGAGATTAATGATAAGCCAGAAATATCACGCCCACTTCTCTGGGAGACGCACAAGGCCTATATTAGAGGGATTTTGATAAAAATAGGAACTGAAAAGAAGAGAGAAAGAATTAGGAAAATGGACTCATTATATAGAGAAATACAGACCCTAGAAAAACAGGTTAAAGATCAGGACCCCAGGGGGAGGAGCGAATTAGCTAAGAAAAGAGAGGAGTTGGGGGAGTGGATGGAGAGAGATAGGAGGAGGAAGACCCATCTAATAAACAGAGATAGATACCAATGGGGGAATAGATCGGGAAAGTGGCTAGCAAGAAGATTGAAAGAAAAGAAGAGCCGGACGTTTATCTCTAGGATAAAAGCAGAAGGAGGAAGGATAGCTAACTCGTCTCCGGAGATTGCGGAGGTGTTCCATACATATTACAGCCGGTTATATAAGGTGAAAGGGGAGGTGGAAGGGGAAAGAGAGGAGTCAGCAGAAAAGAAGTACTTAGAGACCCTGGACTTGGCTAGAATCTCAGAAGAGAAGTTGAGTCAGCTAGAAGAGCCAATATCAGAGGAGGAAATAAGAAAGGCAATAAACAGCATGGCCTTGGGGAAGAGCCCGGGACCAGACGGGTACACAATTATGTACTATAAAAAGTTCCAAAAGATCTTGATTCCTAAACTACGGGAATACCTTAATAAAATAGTGGAGGGGGAGGAAATAAGGGAAGAAGCACTGCAGGCATACATAACACTTATACTAAAAGAAGATAAAGACCCGATGTATCCAGAGAATTACAGGCCGATATCACTCATGAGCACAGATGTAAAAATCTTCTCAAAAATCCTAGCGGAGAGACTAAAACCAATTCTCCCAGGCTGGATCCATGAGGATCAATCAGGATTTATAATGGGAAGAGAGGGACGAGATAACTGCCTCAGAATGGTAATGAGCTTGCAATAGGGAAGTGAGGACCCAGCCGTACTTATGTCGATCGATGCCGAAAAGGCTTTCGACAGGGTCGGCTGGGCCTTCATGTGGGAAGTACTTAGAGGTATGGGAATGAAAGAAAAAATGATGAGATGGATATCGGCCCTGTATACCCACCCAAGAGCAAGAGTGAGGGTAAATGGGAGTTTGTCATCAGAGTTGGAACTCTATAATGGCACTAGACAGGGGTGTCCTCTCTCCCCGATCCTGTTCGTACTGACATTAGAACCTCTCCTGGAGCGAATAAGGCGGAGTGAACATATAAGGGGGATGAGGATCGGGGAGAGAGAACATAAGGTAGCCGCATATGCGGACGATGTCTTGATGTACATTGTAGATGTACTCAATGCCGAAAATAATGTTCGGGTTATATGTTACAGTTCGGGTTCGCTCAAATCTATTCATGTTATTCCACTACCGATTCGCAGCGCTTCCTGTTATTTTTCTACTACCGATTCGCATCGGTTCATGCCACTTCCTACTATCGATTCATGTCATTTCCTATTACTCATGCTGGTTCATGTCATTACACTACCGAGTCACATCGGTTCATATCAATTCCTACTACCGACTCTTGTTGGTTCATGTCATTCCACTACCGTGTCGCATCGGTTCATGTCAGTTCCTACTACCGAGTCGCATCGGTTCATGTCAGTTCCCACTACCGAGTCGCATCGGTTCATGACCGCTCCTACTACCGAGTCGCATCGGTTCATGACCGCTCCTACTACCGAGTCACATCGGTTCATGACCGCTCCTACTACCGAGTCGCATCGGTTCATGACCGTTCCTACTACCGAGTCACATTGGTTCATGACTGTTCCTACTAGAAACATAGAAAAGTGACGGCAGAAAAAGACTGAGTAGTCCATCGAGTCTGCCCCTTTTTATTTATTTTTTATTTATTTATTTTTTTTACATTAACCTTGTTGTCTGACTATGGATTTATGTTTATCCCAAGCATGTTTGAAGCCATTTACTGTTGACTGTCTCACAACCTCTGTTGGTAGTTTATTCCAATCATCAACCACCCTTTCAGTAAAATAATACTTTCTAAGATTAGTTTTTAACTTCCCCCCAGTTAGTTTGAGGTCATGTCCCCGTGTTCTTGATTTTGGTTTGATATTGAAAAGACTGCCCTCCTGAACCTTATTCACCCCCTTGAGGTATTTAAAGGTTTCAATCATGTCTCCCCTCTCCCTTCTTTCCTCCAGACTGTACATATTAAGTTCCTGAAGTCGCTCTTGATATGTTTTATCCCCCAGACCTTTCACCATTTTTGTTACCCGTCTCTGAACTTGTTCTATTTTATCAATATCTTTTTGTAAGTGAGGTCTCCAGAACTGGACACAGTATTCTAAGTTAGGTCTCACTAAAGATCTATATAGAGGAATCAGAACCTCCTTTCTCCTGCTGGTGATCCCTCTACTGATACATCCCAGAATTCTATTTGCTTTTCCCACTGCCTGGTTACACTGTTTGCTCATTTTGCAATCATCTGAAATAAGCACCCCCAAATCTTTTTCTTCTGTAGTGCTAGCTAACACTGTGCCCCCAATGCTGTACTCTCTAAGCGGATTCTTTTTCCCTAGATGCATTATTTTACATTTAGAAATATTGAACTGCAGTCTCCACTGCTTTGACCAATCTTCCAGCAATGCCAAATCATGTTCCATGTTACAGATCCCTCCAGGGATATCAACCCTACTACACACCTTTGTATCATCAGCAAAGAGACATACATTGCCCAGCAAACCTTTAGTTATATCACTTACATATAGGTAGAATAGAACAGGACCCAGTACAGAGCCTTGTGGTACCCCACTAGTGACTGGTCTCTGTTCTGAGTGAACCCCATTTACAACCACACTCTGGGATCTATCCTTTAGCCAACTGCATATCCACTGAATCACCCAAGGGTTAAGTCCCAGCTTGTACAACTTTTGTATCAGATCATTATATGGAACTGTATCAAATGCCTTGCTGAAATCAAGATATGCTATGTCCACAGCACCACCCTGGTCCAAAACACTGGTAATATAGTCAAAGTCATGTTGCTTTGGGTCCAGCAAGCTGTGTATTTTTAGGTGATCAATGATCCTTCTTTTGAGAAGTGATTCCATTACCTTGACTACAATTGATGTTAAACTCACTGGCCTGTAATTGCCAGCTTCTACCTTGCTGCCCTTCTTGTGGATAGGTACAATATTAGCTATCCGCCAGTCATGGGGAACTTCTCCTGTTAGAACTTCTCCTGTTAGAAGAGATTTATTTAAAAGATTTGTTAATGGTCCAACAACTATATCGCGAAGTTCTCTTAGAACTCTGGGATGAATACCATCAGGGCCCATTGCTTAATTAAGCTTTAACCGAGCCAGTTCCTCAGCTACCTCTGTCTCCAGAAATCCTAGAAATGAACCATCATTACTAGAACCAATATGATTCCCTAACTTGTTATCATTAGTGCAGTCTGTTTCTGAGAAGACTGAACAAAAGTAATTGTTTAAATGGTTTGCTACATCCTGGTCTCCCTCAACATATGTGTTGTGCCCAGTTTTCATTTTGGTGATCCCATTGTATTTTTTCCTTCTATCACTAATGTACCTAAAAAAGGTTTTATCTCCTTCCTTAATAGACTTAGCAATTTCCTCCTCTTTCTGTGCTTTTGCAGCACAGATAATGTGTTT
>BLSH010086813.1:161351-172732 GCA_018402905.1 Glandirana rugosa
TTGCACTCGGCTACGTTTAGCTATCTATTTAACTGCTATTAATCGCAGTACTGTGTTTGACTAAGCTTAGCCATCCTGTGATTGTATTAATTACGTTTAACCATCATCCTTTACCGTACTTAGATACGCTGAGTCATCATTCTTGCCAGTACTTGGTTACACTGAGCCATCAGTACTACGATGGGCCACCAGCCTGTAACTTGAAATGTTCTCTCTACCGGACGTGGGGAGTGTGTTCCCGTGACTCGAAGAACCATACCTTAAATCGTTGAAAAACCCGCACGTAAATTTGACTCTTTACCCCTGTCTCTATATTAACAACTCCTCTCAAAGCTTGTTGCCTAAACTACGGGCATTAGTGCAAATGACATGACAAACACAACTTTCAACTGCTTCCTTTTTATTAACAGAAACTTCAACTGAAGTGACCACCTCATCAGCTCAGTTATTACCAACATGAATCCTCACATTTGTTTCAACCTGCTGGGGACAGAAACTCTCCTCAACAATTATATCTCTGTCCCCATTTCTCAGTTTAAATGCACGCCCAAAAAGTTGCTAAATTCCATACCAAGAAGCTCAGTGCCCTTGTGTGAGGGGTGCAGGCCATCTCTCTTGTAAAGTTCAATGTCCGACCACCGGGTAGCATCATGACTACCGAGTCACATTGGTTCATGACCGTTCTTACTACTGAGTCGCATAGATTCATGCCATTTCCTACTACCAATTTGCATTAATTATGTTAGTGTCCTACCGATTCGAATCAGTTTGTGTCATGACGCTAATTATCGTCAATTTATCTATCGATTTGCATCGGCTCACGTTATTTCCTACCACGGATTTGCAGAAGCAAAACAGTTCATATGTAATTTAAGTCAACCCACATTTTGCTAAAGCGCACTATCGATTCGCTTTGGTTTGTGTCTCTTCCTTACTACTGATTCGTATCGATCCATGGCATTGGTTCAAGTTCCATGCCAAGCACAGTTACGGTTAGTTCAGCCACAATACTCCCCCTTTCTATTTTTTACTATCTTCATCCTTCACCTATCTAGGTCAATTTTGCAATCGCTGCAAATTTATCAATACAGGCTCTTGCAATCACTGCAAGCACGCCTTCGATTGCACCCCACCTGGCGAACACTGCAAGCACAGAATGAACAACACCTTAAATAAAAAAAATAAAAAAACACTTCCAGTGACATGCTTTCCCCCACGCACAAGGCACTTGCTAATCGCAGCAAACATGCATTCGAGCACCACGTCTTGCAATCGCTGCAAGCACAGGTACGTGTTACTCCATTCATTACAGCAAGCAGGCATTTCGCTGCAAGCACGTGTTGTCATTTAAGCCCCTAGCAAATGCTGCGATCACGTAACTATACAAACCCCTTGTGGTCTCTGTCAGCATGTACAAACACAAACTTCTTACAAATGTTGCAAGTATGCTTAACTAAACGCCTTGCAAATCGCTGCCAGCACGCTTTTTGACACTCCTCGCAATGCTGCAAGCATGCATTTCAAACTTGAACTTTGCAATCATTGCAAACAGGTATTTTTGTAACTCCTTGCAAACGCCGCGAGCACACATCATCGCAAAATTCTCGCAATCACTGCGCACAATCACTGTCTAAAACTGCTTGCAATTGCTGCATGTGTGTATTGACATAAATTCCTCGCAATTGCTGCGAGCACACATCAACCCAATTACCTCGCAATTGTTGTGGGCATGCATAAACTAAACTTCTTGCAAATCACTGCAAACACATATTTACATAAACTCCTCGCAATCACTGCGAGCACGCATCATCACCAATCACTTCGAGCAAGGACAAACACAACCCCATTACAAGCACATTCTCAGTGACACACAATCAGCCACACACCATTTTAGTGGCACTTAATCGGCCACTCGTCTCCAGTGGCATTAACATACGGGCCACTCATCGTTTTCTCTGTCATTTCTCCTTAGGTCAGTCGAGTTCAAGTCCCATCCTGCATCAGGTTGGACGTTTCCCCCCCCAAAAAAAGACAAAACAAAAAAAAACCCCTCCCAACGTAGGGATCGCTTCTTCATCAGGGCCACCCGCATAACAAGGGTGGGACAGCCTGTGTAGAAAAATAAAAGAGATATACATTTTTCACT
This sequence comes from Glandirana rugosa, assembly GCA_018402905.1. Taxonomy (NCBI): domain Eukaryota; kingdom Metazoa; phylum Chordata; class Amphibia; order Anura; family Ranidae; genus Glandirana; species Glandirana rugosa. The sequence goes on from BLSH010086813.1 coordinate 163,498, forward strand.
CATGTCCCCCCTACTACAGGTTCGGTCCATACCAGGTCCTTCATGATAGAGCGTTAGTCAGGTGAGGTTCACGGGTCTTTTCTGTCACATTATTCTGCAGCACTCTGTCACTAAATCTTTGATTTTACATACACCATTCGGCATACTAAGGTTGGGCGTTAGTTACTGTCACATATGTCTATGCATTACACACACTTTTTTCGGAGACCAACCCTCCACCTCACAGACAAGGTCGCTGAACATCAACTTACTGACAGTGCAAGAGTTAAGCAGACCGAGCATGCGTCATAAATCTACAGACCGAAACATTCCTACTTAGGCCGTACCAGACTCCAGCTGCTTGCCACAGTACATCCTGGGACTCTAGTCCACACGTTTGTGCTCAGCACAGACAGGCATCTGAGCTATTGGTTACCTGGCCAGTCACCTCCTGGCTCACCTCGGGTGCCACGCACTTTCTTGAGCTTTCTAAATTCCCACTATACAGTGTTCTATGACCGTAGAACACCGTCGGCTCTATCTATGCCTGTCATTTCGTTCCTGTACCTCTTTCCTCATTCTTGAATTTCTGTATCCCACTCCATCCTTTCCCCCTCTTCCACACCCCCTTTTGACACATACCCTCTTGTTTTGTCTCAAGACCGACTTGAGTGTCACCGACACTGAACTCTTTTTCGCCACTTCGCTGGCCTACGCTCCCCGCTCTGTGCCGTCTGCCAGCCAATTGGCCAGAGTGCAAACTGGTGCACAAATGTGGCCACAAGTCGCCCCTTCAACCGCCCCTCCCACCACCTCAGGATTCCACATCGGCTTCATCATTCTATCTCTCTCCACTCACGAGTGCAAAAAACCTCCAGTCAGCAACTCTCGACGAACAGGCCATCGATACCCTGCTACAGGCCAAACTAGACAAAGGATCTGTGATTGGCCCTTTCTCCCAGTAACCTTCCAAACCCTGGAGACTCAGCCCTTTTGGGCTTGTCAAGGGCAAGTTCTCCTATAAATTTTGGTTAGTGCGCACATTTTCTGCACCTCATTCTTCCCACATTCCGAGCTTGAATTCCCTGATTCCTTCCAAGGAATTTTCCTTGAAATATACATCAGACGACATAGCTGTCCAAGCAGTCTTTTTCGCGGAGCCTGTCACACCGAGCCCAGTGTCAGATGGTTATCCATTACCTTGATGATTTTTCTACTCATCAAGCTACCAGACATATCACCGGTAACCTATATAGGTTGAGAGTGGTGTTCAACAACTTCAATGTTCCCATAGCCGAACACAAAGTGGAAAGCCCGGCATAAGCCAACACCTTCTTAGGTGTCACTTTGGACACACGCGCCATGCAAGCCAGCTTGCCTCCCGGCGAACCAGCCCATATCAGGTTAGTCATTCATGACTTTACTCTCTCGCAGGGGGTACTAGGAAACAGATGCAGACTTTGCTAGGGATGCTCAATTTTGCAATAATTGCCACTCTTTTATTTCACGGCACCTAGTTTTCCTTACTCATGTACAAGGTGCTGACCAAATTATTAGGTTAGACCCGGCAGCCATAGCCAACTTAGCAATGTGGGATGAGTTCCACACAAATTGTAACGGCATATTAAGGTTATCTCCACTGCATCAGCTGCATCACCACATGTAGTCACAAATTCTGCAGCTTCTACAGGCTTTGCTGCAATTTTTCGGCCATCACTGGTTCACAGGTCTTTGGCCACCAGAAATCCTGTTGATTCCAGGTTTCTCTGTCATCCTGACTTTTTGAGCTGTACCCAATCGTGGCAGCTGCTCAGGTCTGGAACCACACTTGGACAGGACAAACCATGGTCTTCACTAGTAACAACCAGGCTATGGCCAAAGACGTAAACAAAGGTAAATCCAAGTCGCTCCCCATTCGAACCACCATTCAATATACCCGTAAGCATATCCAAGACAAAGCAAATCACAGCGGATGCGTGATCACGTTTCAATTTTGGCTAATTTTTCAGCAGTATCCTGGAGCTGACCTAACGCCCCATGCCCATCCCTCCTTGGTCACAGCGAACCATGGATTGAAACGGTCAATGGCAAACGCTTGCCCATTACGAGCACCATCTTTAGAGACATGTCTAAAGTCCTCGCACAATCCATGTTCGGGGTTCAGCCCAGTCTAGTCATTCAAGCGGCCATCTACCTATCCTACTATGTTTCTTTTGCGGCCTAACAAATTCACCGCCAGCTGAGCTAGCAGCCAGGTATCATACAAACGCCACTTAACTATTTTCCAAAACCATTACGTCCATCACCTAGAAGTCTCCAAACCCATCAGATCAGACTCGGGGTCGACATCAGTCTCTTCTGGACTATAAACTCCTGGTGTCCAGTTGCGGTGCTTGACTAGCTACCGACTCACCTACCCAGTCTCTCCGACTCTAGCCGTTATTGCCTTTCCCTATCAGCCCATCAAGTGGCAACCAATTCATCAGGCACGTCAGTATCTTACTGTCCAACTTTGGCTTTGACTCCTGCCGGTACTCCGGACATTCCTTTCGGATCACAGCAGCTTCAGCAGCACCGCAGCATGCAGTATCGGACCACGTGATCAATAAATTAGGCAGATAGAAGTCCGGCTGCTTGGCTAGATACATTCCGAATCCTCAGTTGGAGATGGCACAAGCCTTCGCCAAGCTTGCTCATTTATCATTGTACCAATTAAGGACTACTTCCCTAAACTGCATATTTTTGCCCCCTTCTCTTGGCATACCGACCAGATAACCAAGGCACACCTCAGGTCTATTTATGTTGTAAGTCTTGTTGCGTGTTTATGTGATGCACATCTATCTTCGGTCAGAGGGCCACGACCATAAGTAGGAAGGCCAGAGGGCTGGCCTGAATTTATGGGAGGAGCCCGGAAGGTATTTAAGCACCCTCACTCTCCATGCTCTTTGTCGGTTCCAGTGCACGATACCCTCCCTCCCATCCCCCCTTTTCAGGGCATTTCTCAGCACATTCTTCTCCATTATTACCCATTACTTATATAGGGTATGCCCCCTTCTCTTGGCATACCGACCAGATAACCAAGGCATACCTCAGGTCTATTTATGTTGTAAGTCTTGTTGCGTGTTTATGTGATGCACATCTATCTTCGGTCAGAGGGCCACGACCATAAATATATATATATGCACACACACCCACACACAGTTTATATATATATTTTTTTTATTTTTTTTTCTCAATGCAGTAAAAATATTAACCTTCGCTCCAAAAGGTTTTCCCCCTTCATCACCAGGCCATGTTTTGCTATTTAGCACTGTGCTACTTTGAATGGTGGTAATTGTGTGGTCATACAACATTGTACCTAAACAAAATTTATATAATTTTTTTCGCACAAATAGAGCTTTCTTTTGCTAACATTTGATCACCACTGTTTTTTTTTGGCTTTTTATTATATAAATGAAAAAAGAACATTTTAAAAATAACATTTCTTCATAAATTTAGGCCAAAATGTATTCTGCTATATGACTTTGGTAAAAAAAAAATCTCAATAAGTGTATATTGCATGGTTTACATGAAAGTTATAATGTCTACAAACTATGGTATAAATACTGGAATTTTTATTGTTTTTTTAGCACTACTAATGGTGGGGATCATTGACTTATAGTGGGACTGTGATAGTGCGGCCAGCAATCTGAAACTAACTTACAAAGGGTGGGACTGACTAACTGCCACTGACATCACCAGTGACAATAATACAGTGATCTCTGATAATACTATACACTGCCACTGTACTAATGACACTGGCTGGGCAGGGGTTAACATCTAAGGCAATCAAAGGGTTAACTGTGTGCCTAACAAGTGTTTATGTGTGCTGCTGTTTACTAATAATCTCTCTGTTCCTTATCTCTACTTTGCAAGGATAAGCAACAGAGAGATCCTTCCCACTGTATATATCAATCAACACAGGGCTCTGGGCTGTGATGGGACACAGCCGATCAACAGGTCCCGGCCATGACATGACTGTGTACATTCACAGTGGGTGTCTGTCCAGGGGGGGGCATATACCCGGAAACAGGCAGCAATGTACTAATATGTCACCCTGCCTGTATGGGCTTCCTGCCCACAGTACATTGCAGGAGCGTGGTTCCCAAGTAGGTATCCTATATAACTTGGGCAGCACACTGGCTAAGTGGTTAGCACTTCTGCCTGAGAATACTAGGGCTGTTGGTTTAAAACCCAACCACAGCACTACTTGTCTGGAGTTTGTGTGTTCTCCCTGTACCTGTGTTTGTCTTCATCAAGTTATTCTGGTTTCTCTCATGCTCCAAAGACATGTTAGTAGGTAAGTTGTCCATAGTATGTGTATGTATGGATGTAAGTTAGCGACCTTAGATTGTAAACTCCTTGAGGGCAGGGACTGATGTGAATGTACAATATATATGTAAAGCACAGCGTAAATTGTAGGCACTATATAAATACATGTAATAAATAACTCAACCGTTACAGCTTGAGTTAGCATATGTTAAACACTTCAGCCCCGGAAGGATTTGCCCCATTAACCATTTCGGACCAACGACATCACTTTGAATTGGAATACTGTTGTTATGGTAGCAGATAGCTACCATAACCCTGGTATCTTTTTTTGCAGCCGGCGATTCTGTGTGAGATAAAAGTGGTCTCAGCGGCAGATTTGCTGCAAGATCACTTTTATCAGCGGCGGGAGAGGTGCCCCCGCCGTTTTCCGGTCATCTCCATCGCTTACAGGACCCGCTGGCAGCGGCGGAGCTGATCGGTTCCTCTACCCCCAGTGTCCGTGACTTGGCTCCATAACATGGCAGGGCGGAAACAACGTCACAAGTCACTTCCGCCCAATGCTTTTAAAGGGCCCATTTTTTTCAAATTATTATTATTTTTTTTCATTTTACTGTAAATATGAGATTTGAGGTCTTTTTGACCCTAGATCTCATATTATAATTAAAGATTTTTATTGATTTTTCAAATAGTACAGAAAATCGCTAGAAAGAAAAATTACATCCAGCATGAAGGTAAACCGAAGGGTAGGGACAATACAAGGTAAATGGTAAAGGAGGGGAAAAGGGAAAAACCAACAAAGGTAAAAGGATATTGCCATTGCTCATCAATACATTGAATCTTACATATACATCAACTTCAATTATGCCAATCAGATTTGTTACATAACTGAATCACTCATGCCTCATTTTAACATATGCTATTGTGTTTAATTAGTTGGAGTTTGGAATTTGTTACTCTTATTCATTAAGGAAAAGAAGAGCGTTAGTAATTACCCTGCTTACCCCAATGGGTTCATACTGTATGCAGGGATATGTGAATAAGAGGAACAAATCTTTATTAGTCTCAAGTTATCTAGATCTCATATTTAAGAGGTCCTGTTATGCTTTTTTCTATTACAAGGAACATTTACATTTCTTGTAATAGGAATAAAAGTGATCAAATTTAAAAAAAAAAAAAAAGAAGTGTAAAAATAAAAAGTAAAATAAATAATTAAAAAAAAAATGTAAAGCGTTCTGTCCCCGCAAGCGCGGGCGCAGAAACGAACGCATACATAAGTCCCGCCCACATATGAAAACGGTGTTCAAACCACACATGTGAGGTATCACCGTGATCGTTAGAGTGAGAGCAATAATTCTAGCACTAGAGCTCCTTTGTAACTTAAAACTGCTAACCTATAGAATTTTTTAAACGTCGCAAATGGAGATTTTTAAGTTGCAAAGTTTGTCGCTATTCCGCGAACGGACGCAATTTTGACACATGACATGTTGGGTATCATTTTACTTGGCGTAACATTATCTTTCACTATATGGAAAAAATTGGCCTAACTTTATTGTTGTCTTATTTTTTAACTTAAAAAAATGATTTTTTAAAAAAAAAATTGCGCTTGTAAGACCGCTGCAGAAATACTGTGTGACATAAAGTTTTGCAACGACCCCATTTTATTCTCTAGGGTGTTGGAAAAAAACAATAAATAATGTTTGGGGGTTCTAAGTAATTTTATAGCAAAAAAAACTTGTTTTAACTCGTAAACACCGAACCCAAAAAACAAGCTCGGTCTTGAAGTGGTTAATGACCAGAATACTTTTTGCGATATGGGACTGCGTCAGTTTAACTGACAATTGTGCGGTCGTGCAACGCTGTACCCAAACAAACTTGACGTCTTTTTTTTCCCCGCAAATAGAGCTTTCTTTTGGTGGTATATGATCACCTCTGCATTTTTTTATTTTTTACGCTATAAACAGACAAAGAGCGACACATTTGAAAAAAAAAACACATTTTTTTTTACTTTTTGCTATAATACATATCCAAAAAAAAATATAAAAAAACAAATGTATTCATAAGTTTAAGCCAATATGTATTCTTCTACATATTTTGGTAAAAAAAGTTGCAATAGATGGGAATAGATTTATGGCATTTTTATTTATTTATTTATTTTTTATTATTAATGGAGGCGATCTGCGATTTTTAGTGGGACTGCGACATTACTGCGGACAGATCGGACACTTTTGACACTTTTTTGGGACCAATGACATTTATACAGCGATCAGTGCTAAAAATAGGCACTGATTACTGTATAAATGTCACTGGCAGGGAAGGGGTTAAACTCTAGGGGGTGATCAAGGGGTTAACTGTGTTCCCATATCGTGTTCTAACTGTGTGGGGGCTAGGCTGACAGGGACATGACAGATCTGACTGTTCCCGATCACTGGGAACAGTATATTAGTGTCATGTCCCCTGACAGAACGGGGATCTCCCTTGTTTAGAAAGGCAGATCCCCATTCTACCTCTATAGTAGGTGATCGCGGGTCACTGGCGGACATCGAGTCCACCCGACTCGCAGGCACACTCACGCAGCATGCAGCGGGCGTGAGCGCTTACCGCCGCTGTTCTCCCGTCTGCACTTGCTCCTATGCGAGACAACGTACCATGAAGGAGGTTTGCACAGGAGAGCCGACCTGCCACCGTAAAACGAACGCAGCTGGTTGGCAAGCAGTTAAAGTGTCACTAAGAAAAATTTTTTGTATTGAATAAGGGAGGGTTATACCACCTGGCTGTTTTGCCATCTGTGTCCCATTGGGGAGATTTCCCTTCACTTCCTGTCCCATAGCCAAAACAGGAAGTCCACAGGGAGTCCACATTGTAAGATTTCCCCTCTCCTCTATTTCTGTTCTGATGTCAACCCAAAATTTGGGATTTCTTTTACTTTCACATTTGATGATAACATTAAATAGACCAAATAGAGAGGGTGATTTTCACAGATAACTATAAAACTTGCTAGGTGTTCTAATCCCTCTAAACTCTAACCAAAACTAAAAAAAAAGCCTTTAGTGACACCTTAACGATAAAATACTGCTCCCTTTCAAAAGAAAGGGACCAAACCACATACATAGGACTGTAACAATGAGTGGGAGAGCAGGATGTTTCTCTCCTGTTGTTAATCACTGATCTGCCACTAACTGTGCACTTCTTTTTCTTTCTATAAATATTTTCAGCATGTGTCAAAACTAGTGTTGAGCGAACCCGGACTGTAACGTTCGGGTCCGTACCGAACTTTCGGGTGTCCGGGACCCGGACCCGAACACGGACATTTCAAAAAACGTTTGGGTTCGGTCCGGGGTTCTGGTATTTTACTCCACGGGTTGAGAAGCTGCAGGGCAGCCAATCAACAAGCGTTTCACTGGTTTGCCCTTAGAAGCCATCACAGCCATGCCTACTAATGGCATGGCTGTGATTGGCCAGTGCATCATGTGACCCAGCCTCTTTATAAGCTGGAGTCACTTGATGCTGCAGTCACGTGCTCTTGGGTTAGCTGTAGGGAGAGGGAGCTGACGGCGTCAGGGAGAGATTAGAGACATTTTAACAACATCTGATCCTGCATCCTGAGGTAGATTACTACTGATGTGCTCTTGCTCTGAGGACAGATAGCAAAAATTTGAGATTTCACATACCGCTGCTTTGAGTTGCAGATCAAACTCTGCATAAAACAACGATCGCTACGATGTAGGGCAGCCAATCAACAAGCATTTCACTGGTTTGCCCTTAGAAGCCATCACAGCCATGCCTACTAATGGCATGGCTGTGATTGGCCAGTGCATCATGTGACCCAGCCTCTTTATAAGCTGGAGTCACGTAGTGCTGCAGTCACATGCTCTTGGGTTAGCTGTAGGGAGAGGATGCTGACAGCGTGAGGGAGAGATTAGAGACATTTTAAGATCTTATCCTGCATCCTGAGATAGATTACATTACTACTGCTGTGCTGTTGCTCTGAGGACAGATAGCAGAAATGAGAGATTTCACATACCGCTGCTTTGAGTTGCAGATGAAACTCTGCATAAAACAACGATCGCTACGATCGTGCTCAACGATCAGATTGTTGGAGGAATTTGAGATTTCAAATACCGCTGCTTTGAGTTGCAGATCAAACTCTGCATAAAACAACGATCGCTACAATCGTGCACAACGATCAGATTGTTGGAGTAATTTGAGATTTCAAATACCGCTGCTTTGAGTTGCAGATTGCAGATAAAACTCTGCATAAAACAACGATCGCTACGATCGTGCTCAACGATCAGATTGTTGGAGGAATTTGAGATTTCAAATACTGCTGCTTAGAGTTGGAGATTGCAGAATAAACTCTGCCTAACGCAACGATCGTTACGATCGTACACAATGATCAGATTGTTGGAGTAATTTGAGATTTCACATACTGCTGCTGTGAGTGACACATTGCAGATCAAACCCTGCCTAACACAACGATCGTTACGTTCGTACACAACGATCAGATTGTGGGATCGTACACAACGATCAGATTGTGAGAGTAATTTGAGCTTTCACATACTGCTGCTTTGATCGATCTGACTTCACTAGGTAGAGGCTTCTGCTTAGAGGGACAGATTCTTGTTCAAAAACCATTGCCTATTCCTATAGGGCCAGGTTACAGCTGTTGCTGTAAGTGACACATTATTGTTGAAAAATCATCTCCTAGTTCTAACGGGAGAGTTTCCAGCTGTTGCTTAGAGGAACAGATTATTGTTCAAAAACCATTGCCTACTCCTATAGGGCCAGCTGTTGCTGTAAGTGACACATTATTGTTCAAAAATCATCTCCTAGTTCTAAAGGGAGAGTTTCCAGCTGTTGCTTAGAGGGACAGATTCTTGTTCAAAAACCATTGCCTACTCCTATAGGGCCAGCTGTTGCTGTAAGTGACACATTATTGTTCAAAAAT
>BLSH010086813.1:248005-261347 GCA_018402905.1 Glandirana rugosa
CCTCCATTTTGGACATTTAGGATTCCAGATTATATTTATCTACCTCATCATTTTTTGGAAATATGGACTTTGTTCTAAGACATTTATTGTATTTATTTTAGCGCAGCTCCCTTTTTTAACATTGACTTTTATACTGGAAACTAGTATTTTGAGTTGCTGCTTCTATTACGTTGGGGTTAGCGCTGTACTTTTGTTGAATTTGTCTCTTACGGTTTTTACATTGCCGCTTCCCTCATATCATCTTTTTCTCCAATATTTTGAGTATATTTGGATATATTTTGTGTTTTGCTTTCCTCCATAGAGTCAGTCCATCATGGACGTCTTTGAGTATAGATCTAAGAGAGTATTTAATATAGAAGGGGTCTTTGAACCCTTCAGTGACAAGGAGGATGGCCTTAGTGGTATGTTTATGAGACTGAAAAACTTGACGGTCTCTGAGTTGCATACCAATTGGGACATTGCCTACTTGGAGACATACATCAAGTTTAACATGGTTCCAAGGAGTTTGAGGTGGGATGTAGCCCCCTACAGGTTTGAAGAAAACCTGGAGGAGTGGTTCGTCTACTTTAACTCAGCCGGTTTGAAACTTCTTGCCTTTCTGATAGAGAGGAAGAAAGCGAAACTGGAAAAATTGGATAAAGAAATCAAAGAGGTTAATGACAAATTGGGACCATATAAAGAGAATGAAGAGTATAAGAGCAGATCACAAGATTTATTAAAAATCTTAGAGAAGGAAGAAAAAGATCAAAAAATTAAGAAGAGAAAAAAGTATAATAGGGATTTAGGGGATTATCAGTCAGCATTAGTGTTCAACTGGCAAAAGAAACTCATGGAGAATGATGCCCCTCCTATTGGTGAGGGTGGACGTGGGGTTATACATAATGACCATCCAGGAGGATATCCACATATTTATACTCAACAGGGGGATACCAACTTCAGAGGTGGACCCAATCTAGGGACTCCTAGGTCTTCGAAAAATTCGTCCAGGACTGAGCACAATACCCCACGCAGTTATCCCCAAGGAAAGGGCCAACCTCCTCTTAGGAAACTTCCACAGAACCCCATTAGTGGTCCTCACAATAAGAACCACAATGGAAGAGGAGGGAAGAGGCCATACCTTGGTGCACCTGTGACCCCGTCCGATCCTTACCCATATGGGGATTATGACACTGGGGATGGGTACCATTACCCCAGACAGGATTATAGGACTTATAGGGCTCCGGGGAATGGTAGAGATCAGGTCCAGGGTAATTGGAACAAAACCCATAGACCAATGTCTCCATATAACCAGGGTAATAGAGAACCTATGGATGTAGTCCACCAAAACAGATTTTTCCCCCTTAGGGACCTTAGGGGTCCTGATGGGGACTTCCATCGGTACCCACAGGAGTGTGAAACATCTAGGGTCACTGTGAGCCAATCGAGGGGGTCCCATCAAGATGTAAGGGAAACTCCCCATTATCCTCCTAACCCATGTGCAGAGGCCCCTTGTTCCAATGGATGGGGTTTTTTTCGGCCAACCCAGGGAACAAAAAGACCGGCCGAACACGGAGAGGCACCAGAGGGGGGAGGAGACACGGAACAAAAAGGATTAAAAGTTTAGGGGGTGCGGGTATCTTTAACCTTAGTTCTAAGACCCTAACTGAGGCTGAAACCCTTCTTTTAGATCAAGGTCTTAACTATGCCCCACCTAGAAATATAAATAAATTCGAAACATACATGGACGTTCACAAATTCATACGTAAAGTTAATATTAAAAGGTACCTTACCCTGAACCCCGTTCCAGAAAATAAACGGGTGTCTAATACTTACACCCACACGGGCCTCTCCAACGCTTCCCTCTATAACCCTCCTGGCTCACTGGCCCCCTCATTAAAAGTGTTCAGGGATGTAGTCCTGAGAGACATTGAATCTCTTGAATACAAGAAAATGAGACTTGCCAAAGATCTGCAAGAAGGTTTGGATTCCCTGTGTAATGACAAGGGGTTGGTAATACGCCCTGCTGACAAGGGCGGGGGGATAGCGGTCTTAGATAAGGCGGTATATATGGCAGAAATGTCAAAGATCTTAAGTGATCAATCTACCTATCGGGTCCTGGATACGGACCCCAAATGAAAGTTTAAAGGAGAATTAAGTAAATTGGTCAAAGGGGGTCTTACTAAGGGTATCCTTACTAAAAAGGAAGCTACCTTTCTCGTTCCAAAGGCCCCAAGGACACCCATTATTTACTATCTGCCCAAACTGCATAAAGATCCTGTCTGCCCACCCGGGCGTCCTATAGTCAGTGGGATTGATTCCCTGACCGCCCGGGTGGGCAGATACATAGATTTTTTCTTACAACCCTTGGTTCAGAAGATACCCTCTTACTTGAGGGAATCGAAGCAGGTAATCAACATCTTGAGGAACATAGACTCGTTGGAAGGTGTGTTATTAGTGACTGCTGATGTCACATCACTTTATACCATCATCCCCCATGAGTTGGGCCTGGGCGCTGTTGGTCATTACTTGAATCGTGATTCTGGGTTGCCTGTGGAACAGATAAATTTCATTATGGATTTACTCAAGTTTGCGGCAGCCCACAATTACTTTTGGTATGACCAAAAGTTTTATAGCCAGGTTAGGGGCGTAGCCATGGGGGCTAAATACGCCCCGAGCCTGGCTAATTTGTTTATGGCCCAATGGGAGGAGGATGTCGTCTCTCCCTAGCATAGAAGGGAGCTGGTGCTTTGGGTACGTTATATAGACAACATCCTCCTCCTATGGAGAGGAGAACTGCAGTGTGTGGAAGACTTTCTTGGGAGCCTCAATAACAATGACAGAGGTATAGAATTAAAGTTCGAGATTAGTGTACAGAAGGTGAACTTTTTGGATCTAGTTATTGAGAAGAGGGATGGCAATTTGGTCACTTCTACGTTTTTCAAGGCATCAGACAGAAATGCTTACATACCCCAGTCTAGTTGTCATCATAGACCATGGCTGGGAGGCATTCCGAAGGGTCAGTTTATGAGGTTGCGTCGCAACTGTACCCATTTGTCTGACTTTCAGAAACAGGCGGGGATCCTAACCAAACGTTTTCTGGAAAAGGGTTACCCCAATGAGGATCTTAGACAACCTTTGGAGGAAGTGACCAATATGACCAGAGAAACACTCCTTTCTGAAAATATTAGGAACACTAATCTGAGTGATCCTTTCGGATCTAAGGTCCCGTTCATCACCACTTATTCGTGCCAAGCGAATAGAGTCAAGCAGGTGATTCATAGGCATTGGCATATTTTGATGAATGACAAGGTCCTTAAAGAAAAATTACCGGAAAATCCCTCTATAGTCTTTAGGGGAGCCCCTGCCCTAAGAAACACACTTGCCCCCAATGTAATAGACCCTCCCATAAGGAGGCCTGCTTTTTTTCAGAATATGGTAGGATTCTATAAGTGCGGAAAATGCAGGGCTTGCTCGCACAATAGAATTACCCAACGTAAAGTCGACACCTTTTCATCCACTATAAGATCTACTGACCATAAAATAGACAAATTCATCACGTGTAACTCCAAAGGGGTAGTGTATATGATACAATGCCCCTGTGGATTACAGTACGTTGGGAGGACTAAACGCCCACTTCAAGTTCGACTTAGTGAGCACATTAGTAATATTATCAGGGGATTCAAAAATCACTCTTTGTCCTATCATTATAGAGTGGCTCATGCAAGAAATCCAGGGAACACTATCTACATCGGTATAGACAAATATGAGGCACATTGGCGGGGTTCCTCTTTAGTGAGGAGCATCTCCAAGATGGAGATGGCATGGGTGCACAGACTTAAGAGCTACACCCCCTTTGGCCTTAATATTGAGATCGATGTTAACGCCTTTATAGATAACTCCTGAGTTCCTTTGGAGGGGGGGTGTATGTATCATGTTTCATGTTTTTGAATTTTTTGAATATTTAGTGTGGGCTCATATCCTTGAGAACTCGCATGTGAGCAGGATTTGGTGGGTACCATGAATTTTAAGCTAGTTTACCGTATGGACGGTTATAACCAAAATATTTTTGTTCTTTTATTGTTAGTTTGTAAAGATATATTTTTACGAGTATTTTAAGAAATTTTTTTTTTTTTTTTGGGATAACTTGGAGATCCTATATAGATGATCTCTATGTGTACTTTGTTTGATTATGATTATTATGATTTCAGTTTTGTGAAGCAGTTTTATTGTGATATAATCTGTACAGGGCCAATGCCATATTCAGTTGTGGGCGGAGACAAGTAAAGTTAGCCATAAGATATCGGGATGTTGTCCCCATATAGATGAGAGCCAATTTTTGGCATCACTAGAGATAGAAGAGGGTGGCAGTAGTTGTACGCCCCAATTTTTTGGCGATCGGTATAAAGTTCTAAAGTTCAGATCTATAAATATATTAGCCATATATGGGTTATTGCCTATACTGGGCATATATACTTTTGACCTGTTTGTTGCCCCTTTTTACCATATCTGGGTTAGACAATTCCTTAAGTCTATTTATGCCACATTCAAAGATGGCGGATCTAGCACTTCCGCCCACGATCTGGAGAGGGCGGGCACCTATATCTTGACCTAGAGGTGACGGCGCGCCCATCCCTGAGACGACGTCCTTTTGGATGAAACGTACGTCGGAACGGGCGCGCTGACGTCACCTCTCCTACAGCCGGCTGAAGTTTTATTTATATGCACACAGTTTCTTTATGCTATGTGAGTAGCCTTTTAAACTTTTTTCAATAAATCATCAAACGGTACTGCTCGATGTCGGTCTTTCTCTGTTCTATGTCAATCTGAGCATATGAGGATCACATCCATCGGGGAGCTAGTATGCAGGAGGATTTGGCGTTCTGATATCCGAAACAGCTGAGGGTCCCTTTACATTGCAACCTACTCGATTTAGTCAGAGTTCTGGTAAGCCTTCAGTTCTCCCGGTGGTGGTTCCTGTCTGTACACACTGGCGATTGAGGTGTAGGTGGAGGGTGCACCTGTGGTATATTCTGGATGTACTTCACCATGTAGTGTGTCTCTTCATTCATTTATTTATGATCGCTGGATGTGAGGGGAACGCACTGCTTGATAGCCTGTGACCGGATTGACACCCTGGACTTGATTTCAGGCGTTTAATTAACCTCTATGTGGTAAGCCTCCATTTTTGGACATTTAGGATTCCAGATTATATTTATCTACCTTATCATTTTTTGGAAATATGGACTTTGTTCTAAGACATTTATTGTATTTATTTTAGCGCAGCTCCCTTTTTTATCAATAAAAATTATTTGTTTTTCTTGGTTGCTGTATCCATTACAGATCATACCTCTTCTTTTGAAACACAAAGATGTTCAAACTCTCAATAGAGCCTTTGTATCCTTTTTATGGTGTTAAAAGAAACCTCAAATTTCCTTAACCAAATTATATCTCCCAAAGAGCTATGGGGGCGTTGGCTTCCCAGATATTAGAGCTTATAATCTAGCGTGTATCCTTACATATGCTTTAGACAGGTTATCGCAGTTCTCAATGTACACAAACTGTGCTTTGGAGGCAGCACTGGTTCATCCTTATGGCCTCTCAGCCATTTTACACATCAAGCTTCTCTCTCTCCCATCACACCTTCAACAGAATATCTTACTATGGGACACGGTGCTAGCATTGCTGGAGATTCTGAAAAAAAAAAAAAAAACTACAGTTCTCCCCCCATGTTTCTCAGTACCTGACAATCCATGACAACCCTATGTTCTCTCAAAGTCGGGACTATGTTGCATTTGCACTGTGGTGTATTGAAGGGTTGCTACAAGTAGTCTCTTTGTTTTCCAATATTCCCCCTATACCAAAGCCTTTCTGTGAAGTAGCTGCGGAATTTCACATCTCACCTTCTGTACTGCTATCAAGTAACAGCTTATGTCGCATCACATTGTCCAGACAGATCAAAACTTTGCAAACCCTCTCTAATTGACCGGCTGCTGAAAGATCTATTTCAGAATTCTACAAATAACTACCATAACTCTCCATTCTACCACAACTCTTCATTCCTGGTTGCATAAATCACTCCTGTACAATTGGACTAAGGATTTCACAGAACCTGACCTCGACCTTAAGATTCTGGAAGGGTATCAAGAAATTCACAAACTTGTGATCAATGACTCTTGGAGAGGATCTCAGTTCAAACTAATGTTTAGAGCCTTTATTCCCTTCCTACCTATTAAAAGAGACACCCAGGTGGTCACCTGCCCCCCTGTGGGCAATCTCGGTCCTCCCTACTGTATCACTTTTGGGACTGTACAATAATATCTAAATTCTGGGACCAGGTGCTGCAATATCTCCACAACATTACTAGGACACAACTACCTAAACTCCCCCTCTTACTTCTCTTCAGCTGTGATACAGTGGCCTCTACAACCTCAGAAGGTCACCAACTGATAATGTCCCCATGGATCCACTTATGCCTTCTTGCTGCTCGCAGGACGATATTGGAGGTTTGGACAACCTCATCTGCTCACACGGTTAATATGACCAACAGGGGCCTTACAAATCTGCTCTACAAAGAGAAATTAGATGCAGAGCTACAAAATTACACCACTGCCAGACACTTCTTCCAGAGATTTTGAGCTTTCATTGAAAACACCCTTTCATCGCCTGAACTAACAATGCTAAAGTCCTCCTTCCGTTATTTAGAATAGTACCCTAATGCTGATCTCTCCAACTCTCTTGGTAAATTGAAAGTCCATTGACTGTCCCTCTTGCCCAGAAATGTTACCAGTGTCATAGGTCCCCTATTTGGTTTTTAGTTTAGTTTCTTGTGTTATATCAGGGAAATATTCTCCCCCCTTTGAGTTTGGCTATTTGCCCCTACTGTGTAATGGGGAAATGTGGATAGCCTCTATTTATATTGTTTCTTCTCCTATTACTGCATTTTATGTGCTTAAGGTGTAGCCATTTTACATATCTATTTGATCAGTGACCGGGATCATCCAAGCCTCTAGCTAAGATAGGGAACTTTATCGTCTTCTAATGGTTCTTATAGACTAGTACCATACTTGGTAAGGATTAATCAATACAAAAGTACTTAGTTTTATATTTCACTTTATAAACTGAGGATAGTCTTTCTGTATGTTAAACTTTTGTTTGGGTGTTTACCTGCTGTTATCATTGCTGATACCGATGCATTGTTAATAAGCATTTTTGTCTTGTCTCTTCTGACTTTCAACAAAGTTTCAATAAACATATTTAAAAAAAATACAATGAAATAAACACAACAACACACAAAGTGCTTTAGTTACATTAGACTTTTTTTTGCATAGGTCACTCATTCCTATTTATGAGATATTTGCATGTTTTAATGAAGAAATGATCATGAGACAAAATAATGAACCTGGTAACAACTCATACAGCTTGGTGCAATGACCCTATTATATCTTTTTTATAGTTTTCTATAAACATTGTTTATTAACTTTCCCTCACCTTACAACCCTCTCCATCCCTGCAGATGTCTACAGCTGTATCTGTGTTTGACTTAGTGGAGTTGTTATTCCACATTCTGCTCTCTGGTGCTTTGCTGTATCACCATGGGGTCTATTTATTTAAAAAAAAAATGCTGGGCTAATATTTTCTAGAATTCGCACAGCTGTCACAAATAATCGCTATATTGTGTCTAATATTTCTATTTCCTGTAATCATCATCTCATCTATAAAT
This sequence comes from Glandirana rugosa, assembly GCA_018402905.1. Taxonomy (NCBI): domain Eukaryota; kingdom Metazoa; phylum Chordata; class Amphibia; order Anura; family Ranidae; genus Glandirana; species Glandirana rugosa. The sequence goes on from BLSH010086813.1 coordinate 255,705, forward strand.
ACTTCAATCAAGAAACTGCCTTATGGATTCTAGATGGAGCTTGTGATCATAGAAAATAAACATATTAGACACAATATGAGATTAATCGTGACTGTGCAAAAGCTTGGGATGCTCGAACAGGGAATATTTTATAAATAGACACCATTAGCTCTTTTTGTCTTTTTGGGAACCATTGCCCTTGGATGATTTGCTGCCTTGCCATATATGCTCCAGATTAGCTTCTCTTATTGTTTCATTTGGTGCTATCCCATTGCCATGTATGCTCCAGATTGGCTCTCCCTGCCTTTTGAGTGGCAGTGACCTTTGATGCTTTACTGTCCTGCCATGTGTGCTCAAGACAAGCTGCTCTTATTTTTTGCCACCTGCACTGTTTATTCTGCAAGCAGGGACATTGAAAGTTTTTTTGTGGTGTATATGGGGAGTTCCTATTTATATTATGTTATCATATATTCTTTATAGCTAGTGTGTCATCAGGGGAAAATCATGTTTTCTGTCCTGTGTGGTTAAAGAAGATTATGGCAAGTCCTTCCAGTCTCAGTGTTCTCATTGTAGAGCCGTCCACCTGCTGATGGAAGCTAGTGCCATTTCGATTCCTGTTGATCACTGTCTTTTTCCTTCTTCTGGTAAGGAGATTGGAGTGACATTGTGGTGTGGTGTGCCTCTAAAGCCTCGTACACACGGGACGACGATCGTATACAACAGGTCATATTAACGACCGTTGTATGTGATATCGATCGTTCATATGCGCGATTAGAACAGTCGAACATACGACGGTCGTACAAGGGAGTTGTATGAGCAGACTAGAAAACTTGATCGTACCAACAAGCGGTCATACGACCGTTGTATTGTGTGTACAGAGCAGTTGGTACAACAAGTTGTATTGCGCAAAACACGCATGCTCTGAAGTCAGGAACTGCATTTAACCCCATATAGTGCTGCATACAGACTTCTATATGTATTTTTTATTTAAAATAAACAAATTAATGCTGACTGCTTTCATTTTGATATATTTGATCAAATTGCTTTGTAGGGCGGATACCTCTGCAATTTTTTAAAGCAGTTGTATACCCCACATGCACATTTTTACCTGCAGGTAAGCCTATAATAAGGCTTACCTGTAGATAAAATGAATATCTCCTAAACCTGTACAGTTTAGGAGATATTCACCTTGCATGCAGTCGCTGACGTCAGCGGCGCACGTGCCCTGAAGGTCCAGCATGTGGTGCTGGACCTTGCCGGAATGGAGGACTCCCACGTGCATGCGCGGGAGTGACATCCTCGTGGCTCTGGCCATTCACAGCACCGGAGCCGCGAACCCGGAAGAAACAACGAGGGAACATGTCAGCTCCCTCAGCGGTGACCGGGAGTCAGTAAGGTAAGTATGCGATGCATAGTAGCTCATTATGCCTTTGCCTTACAGTTTTTTTTTGTCAGGGCATACAACTGCTTTAAGTGTATATGGATGTTGCCCTTTCACCCACAGATTAATTTGACAGAAGAATGTGCCCTCCTTTTCTTGAAGATATGAGGGAGGTACTGTACATATGGGTGATGGGTTGTTTAGTATATTAAGCATATGATGAAGAGTTGACTTTACCTTAAACATTAAAGTAGAACTACAGGCAAAACATTTTTTTAATTTTGGATAGAACAAGGGAGGGCTATAAGCCCTGTCAGAATTGTTTTACCAACTCATTGCAGTGATTTCCCTTCACTTCCTGTCCCATAGCCAAACAAAGAGTGAAAGGAAATCCCAGCAAATTAAGAGAATTCCTAGGGGACCCTCATGTCACCAGAAACTAGTGTCCCTATTGGAATATTTCCCCCTATTACTTTTCTAAGGACAACCCAGAAGGGGTGGGACTAATAAAAAGAGGATGTGGTCCCTCAGACACCAGCCTGACACACTAGGAAAATTGCACTCTATCCACAAGGGTGAAGGGGCAAGGCTGGAAACAGTCTGTAGGTTTATTAGCATCCAGAAGGTTCATCAAGAGTGAGGGACATAAGGAAGTGAGCATCATCTTAAACGTTAGCTGGTGCTATCACCACTGGGTTTGGGAATGCATGGGGACTCAATCTGGACAATTTACTTGCCATTGTGGGGACATGTTCTTTTCCTTTCCTCTCGATATTAAATTTCAGAGTTTCCTAAACCCTCTGAGCAAAATTTAAAGTGGTTGTAAACCTCAGAAATGAAATGTGAACAAAACATATCCCTCTATAGTGTGCTTGTCTAAGTTCTCAGTTTTGTCTGCTGCCTCAATATAGTGTACTTGTCTCAATTAAGTGCACTAAGTGTAATTTCTGTCTGCTGCCTTATCCCTCTGCTATCTGTATGAGTCACTTCTGGCACATTTTTCTAACATCAAGAGAAAAAGTTAACAGGGGAGGCATCTCCAGCACACACCCTGTGTGTCAGGATCTACCTGCTGGTGGCACTGTGGTTCTCTGGGCTGAAAACTGTAGTTACAGTGACCACCAGCGGGTGTCTCCTAGCAGCCAGCAGGTTCCTGCAATCAGTTACACCTGACACCAGCTGCTCGGAGGGTACTTAAAGCGGAGTTCCAGCCAGAATTTTTTTTTACATCATTCATGTCCTTTGCCTATATAGACTTACCTTTGAAGGAAAAAAAATTATACTCACCCTAAGTCGCTTGTTGCTAGGTGGTCCCTGTATTCTGCCCCTTTTTGGTCCTAGGCTCTTTCTCCTTACTTCCTGCTTTGCCTGGCCTCCTGGGAGATGTGACCCATCATTTCCCAGGAGTCAGTGGGCTTCCCTGTACTGTAAAATCGTGTTATTTCCAGACAGGAAATAACACAATGTGTTATTTCCACCTCTGCTATTGCAATTTCCTCAGTGTTTTGATTGCCTTGCTTTCTGCCAGATCCATCCTGCTCTTCAACTATCCTTGCATCCTGTTCCCTTACTGCTGCTTGCCTTGTTCCTGCACCCAGTCCCGATTCCCCATTTTTCTTGCATTGCCCCTGTTATCCTTGCTTCCCATATTGAACATATTTGTACATATTGTACATACTGTAGTTAGTTTGCTAACGTTCTGTTACTTTTTTGGTTGTGGGTCACTTGTTGTTTATGTTCACTATTTGCTAGGGTGTGTTTTTAATTTCTGCTATAAAACATATCCAATAAAAAAAAAAAAAAAAAATTTCCTCATAAATTTAGGGCAAAATGTATTCTACTACAAGTCTTTAGTACAAAAATCCCAATAAGTGTATATTTAGTTTGCGTGAAAGTTTTATAGCATTTACAAACTATGGTGTATATATACTGTATTTTTAATTTATTTATTTTATGCTAGTAATGGCGGCGATCAGCGACTTATAGTGGGACTGTGATAGTGTGGTGGGAAATCTAACACTATCTGCTGCTGGCTGGGAGGGTACACTAACTGACACTGATATCAATAGTGACAATGACACATTGATCAGTGCTAATACTATGCACTGTCACTGTACTAATGACACTGACTGGGAAGGGATTAACAGCTAGGGTTGATAAAGGGGTTAACTGTGTGCCTAACAATGTGTAATGTGTTTGTTATGTGCTGCTTTTACTATGCAAACTTGTTGTTTTTGTCCTGCTTTGCAGGGACTAGCAAAACTGCATAATTGCTTGTCAGTGTAGAGAGCTCTGTGTTATTTACTATTACAGAGCTCTCTTCTGTGACTCACTGAGTCAATCAGTGGGTCCTGGCAATCAATCATTGGCCAGGATTGGCTTGTGCGCTAATGAATAACAGCACAGCTAGGACTGGGCACGCGTGTCCTACCCAGAAGCGCTGATCACATACCAGATGCTGCTATCCTGCAGCAGTATATCTGTGTGGGGCAGTTGGGAAGCTGTTAATGCCATTTTTTTGGCTTACACCTTCACTGCACTTACCATGACAAACAATCATTCATGTGTTTATGTTTTTTTATGCTCAAAGCTGACCTTTAGTCATTTCAACTTTCCATCTATTACATCTTCTGCTCTATTTGTTTTTTTTTTTTTTTTTTAAATAAACATTTTATTGAGATTTTACATACTTACAGCGGATTCCAATACCGAATATAACTGTTAAAATATCACATCAAAGCAGTGTAATATTAGTATGACAGTCATCAAAACATATCGTCAACAGGTTGGAAAAAGGTAGGTGCCCATAAAATGGGGAGTTAGTCTCAACCGGTGTACAGAAACATATGATTATCAAGATGTATTGTGGTATTCTCGTGTTTGCTCCAATGGTAGTGGGGGGTAAATTCCCGAGGGGGATACGTTGTCGCATTGAGGTTAGCCCAGAAAGATTTACTTGAGAAAGTAGGATAATGTTGTTGATCCAGAGGGGTGGAACGTCAGGGGGGGGGGGTTGCTTGGGCAGGCTGGGGTCCCAGATGTTCGCGGGTTGTATTTTGAGTTTTCCTAGAGTGTTGGCCAAATCTTCCTTCAAATACCACTCCGTGAGTTTAAAAGGGTCCATGAATTGAGAGATCTCCGCGTTGTTAAAAGAGTGCTCGATGAATTTCCTCCATCTCACGAATAATTTTTTGGTAGATTTTAGATTCGAGTTGATGGAGTCTTGTTTTTCGAAGTACAGTAAGGAGAACAGACCTTGTTTGGCCTGGGACAGCACCGGGGGGGTTGGGTGAATCCAGGATTGCATAATGGCTCTTCTAGCCGAGAGCAGACACAGATGACTCCAGTTGGATATCCTTGAAATGTAGTTTGCCGATGATTGAGACCCAGACGGGGTTCCGCTGAACAGACATAACATTTCGTCTTTGGGGAGTGGATGTCCAGTGACTGATCTGATGTACTCTAATATTGTATCCCAGAAGGTAGAAATATGTTGGCAAGTCCATAACCTGTGGTAAAGAGTAGGCTTAGGGGAGCAGCACCACTGACATAGGCCTCGAGACTGAGAGCCTGAGATGAAACAGGCGGGGAGATAAGCTCTGTGTGCTATTTTGAATTGCGTCTCTCTCCAGGTTTCAGCGACGATGAGAGAACAAATCTTCTTATAACCCGATAGTATGATTTCCGGCGCTTCTGGGTTGTCTAGAATAGGGCTCCAGGGACGAAAGGGTGCAAGTGCATACTTGGAGGCTTGGTATCTGACTATCTCTCCATAGATGTGCGAGATAGAATAATTGCCATTGACCAGTAAAGAGTCGATAAATGAGGCTTTGCATGGGTCAGGAAAGAGACCTTGGCACGATGAAAGGAAGGACTTGAGCTGGAGGTAGTGAAAGACATGGGATGATGGAAGGGAGAACTCCTCCATAACCTCTGAGAACTCCCTTAAGGTGTTCCTCCCTTTCTTGTAGAGTTGAGAGACCCTCAAGAGCCCCTTGGCCGACCAGCTGACAAAGGCTTGAGTGGCCAGCGATGCTGGGAACATGGGGTTGCCCAATATAGGTAGACTCGGGGAAATTACTGATGGAAGATTTATAAGCTTTCTTATTTCCCTCCAGGCTATGACAGTGTCTCTGTACACCAAACTGGTTTTCAGCTGAGGCGGTAGAGAGGTGATTCTCGTGTGGAGTATAGCCTTTAGGTCGTATGGGGCTGCGTGTGCTTCTTCTAAGTGTAGATTGGAGTAGGTGGAGTTACCAGCAATCCAGTCCAGGGCATTCCTC
>BLSH010086813.1:261856-276408 GCA_018402905.1 Glandirana rugosa
TTACTGGTCTGTTCTTTGTTCTTCACCCAACGTATTCCATAAATGACCGTCTTTTTTTACAAAATGATAGGTTTCAATTTTGTTTATCTCGCCGACGTACCTCTCCTCGATACCTTATGCAACCCACTTCTTGTTTCTTGTCTGGTCATTAGCCTATTCTAATGACATCATGCACAGCTCCCTCTCCCACTCTCATGAGAGTTTGCCAGGAAGGGAGGGGGATGAGTCATAAGAGAGCCAATGAGAGCTGCATGGCTGCAGAGCTTGAGGTGTGCCTCTGTGTGTCTGTGTAGATCCAGGAAGTGAACAGGCAGCAGCTTCAGCTGCCCATGGTTAAAATGGCTGCAGCCAGACTTAGTGGAGGGAGATTTCTGCAGCATGTTTGGCAAGTACAGAATCACAGTATATATAAAATAATATGCAAAATGGTTGGAGGGAAGCTTCAGAATGGCAAAGATGTTTTCATTACAAACTATGTGAGCAGACTGCAGTTCCTCTTTAATGTATGCCATGGTCCCTACATTACTTTGCTATGTGGCTGAGCTCTGTAAATCTCAAGACTGGATGGAAAGAAATACAAATGCTTCTGTGGGTAAAACATCTCCTCAATATGTATTTTATCTGCACAATTTTCTAGATGCCTGGAGTTCACTGTTACCGTTCACTTTGCAAAGTGAACAGTCTATACTTCTACAGTTAAAGCAACTCACTGACAATTAAGGAGTTGGGGAATATGCTACTGAGACCCAACCTTACTTACATGCATATCAATTATGGGAAAAATGTATTTTCAAAAATCTGCTCATCTTTGTTTATTCATTACGGCAAACAGAGATGAGCGACATAACCATGGCTGGTTGGGCTTTAACAAAATGTACGAAGTTAGCACATTTATAACCCTCAGTGTAATTGTATCAACTAAGGAACTTTATTATCCCCTCCACTAATCTAATGATTTGCATGGCTAGTTCATGTATATTTTATTTTTGTGTACATCCACTTGTCTATGTATTTAACTGCATTGCCCAGCATCATAATTGTAATAAAAATAATATAATTTATTCAGGTGCTCACTATTACCATTGTATTCATGCTTCTAAAAAGTCATGAAAGCAGACAACGATCTTAACCTGCCCAATAAATTAAAGCTAATGGCTTAGCAGAATTATTCAAATGCATGTGCATATATTTTTCCAAAGTAATCTATAGCATTAATCAATAACAGTAGCCCATTAAACACATATCTCCAGCCAGTCCACTCTCATGCTAATGTACATTACATGTTGTCTCTGTGACGCAGCTGCCACCCAGTCACTTTGAACATAGTAACAGAGATCATGTTTTTTTAAAGCGTATAATCTTTTTCTTATGATATGTAATGCTTTTCTATAATTACACTGTAGCTTGCTTTTTTTTTACTCTTTTGGCAGAGAGATAGTTCATATGTAGCTAACACAATATATGGAGGGAGGAATGGAGTAAGCAGATTAAGAGAATGAATCAAACAGTACAATTATGGACTTGAGCATACATTTATTTTGTTTAACAAAACCATGCTATTAATAGTCCTCCCACTCTCCCTCCTTGAAGCTACTCGCTCTATGGTGCCGCAGGTTTTGCTACTTTGAAAACTGGCTTTCTCACACATGACTATTTTTATCACGTAGCAACATTTCTTGTTGCATCTGAATGGTAGGTTGTTCAGGACATATTCATTATTTGTCTTATAGGGTTCAGCACCCCTCAAATGCCTCCCTACCAAAAGCTGCCTTCATTCTTTTATTCCTAGGGAGCCAGGTACAGATAAACACTTAAAGTAAATTGTATTTATGATTGCCACACCAAGACTGGTGCTTTTCTTTAGTATTTGGGAGATATCTGTGAATAATGTAATTGAAGGGTATATTTCTTCAAAACAACAGTACAATCCATATGTAACAAAACACTAAAATGATATTCAACTATTAAAATAATAAGAAAATGCTACTACTACTACTGATACTACTACTTCTAATAATAATATTAATAATAATGACACTGACAATATTACTAATAGCACTGATCTTACACTGATAATCATGAACCAATGCATGTGATTCCCAAGCATGTAATTAATATGATAGCCAATCATGGATGCTAGATGCAGCAGTCCATGTGCCCTGCAAAGAAGCAGAGTGACAGCTGAAGCCAACATGATGCAGCTATCAGCATTTTGACACTTTTAGGCCTCATGCACATGGGCATTTCATAAAATGAGCAGAGGTTTAGAGTTAAACAGCAGCTCTGTCACTAGAATTATTCACCCTGATGTTTCTGATGATAACTCGCATGTATGATGTGATCACCATTTCATATGCCTGTGTTGGTATTTGTGCATGGGCACAATGGGCTGGAGGAGCTTTAAAGGATTATTTATTTATTTTTTTACTCTGTCTCTTTAATTTTCTTTTTTTTTAAATCAACTTTATTGCTATCACAAGGGGTGAACAACATTCCTTGTGATAGCACGGGCAGTGACAGGTATTCGTTACTAAGAGATCTTGAGTATATTAGACTCCAGACCTCACCTCTGCCCTCAAAAGCATCTGATCAATTGAGATCAATTTGTTATCCAGTTAAGTTAGCCTTTTAGACTTTAGGGCCTATGTTGACAAGTGTTGTGCTTGTGTATATATGCAACACTGAGATCTGTTTGAGACTCTTCTGAGATCATTCACAGTTTATTGTCAGATGCATTGGATTTGACTTCCTCCTGAGCCACATCAAGCTACTTCAATCTGTTCCCTGCATTCTTATTGAATTTATGGGTAGAGAAGTAGTTGTTACATGAACAAACATATTGACACAGCCCTTAAAGGTAGTGGCAGGGCTGCTATACATGAGGGTCCAAAAGAGCAGTTCCCCAGTTCGAAGCCAAAGGGTTTCCTTCAAAGCCAGATCCATTATCCACCCACACCAGGCTGTCTTCAAGTCTATTCTGTATATGGGTAGGTCTGGAACTGAATAGAGCTAAATGTCTCTAACTGGTGTGATGATACCTAATAGTTGCTGAGTGCTTTCAAAATTATATTGCATATGTTGCAATGGCTGATTTTAGCTACCTTTTTACCATTAGGCATTGCTGCAATAATCTGGTTCTAGATAAGCAGCCCAGTGTGTCCAATGCTGCCATTTACTATGTTTATGTGAGTTAGGGACCTTGTAAGATATTGTAAGCTCCCTGGGGGCAGGGACTGATGTTAATGTAATATTTATAGTATATATATATATATATATATATATATATATATATATATATAAATAATTGCTGTGTACATTTTTTGCACTATATAAACATCTGAAATAGATCAATAAATTGAATCAAACAGGGGGGTGTGGCTACCAAGCTCCGAGATGGCCGCTTAGTATCGGAGCTCCACCAGCAAGCCGGGACACACAGCACACACCGAGAGCCCAACCGACTCACAGCGCTCACCATAGCCACCAGTCTCCGGGCGGAACACCAGGGAGCATACCGAGATGGGCAGACGGAGGAAAGAACCCCCACCTCAGCCAAAAAAGCTCACTGGATTCTTGCCTAAGCAGGCCAAAGACCTCCAGCAAAATGGCGCCGCCGCCAGAGACACGAGGCGGAATGGACACAGTGCGCCCTTTTTCTCAGAAGTGCAGCTCCAACACCCCGCTGCCACTGTGAACCTGCCGACCAGCTCCCACTCCTCTGCTGCCTCAACACCTACCACAAGAAGCCTCCCCGGAGACACCAGGCAATAACCGGAGCATGGAGATGAGTGACGCTAGGCCTCAAACACCTCAAGAGGCTGCACAAGACCCGTTCCTTACATTCCCCACCCCAGGCCAACCTGCCACAGACAGTGTGTTAAAGGACATGCTAATGTCTCTTAGATCATCGTTACAACATGACCTAATTTGCTTAGTCCAATAGTGTCAGGCTGAAGTACAGGCCCTAGGAGGCAGAGTAGACCTAGTGGAGAGAAGTATGGAAGATTACTCAGCTTCATACAACACCCTGGTTGATGCATACAATGCACAAAACGAGGAGATTACTTGGATAAAGGATAAACTGGCAAATTTAGAGGATAGATCCAGAAGGAACAATCTAAAACTTAGGGGGCTCCCTGAGACAGTACAAGCAAACCAACTGCAGCAATATGCCCAGGACCTATTTGCAACCCTGGTTCCCTCCCTAACTCCCCTTGAAGCCACAGTGGACAGAATCCACAGGGTGCCAAAACCCAACTTCCTCCCAGAGGAAACCCCAAGAGATGTAATCCTCAGATTACACTTTTATCGGGCCAAAGAGCTCCTACTCACAGCCTCCCGCAACCTGGACAACAGCCCGGCTCAGTATGCGTCTATCATAATACTCCCGGACCTCTCTAGACACACGTTGCAAAGCAGCCGAAACCTGGCTACGATCACTAAAGCCCTTCGCAATCACCGCATCCAACACAAATGGAGATACCCAGCACAACTGACAATCATCTACAATGGCACCACTTCCACAATCTTCACTCTAGAAGAAGGGCTAACAGCGCTACGTCGCTAAGGTATCATATCTGAGACCATCCCGACTCCTGTACCAAACCCCACACCCATTGAACAACAATGGCAAGTGGTAACGCGAAAAACAAAACCCCAAAAAAGAAAAAAGATGCCCAAGAGGCCTCAGCTTAACACCAACTCGACGAAATACAATCAACTTCCCGGCTAAGGACCAACATATTAATGTCTGTTTCCTCTCCTTACGTATTCGCAAATCATTATGCGACCATACCCCCAAGAAGGGGTAACCCCTGTTCTACAGTTCAGTGATGTTCACATTTTTTGCATATAACCAAAGTTAATCTGTCTCTTTATTTCTATGGTACACCTTCATCTGAGAATACAGACTTCGCTGAAAACACTGCATCCACCGGATCACTGCATAAGGACATACTCCGGACAAGTTCAAGATACATCTCTGCCTCCTTAGTGTCCGAAACCCTATCTTGCTCTACGTCGGATATAGTAAGTGACTTACATATCCACCACACCTCCACCCCAATCAAATAACATGTCCCTTATATGCCTATCACTAAATGTCAAAGGACTAAACCATCCTGCTAAAAGACATTCCATGTGGAAAGAGGCTCAAAAACACACAGCAGACATCCTCAGTATCCAGAAAACGCACTTCATAGCGTCTAACACCCCAACTTGCTCTCATAGGAACTATCCACATATATTCCTCTCTTGTGCCCCCCAAAAGAAAAGAGGTGTCCTTCTAGCCATACGTGATTCTCTGGCCTTCCAACTCAAAGAAGTTCACTCAGATCCAGAAGGCAGGTACACAATTATAACCTGCGACATCAATGCATGCACCTACACTATTGCAGCTCTTTATGCCCCCAACCAGCATCAGCTGAGATTTATCCGCAGACTGGTTAGGAAGGTCAGAGGTCTCAACTATGGAAGCCTCCTACTTTGTGGGGATTTCAATGCCACAGCGGACCCGACATTGGACAATCTGCTAAAAGATGCCAACATGGTTGCGAGCGACTACTCCTTTTTTTCCACCAGACAGCATACATACTCCAGGATTGATATGTTCATAGCTGATAGATGGTTGCTCCAGAGAATCTCTACTTCTGAGGTTCACGTCATACTGTGGTCAGACCACGCAGCGGTATCTATTACTATTCATGAGAGATGTGTACCCTCCGCAAACCCCATCTGGAAGTGCAATTCGAACCTACTCCAGGACAAGGCCACCTCCCAAATTATCACCCAACACCTAACAGAATACTTTACCCTAAACAAAGGTTTAGTCAATGATCCCTTCACTCTCTGGTCCGCCCACAAGGCATACATCAGAGGAATCATGATTCAGCTAGGAGCAAAGGTGAAGAGAAGCCACAATGCACGAATAAATGACATTATCAAAAATATCCACAACTTAGAACAAACTAACAAAGCCCACACAAACTCACCAACTACTGACACCATACAAACTCTCAGAGAAGAGCTTAGAAATCTCCTAACACAACAGTATGACAAACATCTAAAACGCTTAAAACTATCCTATTATGCTAACGCAAACAGAGCAGGCAGACTCTTAGCGTGGAGAGTTAAAATAATTCAGGCCAAAACCAGGGTCTCTCACCTGGTGCACCCTACTCAAAACCACAAAATCATAAACCACCAAGACATAGCGGACCACTTCACCGACTACTACAGCTCACTCTACAATCTCAAAGTAGATCCCAACACACCTCAACCCACAGAAGAAGCAATACTCTCTTTTCTAAAGAAAATCAAACTGCCAACAATATCTAAAACACAACTGGACAACCTAAACTCCCCATTTAACACAAAAGAAATACTCAGCACTGTGGCTTCTCTTTCCAATGGCAAATCCCCTGGGCTAGATGGCCTTTCAAACGAATATTACAAACTATACGGAACTATACTGACCCCTAATTTAATTGAAGTATTCGAAAAAGCAGCCCACTCATCCCATTACTGGATTCCAATTTGCCAGCACACACCACACAATGAATCTCTTTGCGGATGATGTCATCCTCCTTCTTTCAAACCCACTGACTTCCCTCCCACAAGCTCACTGTAAGCTCATAGAATTCAGTGAAATTTCTTATTACAAAGTGAACTTCACCAAATCCTTAATCTTAGGCCTGAACATACCCTCAGCGCAAAACAGACTCTCAACGACACCTTAACATACAAATGGACCGAGTCGGGGATACCGTATTTAGGGATCAATCTAACTCCCTCAGCAGCATCACTGGCTCACTCCAATCTCCAAACATGCATTGCCAAAATTACCCCTCAAATCCAACACCTGGAATGCTGTGACCTATCTTGGACTGGCAGACTAGCTGCCTTCAAGATGATAATCCTACCCCAAATACTATACATCCTCAGGACCCTCCCCATTATAAAATACCTAAAAAAACTAACTTCACTACTTAGGGCCTATATTTGGAACAAAAAGAAACCCAGGAATGCACACAACATCCTCACCAAACAAGAGTAGCTGGAGGAATGGGCCTTATCGACATACAGGACTATTACTGGGCGACTTAAATGACCCATCTCAAACATTGGTTTAACACACCCGAACCCCCCTTATGGGCACTCATTGAAAAATAATTATCCCCCACCAAGGACCTCACAACCTTGCTAGTAGCTGACACCTGGAAACCTTGGGATACAAAGTCACTCCCCCACACCCTAGCAGACTCCCTACAAGGAGTCTGCTATAGAGTACTGAACAACCCAGGAGGCTCCATTCTTAATACCACACCCACCCTCAAAACTCATGTCTTGGAAGCACTGGTTCCCATACTCGACACAATCCACTTGCGAACTCACGGACTTACAGACATAGCCAAATTCCTCATAGGATCAAAACCCAAATCACGGGAAGTCATAAAAACAGAATACCAACTCTCAGGAAGCTCCCTCTACACATACCTACGAATAAAACACTTCCTAGAAAGAAACCCCCTACCTTCCATAAAAATCTCCTCCACAGCATGGAACTTCTTTATGAACCCTAGCTCCACACACAAGGGTACATCCGTATTCTACAACCTGCTACAGGATAAACTCACTTTTACTAAGAACACGTATGTACGCAAATGGGAAGAAGACCTAAACAATTCATATACCCCTTTACAATGGCAAACAGCAATCAAATCGGTACACAAATGCTCGCATTGCTCAATGCACTGGGAAATGATGCTCAAAATAAGACTAAGATGGCTCTACACCCCTTCTTGAATATACAAATTTTACCCGGGGACATCAGCTTCATGCTGGCGCCGCTGTGGTAAAACAGGGAACATATTGCACATCCTAAGGGATTGCCCAAAAATAGACGCCTTATGGAAGCAGGTCTCCAACCTGATATCCTCACTGACCCTGACCCCCACCCACATAGACAAAGGGTTGGCGATACACAATTTGGGTATAGAGAACTTCCACCCCGCTCTAAGACTAACCGTAACCCACATTTTACTGACCGCACAAAATATTATCCTCAAAAAATGGAAATCCCCAGACCCACCCAACATATCTGAGGTAATCACTGCAGTGAATGCTACTTACACCTTCGAGAGACTTCTCGCTCTGAACTCACTAAAAGGTCCTAAATTTGATGAGGAATGGTCCACATGGACTAAACAATATATGTTCAGGTCACTGATAAAGATGTATTCCAATGTATACAAATGTAAGGAACGTCTGAATTCTTCTCTCTTCACGTATTAGACAATTGATGTACCATACGAACATAATCTACCTGTTATGTTTATATTTTGTTATTCTTGAAAATCCCAATAAAAATATATTAAAAAAAAAAATTGAATCAAACAAACAACATATATAATGTTTTATCAGTGTCGTCTTTTATCATTTGATAATTGGTGACATTTGGAGGATATAGAAGAGAAGAGAGTAGAAAAAAAAGTGCCTAATGATTTCTCTTTAGCTAGGATTGTATCATGTGACCTTTCATTAACTGGCCAATAGTCCTTAAAGTGAGAGTTAAAGCTGAACTCTGGGCAAACTTGATTTATTCCCGCAGTGGGACTGTGCAAGCACTGCGTGGTTTAACTGCTTGTTTTATACTAGAGGAGAGGACAGTAAAGATATATTTACCTGATCTGCTGATCCTCCCCACACAAGACCAGTCTGGCAACCCCGTGCTCAAGTGGTCTTGAAAATGGACTGTTCCTGATGTCAGTACACTCAGAGCATGCTCCATGGACAGTAACAGTCCACCGCTGGGCCACGGGGGAGTGCAGTTTTCTGGAGGATCAGGTGAGTATAAACTTACATGGGAACATTTTTTGTTTCTTGTATGCAGCTATTAGCACACACAAAAGCATTTTTGTTTATCAAATCCCACATTGTGACTTTTTACCACCTACTTTCAGGTTTGGTAACACTTTTCTTCTAATCTCAGTGACTAATGTAACAAATTATATATAGCTTGCCTGCACAAGAAACCTTTTGCTGTTACTAAAATTGACCTTAATTTCTCTATAATCGTTCAGATGCCTAGTAACAATATGTGAATACGTTGCTATTACTAAATGTTTGTGGTGGATACATTCAGTGTGTTGAATATATATAAATGGGTAATATAGAGTAGATTTCTGAGACTCCTGGAAAACAAATAAAAGATCTTGTGACATTGCTAAAGAAATATGAGACAGTGTAGAAATACAGAGACGTCTAAGGTCACAGAGAACAGCTGGGTAATAGGGAAAACTGTCCAAGGTGCTGAAAAACATCTGTGGTATAGGAGACTTTCCAATGTATCAAATTAAACCTAGGTTATGGGTGACACTCTCCAGGGTCCTGAAACATAATTGCTATAAGGGATGCACTGTCCAAGGTACCAAAACACAGCTGGCAGGCTAGAGACACTGGCTAAGGTCCTGAAAAAAATTCAATTTCTGAGCTACATGTAGCTGCTGACTTTTAATGAAAGGCGACTCATCTGTCCAGGGGTCCAGCGCTGTTCTCACCTGAACTGGTTAATTGCCAGTCTTTGGGTCCCTAGCACCAACATGTTTACTATGGGCTATGACTCAATGCGGCTTCACAGCCAGCTGCCCACTGTGCATGCGTGAGCCACACTGCACTTTGTGAACAGAACTTCCGGTAGATCTGCCATGGCAATCCAACTGAAATTGGGAATGGGTACCTGTCAAAACCAGGTCCCCCCCCCACCTCCGAAAAAAGTGCCAAAAATAGAAAAGAAGGCCTGAGGATGGCATAAAGCAGAACTTCAATTTTAAGATAAAGTTCATCTTTAAGTAGGCTTATGCAAAGCATAGGCTATGACAAAGCACATATTTTTCATAAAAGCATTGTTATGAGAAAGAATGTACTATAAGTTGTTGGGTTTGTGTAATGGAATAAAGCTGGCTCCATGTATTAAGCCAGTGTGTGGTTCAAGAGGGTAATCTTGGGATCCTGCGAAACTGCTACTCCAGTGACTTTCCTTACTATTTGGAAGAATTTGTTCCAGTAACCTGTAATGCAAGGACAGATCCACCATATGTGGTACATGGTACCAGCCTGACTGCCGCCTCTGTAGCACAGGGGGGAAGCATTGGGATAGATTCTGGCCAGCTTGGCGGGAACATAATACCATCTGGTGAAAATTTTAGAGCACCATTGTTCATAAATGGTGGGTTTGGGGGTTCAGGTTTGTCCATCCAAATGGTGTGCAAGAAATGTGAAATTTGGGAGAGTCTGAATTTTTCAGTAATCTGCATTTCTAGTTTGCTGACACAATACCCTAAGGAAGCAGGGTCCATTGAGGTAAAAAAGTGGCCTATTCTAAATAGCCCTTTATTTAGCCACCAACAGAAGGCAAGGATGTTCATCCCTGGTAGGAACGCTGAATTATGAAATATGTGGGAGAGGGGCCTTGTGCTAGAAACTAGTGTGGCTTGTTTATCAAGTGCATCACAGAGCACCAGGGAATGGGATAGAGTAGGAACCAATATAGGGGGTCTAAGTTTAGGGGGCTCCACATGAGGTAGTCAGTTGTGTAGTGAGGAACTACCTGTCTTTCTATAGTAACCCAATTCGGTTTGGGGCCCCTAAAGTATACTGTAGTAATCTGGGCCAGCTGTGCCGCCTGGTAATACCACCATAAGTTGGAGAGTCTGAGTTTTAAGGCGGAAGATAATTTATTTAGAACAGCGATGGCCCCCAAGTGTTTTCTTGATAGGTATGGGGAGGGATCTAAAAAGGTAGAGTAAACGAGGCAGCAATGTCATCTTTATTGCGTTGATCCTACCTATCCAGGACAAACCACATTTTGACCAAATTTTTAAATCCTCTTCAAGTTTCTGAAACATGGGAGAATAATTGGTAGCATACAGTTTATTTATGTTGCTAGAGAGTTTCATTCCCAAATATGGTAATGATTCAGAGGCCCAGAATGGGAAGTGAAACTTGAGTTGTTCAACTAGATTTTGAAGGGCTGATATATTTAAAGCAAGTGATTTAGAGACATTAACATTAAGGCCTGAGATAGTGCTGAAATCTTGTAGTGATCAAAATTTATTAGGGGTAGAAACTAGTGGAGATGTTATGAAGAGAAGCATATCGTCTGCGAATAAAGAGCCACATGAAACCCCTTTAATGTCTTGGTGAGATCTGATAGCGATCACTAATGTTTCGATGGCGATCGCAAATACTAGTGGCGAGATAAGGGGCAACCTTGTCTAGTGTCCTTTTGGATGTTAAAAGCACCTGAGTAATGTCCCATCAATCAAATTTGTGCACTAGGAGTAGAGTACATTGAGCATGGATAGTTCCTAAGAAGTTGGGGTCAAAGCCCCACCATATATCAAAGAGGTAGGGCCAGGAAACAGAGTCAAAGGCCTTCTGAAGATCGATCGATATCAGAAAGCCTTTTTGTGGGACCCCCCCCCCGCCCCAGTGGGATTGCAGTAAAGAAATTATATCTATGGCTCTCCTAACTTGGTCCGGGCCCTGTCTCCCCGGAATAAAGCCCACCTGGTCTTTAAGTATATGTTTTGCCATAAAACTCGCAAGTCTCAATGCAAGAGTTTTTGTCATAATTTTGAGATTATTGTTAATGAGGGATATCGGACGGTAGTTGCCCACATCACTCACGTCTTTCCCTGGTTTAGGGATGACGGAGATAAAAGCTGTATTTCAATCTTTTTCCAGTGGAGCTCCATCCCAAAGAGAATTAAAGAAACGTGCCATATAGGAGGCTAAAGAGGGGCCAAATTTCTTATAGTAACATCCCGAAAAAAAATCTGGGCCTGGTGCTGAGCCCTGTCTAAGTGATTTGATAACCTACTCTGTTGTGATGGGTTTATTGAGAAGTTCCCTGTGTTTACTTGTGATCTTGGGGAGAGGTATATCCTGTAGGAAAAATTCCAATTTACTAGGAGAAAAGGGGATCCTGGTCATTATATAATCTTGAGTAGAAATCTTTAAAGGATTCCATGATTCGGATGGGGTTTTGGGTTAGGTCACCTGATGCCTTGTAAATTTTGGGGAAAGATAAGGTGTGTGGTTTGGGGCTTAACTTAGCTGCTAATTTGGAACCAATTCTATCTTTCTGTGAATAAAATTTGGCACCTGTCCATCTGAGGTGTTTTTCTGCTGCTGTGGTCAGGGCCAGATTGAGTCACACTTTGAATTTCTCTAGTTGGGCCAGGGTGTCAATAGTGGGGTTGCGTTTGCGACATTTGCTAACTGAGAGGAATTCCCCCGTCAGTTTCTGTATTTCTGCCTTACATTTACATTTTAACTGTGAGGTTAGCTGGATGAGCTTCCCTCTCATCGCCATCTTATGAGCCATTGTCATTATCTGTAAAATACTTGTTCAGGGCCTTCTCTAGAGTTGTACAATGTACTGAGTTACTCAGGAGCGCCTCGCTTAGTTGCCATTTGTAGTAACCTTCTACCCTTAGGGGATGTCGAATGGTAAGTGACATTATAGAGTGGTCTGATTGGGAGGTATCTCGGATTTTAGAGGTGGTTGCCAGAGGACTAGCGGAGGCCTGTAGGAAAATGTGGTCTATCCTAGCATAATTCTGGTGTGGAGCTGAATAGTGTGTGTAATCTTTGACATGAGAATTTAATTCCTTCCATATATCCACCAATCAAAGTGAGTTCAGCAGCTGTGCTGTTTGTAAACTTTGTCTGGGGGGCGTTTAGCTTTCAGGATCCCCATTTTGACTTATCTAATGAAAGATCAAGTGGTAAATTTGAGTCACCCCCAAGGATTACAGTTCCTTTGAAGCGTGGTTTTAAATCATGTAGCATAGATGTGAATAACCTCCCTTGACCCTTATTTGGGGAATAGTATGAAACAAATGTATATGTCCCTCCATCTATGGTGCCTACAACTAATAAATATCGACCTTCCGGGTCTCTGATAGCCTCAGAGAAAGAGAAATTAAGTAGTTTGGAGAAGATTATCGCTACTCTTCTAGTTTTGTTAGCTAGGAAAAATTGAAGGAAGCTCTGATAGATGAAGGGGGGATTGTAAGAAGTAGGAAACTGAGTCCCTTGGAGAAATATTACGTCTGACTTTAAGGTATTGTAAAGTTAGAGCAGTTTTCTACATTTAACCTGGGAGTTTAACTCCTGGACAATCATGAGAAACTACCTGTAATGTCAGATTTTGAGGTGCGGAATTAGTAATGGATCAGAGGAGAGGAAAAGCTCAACAAAGAGAGATATCTCACCCCTAAGAAGAGAAATCCCCTGGCAAAGTGATATCCTTACAGGTTCTCCAGAGTCCCAAATCTGTGAACTGATGAGAGAGGAGTTCCTGGATGACCTTGAGAAGAGAGAGGGGTGTATAGAGAGGAGAGAAAAGGACAAAGAAAGGCAGAGAGAGAGAAGAACAAGAGGAGAAAAAAACACATTAACCACTTCAGCCCCAGAAGGATTTCCAGCTTTAGGACCGGAGCCCTTTTTGCGATTCAGCACTGCATCGCTTTAACTGACAATTGCGCGGTCGTGTGACGTTGTACCCAAACGAAATTTGCGTCCTTTTTTTCCCACAAACAGAGCTTTCTTTTGGTGGTATTTGATCCCCTCTGCGTCATTTCTGATCGCCCGCTATAAACAAAAGAAGAGCGACAATTTTGCAAAAAAACCCACATTTCTTACTTTTTGCTAAAATACAAATCCAAAAAAAAATATAAAAAAACATTTTTTTTCACCGTCTTTGGGCGATTTATATTCTTCCTCATATTTGCGATAAAAAAAATCGCAATCGGCGTTTATTGATTGGTTTGCGCAAAAGTGGCCGCGTTTACGGATGATGAGAATTCATTTTTGGGGTTTTTTTTTTATTTTTTATTAGTAATGGCGGCGATCTGCGATTTTTAGCGGTGCTGCGATATTAGGGCGGACATGTCGGAACATTTTGACACTTTTTTGGGACCATTGGCATTTATACAGCGATCAGTGCTATAAAAATGCACTGATTACTGTGTAAATGCCATTGGCAGTGAAGGGGTTAACCTGCAGGAGGCGCTCTAAGGGTTAACTATGTTCCCTGGGCGTGTTCTAACTGTGGGGGGACTGCCCTAGCTGGGGAAGGGAAGTGGTCACAGCCTTCGTATACAGGAAGGCTGTGATCACAGCCCTTCCCCCTCACACAGAGCGGAGGTCCGTGTTTACATACGGATTGCGGCCACTGCAGTTGCTGCATCTTAGAAATTGACAAATAACTTATAAATAGAGTTGAGCGAACTTCTAGAAGTCCGGGTTCTGCTGGTTCGGCCGAACTTCGGGACAAAGTCCGGGTTCGGGTCCGGACAGAACCCGAACTTTGTCCCGGACCCCGAACCCCATTGAAATCAATGGAGACCCGGACTTTTAGGTACAAAAAATGTTGTAAAATAGTCCTGGAAGGTCCTAGAGGTCTGCAAAAGGAAGGAAATGTGGGTAAGGGTGGGACAAGTGACCTACAAAGAAATGGGGACAGGGAAATAACTTTAAATATT
>BLSH010086813.1:317361-329154 GCA_018402905.1 Glandirana rugosa
GGGTTTACTGGGGAAAAACCTTTCATCTGTAAGGTTCCATAAATCATTCTCCGTAACACTTAAAAAACCTTACCCCCATTTTGCTTCCTTTTGCAGCCCTCTAGCCCTTTCCAGGACTTTTTTACAGCCATTTTTGTGCCCAAAAGTTCGGGTCACCATTGACTTCAACGGGGTTCGGGGTCCAGGGCTCAAGTTTGGGTCAAGTTCGGTACCGAACCCGAACTTTTCCGTGAAGTTAGGCCGAACCAGACGAACCTGAACGTCCAGGTGTCCGCTCAACTCTACATATAACAAAAATCTTCATTTTGCAAAGAATTGTGGGAAAAAAATTACAACATCAAAAAATTCACAATGCCTCTTACTAAATACCTTGGAATGTCTACTTTCCAAAAAGGGGTCATTTGGGGGGTATTTGTACTTTCCTGGCTTGTTAGGGTCTCAAGAAATGGCCGTCAGTACATCAGGTGTGATCAATATTCAGTGATTGGCACCATAGCTTGTAGACTCTACAACCTTCACAAAGACCAAATAATATACACAGAGGGGCGTGGTTTAGCAGCAGACCGGCATGGACGTGTAAACCGAGAGCTCCGTCCACCAAGGCACGTACCATTCCTAAGCTATTCCGGACTCAGTCTCAGGAAATGCAGGCCTCCGCACAGGTGCCAGATGCAGAGCTGGCGTGTGGCTCCCTCCCATGTGAATCCCCGAGCCAGGTGAGTGCTCCGATTGCACAGCACTCTCCACTTCTATGACTGGCGGACCTTCAGAGTGTAGCAGCGGACATTAAGCACACACTGATGGCAGCTATCTCGGATCTCAAAAGCGACATCAGAGCAGTCGCTACCCGGCTGGAACACGTGGAGGCGGCGGCCATGACACATGGGGCCGCCATTCATCAAGTACAGCAAACTGTGAGTAAACAGGCCCAACAACTCATAGATATGCATCACCACCTAGAGGACCTTGATAACAGGGGCCGTGGGCGGAACCTCAGATTCAGGGGGATCCCTGAAGCGGTCGAGGGGCCTCAACTACAACAGGCAGTATGGGCTATATGCAACACTCTGCTGGGCAGACCACAGGACGCCCCAATTGACATGGACCGCTGCCACAGGGCACTGGGCCAAGGGGACAGGATGGCGATCCCCCCAGAGACACACTCTGCTGCTTTGTCAGCTTTACCCAGAAGGAGGATATACTAAGGTAGGCTAGGACCCAGGGGCAGCTACACCATGATGGGCAGCAGATCCAAATCTTCCAGGACTTATCCACTATCACTTTACAGCATAGGAGGGATCTACACCCCTTGCTTACTGCCTTGAGAGAGAGACACATTGTATACCGGTGGAAGTTTCCATTTTGTCTCTCTGCCACCAACGGTAATCACACTGCCGGCCTTTTGTGAAACTTTGGGAATCCCGCTGATCCCTGTCCCGGACTGGTTCAGCTCGTTCATGCGGCCGGAACCCTGGATCTCAGCCCAGACAGAAAAGACCCCTCACTCTAACCGGCATAGACAGAGACAGCGCAGATCCTCCTCGGCTTCCTCCCTAAGAGATGGTGAAGCAATGCTCATGGAAGAAGACCAGAGGCCCACCCCATCGTCCGCACGCAGAAGAACAGACAACTGATAGACTGCAGGAAGTATACAAAGATTTTGTTGCTATGAGATTTTTTTTTCCTTACATCTCCAAGTTCCCTTTTTCAGTGTCTGTACTTGGCCCCCTCTCCTTCAGCTTACTCCCCTCCCATGTGTCCGGGACTGATGCAGTCCCCCCTGAGACTTTTTGACATCCCCTTCCTACGACTATGAGTATGTGAATCACCTATCTTACATGATATTGGCTCTACCAACTCTTTACGGTCGGACTCCCTCTTTAACTAATACCTGGCATGAGTATGCGAGAGTGTCACCGATGCTCCGAAATGTAACATTTTGACCCCCTTACTTTAGTTTCCCTCTCCCATCTCATGCGCAAATGATACAACTTGGGGATCACTTGACTGTGGCTGGCACTATTCTGCAGATATTAGACATCCCTAAGTCTTAACCAGATCCGGGGGAATGTCCTCTACACTCAAATGTATCTCCTTAAAGATTATGGAGTCGCTTACTATTTCAGGGGCGAAGCCAACAGTCAAAGTACTTGAAGTGCTGACAATCTGATCTAGTATTGTACCCCTTTTTTTGTTTTTTGTTTTTTGTTTCCAGCTTGCACTGTGGGGTTTGGGATTGTTGGGGGGAGTCTGGATGGGGCCCCCCCTGCAGAGCTGGGTCTCTCAATGGCCTCTCCCAATTTTGGGGGGACGGCCTGTGGGTGTGGAGGTGCCTTCGAGCCTCGCCCTGGTAAGTGATGAGGTGCGGGGGGTGGGGATGAGCTGCATAACCTGTTTAATCAATCAGATTTACTCTCACTAATATACCTATGCTGAGAAAATACCGCTGCACTGCTATGTTATCAATCTGTAGTGTTGCTGTCTGTGTGATAATTTTGCTAACTAACCTTGAAGTGTTGGAAGGGTCCTCGCCCTGGACTATCGAGGCTGATTAATACATGAGTCCGTACGGTTACTCCAGACTGTCCTTACTCTGATTCTTTGTGCTAGTGCGGCCTCGAGCGTCTAGGGTGATCAACCCTGGGGGGGGGGTGTTCCACCATTTTTGTTTTCTATATGTCCCGAGTGGACTGGAGTGGAGATCACCTTAATTATGGGGTCTTGACTCCTGTCCACCAGGGATACCGGGCTAGAGCCTTTATTGTTGTTCTTCCTTAACAGTTGAAGGTTTGCCTTGGTGGGCATGGTTGCCCGTATTGTGTTGTTCTAGTGTTAGACCACTCTCCCACCCCAGAGTACCTGGTCTGTTCTGGACCCTTAACGGTGGTCCTATCCCCCATTTTCCACTTAGGTGGTCCAACTGGTTTGGGCGCACCTCCGGTTGTATACACTCACTCAGCTTCTGCTGAGTGGACTTAGAGACCTCAGTCATTAGACTCTTTCGTTCTCTTTACCTAGTCCACATCTCTCCTCATTCCTGTGGTGCCTATATTATCTAACAGAGTTTTCTCCTTTTAATTCCTCGCCCCCTTTTTTTTTCCTCTTTCCCCTACTTCTCTCTCTTTCTTCCCCTCTCCCCTTCTCTTTCTCTTCCGTTCTCCCCCCTTCTCCCCCCCCCACTGGCCGGCGCTTACCGAGTGACAGCGGACGAACACTCCGCTTTGATCATGGCGCAAGCCAGAGTGATTACTACCCCCCCACCTTGAAAATTTACTCTCTCAATACCAAGGGGCTAAATGTTCCTGAAAAGAGAAGTAGTATTTTAGCAGAGGCATCTAGGCATAGGTCCTCTTCCTCCAGGAGACCCACTTCAAAACCGGGGCCACTCCTCGTCTCACCAATAGCAGATTCCCCACAGCGTTCCACGCTACTTGTCCAGATGCAAAGTCTAAGGGTGTTTTCATTCTACTTTCTAAGACAAGCCAGATTAGTATTACAGACCAAGTCCTTGACCCGACAGGAAGGTATGTATTTATTAAAGGAACATGGCGGAAGAAACTCATTACCTTGGCCAATATTTACTGCCCCAATGTCAAACAGATCCCCTTTTTGAGGTAAGTGTTTTCTAAATTGACCTTGTTCGCGGAGGGATTGCTGATAGTGGGTGGGGACTTCAATGTCTCACTTGACCCTCTGTTAGACACCTCTTCGGGAACTTCCTCTGTGCCTTATTCAGCCCTTCGACAGATAAAACTCCTATTGGCCTCCCTAACACTACACAACACCTGGAGGACATTGCACCCTCGAGAACGTGACTATACTTTCTTTTCCACGCTTCATAATCGATACACACGTCCTGACTACCTTTTTGTGTCCCAACCTGATCTCCCATATGTCCTCAACGCAACTATAGAAAATATGGTCCTTTCGGACCATCACCCTATCACCCTCACTCTGTCAACCTCTGAAAATGTCACCTCCACTAAGATCTGGAGATTGGACCCGTCCCTTCTCGCAGATGTGCCAGACGTAGCATCTCTGAAGAAGAAATTGCTGGAATTTTTCCAACATAATGACACACCTGAAGTGTCTCCCATGATCCAATGGGAGGCACATAAATGTGTGATCAGGGGCACTTTGCTGTCCATAGCGGCCCGGAAAAAAAGAGAGAGAGGGACTAAGATAGCAGAGCTTACCTCGAAAATACCCTCTCTAGAGTCCCTACATAAACGCTCCTTGGCACTTACAGCTGCCAACGAGTTGTCAGAATTGCGCTCCCTTCTGTCTGAGGAACTTTTTAAAAAGGCCAGGCGCAGGCACATCTTATCGCAGAAGGGGTTTTACAAACAGGGTAATAAGCCGGGCGGTTATTGGCCAGGGCAACCCAGCGGAAAAAAATAGAATCCACGGTGCATCACATAACGGATCCCCTAGGCACATCATACACTAAAAACGAGGATATTGCTATCCAGTTTCAATACTTCTATGAAAGTTTATATAACATAAAAGAGGGGAAGAAAGATACGATACCTCCTTTGAAGCACGTGGACCTGATCTCCGCTTTTTTGCAGTCCCACGGCCCCCCTGCTTTAGCCGAAGCTGACTCGCAAGCTCTGGAAGCTCCCCTTCAGCAAAAAGAGTTTGAGGAGGCACTTAAGTCCATGAAGCCGGGCAAGACCCCGGGGCCAGACGGCTTTTCAGTGCAATATTTTAAATGCTTCTCGGACCTCCTAGCCCCACGATTCCTCAGGGCATTCAATACTTTATCTTCAGAAACCCATGAATCTAAGAGGCTTCTAGAGGCCTATATTACAGTGGTGCCAAAGGAGGGGAAGGATCCCGTGAACACAGCAAGCTATCGCCCAATATCATTAATTAACGTGGATGTCAAGATATTCGCCAAGATTTTGGCTGCCCGCCTGGCCTCTCTGGTTCCCTCCTGGATCAGACTTGATCAGGTGGGATTTGTCCCGGGTAGGGAAGCCAGGGACAATACTATTAAAGCCCTAAACCTACATCACTGGCGAACCACACATCGACAAGAGGGTTTTTTTCTGGCCATGGACGCGGAGAAGGCGTTTGACAGGGTTGCATGGGATTACATGAGTGCAGTCTTGGATCACTTGGGGATCCAGCAGCGCATGAAGGCATTCATTATGGCCTTATATCACAAACCCACTGCACGAGTCCGAGTTAACGGACACCTGTCGAGCGCCTTCTCTGTGTCCAATGGTACCAGACAGGGCTGTCCCCTCTCTCCCTTGCTATACATACTAACGCTAGAGCCCTTTCTTCGATATGTCAGATCAAGGAGGGACATAGTGGGCATCCAAGTTCGGGATAGGGAATATAAAATTGCTGCCTTCGCGGACGATATCCTTCTCTTCCTTTTGACCCCCGCACATCTTTGCCCAACTTGTTACAGGTATTAGAGGAATTCAAAACCCTGTCCAACCTGAAAATAAACTACTCTAAATCGTATGCTTTCAATATTTCCCTGCCGGCTGAAACAGTATCTTATTGTCAGCAACACCTCCCATTCCAATGGACAGAAGATGCCATTAAATATCTGGGAATCTTGATCCCCTCGAATCTTGTGGAGCTATATAAGAAGAATTTTCTTTCCGAGCTCCACAATATTCAACGTGACCTTCAGGCTTGGGACAAAGGACACATATCGTGGTTTGGGCGCGCATCTGTAATAAAAATGACGATATTGCCCAAACTTCTATATAAAATCCAAACCTTACCTATCCGCCTACCTTCAGCTTTTTTCGACTTATACCGTTCCATGTGTCGGACATTTCTATGGTCCAACAAACTGGCACTTATTGCCTGGGCTAAATTGGTACTGCCGAAAGGTAGAGGCGGAATTGGTCTTCCAGATCTCCAGAGATACTATCGGGCAACCCATTTAGCCCGGATAGTGGATTGGAGGTTACATTCTAAGTGTAAGGGATGGGTGATTCTGGAGAACTTGACCTCTGGGACAGACCTCCGCTTGGTACCATGGATCAATAGGAGCTCTGTCCCAGGACTGGCATTATCCCACCCTCTGGTGGGAGCCACTATCGCTGAGTTTGACAGGGCCTGTGATAGACACTCAGTGTCGTCTAAATTGTCCCCCCTCACCCCGATTAGAGGTAATCCAGACTTCCCTCCGGGCGAGTCAGCAGCTTTCATTAAAACAGAGTGGCCAATAGCAGACATCCAAGCCCAACAATTTTTCCGCAGAGAACGCTTTATGAAACAGACAGAACTCGCAGAACTCTCCGAAACAGGCTCTTTCCCATTTTGGTCTTATATGCAACTAAAGCACTTCTTAGACGATTCGAGGCACAGAGATTGTTTTGTAAGGCCCCCCACGGCTTTTGAATCCTTATGCACACGCAAATCTCCCCAAAGCCATGTTACCTCAACGCTTTATGCTACCCTCTTTGACACTCCCGAAACCTCCCTTAGTTCTGAAAGGGCATTCTGGGACGCTGTGGGAGGAGAGGAAATAGATCTGGAGGAGTGGGACCGAATCTACCTATACACCCATAAGGGGTCCTTAAATGTGTCAGTCCAAGAAAATGGGTATAAACTCAGAACACGGTGGTACAGAGCGCCTGACTTGATTCATAGGTTCTCGCCTGCTGTGCCTGACAAATGCTGGCGCTGTGGTGGAGAGAGGGGCACTTTCCTCCATATTTGGTGGGAGTGCCCTTCGCTCCGTCCGTACTGGCAAAAGGTCCACGAGACTATCATGCAGATATCCAAACTACCCCTGGAGTTTACACCCCTGCAGTATTTATTGCACTCCTCTAAGATCCCTAAAAAAGGATACTATAAATCTGTTGCTATGCATATGGTGAATGCAGCAAGAATGTGCGTCCCTGTTCACTGGCATGTGTCAAATCCTCCCTCTATGGTAGAGTGGTTTAGAAGCATTGACCGAATTGCAGAGATGGAGGAGCTGATACATATATCATTGGATAAAATCACCAAATACGCTAGCACATGGGAGCCGTGGTTAGGCTTCCGAAACTCTCAGGCATATTTAGAACTCCTTGGAAACTGTGATTGACTAACTGATTAAATTGGCCAAGATTCTGGAGCTCAATTGTGAACTAGAATGCCATAGAAGGACACTCGTGGATACGGGTGTCCTGCACTTTGGTTAGGGGGAGCCGGCTGGCGGAGAGGGCACTAGGTGGTAGCTTTACCCCCCTCTCTGCTAATTTCGCTACAGCTGTCCTTCTTTACACACATCTCCTCCTTTTCTCCCCCCCTCTCTTTTTTTTTTTTCTTTCTCTCCTTCTCTTCTTCCACTCTCCTCTCATAATTTTTTTTGGTTTACCTTGCGCCTCTACTAGGACACTGTTAGGTACTGCAGGTTGAGGGTACCTCACGAACTAGGGTCACCAACACTACTACTTATTTTTGCTGAGACTCATGGGTGACAGAGCAATCCTTCTATGGGAAGAGTAGAGGGATACTATTTTACCATATCTGAGGTCTCAGGGACCACCCAGTGGAAGTCATAATATTGTGAAATTGCTTTTTTCTTTCTTTCTTTAATTGTTTTTGATGACTGTAATGACCTGTGACGTCATCAATACAATGTTTTATGCACAGTCATGTTATATTTGGAAATACTCAATAAAAGACATATGGAACAAAAATAATATACACAATTTTTTTTTTTTTTTACCAAAGATATGTAGCAGTATACATTTTGGCCAAAATGTATGAAGAAAAATTACTAATTTGCAAAATTTTATAACAGAAACGAAGAAAATTCATTTTTTTTACAAAATTATTGGTCATTTTTAAATTATAGCTCAAAAAATAAAAAACCCAGCAGTTATTAAATACCGCCAAAAGAAAGCTGTATTTGTGTGAAAAAAAAGGATGCAAATTTCATATGGGTACAGTGTTACACTGAAACCTGAAAATTGGTCTGGTTGTTAAGGAGGTTTAAGTGCCCAGTGGTCAAGTGGTTAAGAATATCTACATTGTTTGGTCTGTTTTCATCTGTAGCTACCTATATCTAGTCTCCTTAGCTGCTAAATCCTAAAACTGATAGAAGACAAGCTGCTGCAGTACAGAGAATAGGAAGAGGCGATACCCTGGTGTGGGGTGTCTGTGCATGCATTTGTGTGTTTGTCTGTGTGTGTGCTTGATCTGGATCACAATATATAATAAAATCAGCATAACAATGAAAGCTACACAGATTTTACAATACATTCTGCTAGGAGTATTAAATCCCATTTACAATAGCAGAATAATAAATTAGTGAAAACACCATAAAAACGTATAAATTGGTTCTAAAGGCCGAAGTTTTTTTTACCTGAATGCATTCTCTACTAGACATGTGCAATTAATTTCATTCCAAATTCATTTTTTAACAAATTTGTTAATTTGGAAATAACCGAATTAACGAAAAGCCGCTTAACTAATTTTTCCGAATATTCGTAAATTCGAATATTCATAAATTCGAAAATGTATACATTTTTAAATTTGAAAATCTGAAAACCCGGAAATTTGAATATCTGAAATAATAACTAACTAATAATAACTTAACTATTACCAGCTATTAAATTATAGGTATTGGAATTTCCTTTCAAATTTGGCTGTTAGTGAATGCAACAAATACAAATTTTTCCCGAAGTTATGAATTATCCAAAATAACGAATGCCGTATCTAAACAAATGGAATGTAACAAATTAATAATAATAAATAACAATAATAGTAATAATAAAAACACTTTTTTACTATTATTATTATTTATTAATAATTGGTTCCGTTCCATTTATTTAAATGTGGCATTTGTTATTTCGGATAATTCGTAAATTCGGATAAATTTGTATTCGTTACGTTCACTAACAGCCAAATTTGAAAGCAAATTCTAATACCTATAATTTAATTAGACATGTGCAGTTAGTTTTGTTCCGAATTAAAATTCGGACAAATTTTCGCTTTTTTGAAATTCAGCTGTATCCGAATTTCCAAATTACAATAGTACAGAATTTAAATGAATCCAAAATAACAAAAAGAAAATTCAGACAAATTTCGAATTTTAATAATTTTTTAATCGTTTTCGAATACTTTTAGAATTTGAATAGTTTTCCAATTCGAATTCGAAAAGTTTTCAAATTCCAATAGTTTTCAAATCCGAAAAGTTCTCGAATTTGAATAGTTTTCCAATTTCCAAAGAGAACAAAATAGAATAGAAAACAAAGGAATAGAACAGAAAAAAAGACAATAGACTATAAAAGAATATAATATATATAATTTTCTATTATATTCCCCTCTATTGTAGTCTATCTTTTTCCATTCTATTCTTCCACTTTCCACTCCACCCCATTCTCCTTGGAAATTGGAAAACAATTTGAAAACGATTTGAATTCGAAAACTATTTGAATTTGAAAATGATTCAAATTTTAAAACTTTGTTTCTAATCAATTTGAAAATGAATAAATGAAACAAATTCCAAAAACAAATTAAGTGAATGAAACTAATTTAACTAAACTAACTTATGTAAATAACTAATTGAAACGAAACAAAACAATTTTTTTTGCTCTGTACATTTCTAAATTTAATAATTAGTAATTATTTAGAATTTTCTGATTTTCATTCTTTCGAATTTTTGGTTTTTCTTATTCTCGGATTTTCAAATTTACGATTTTTTAAATTTTTGAATTTGCGAATTTTAAATTTACAGCTGGTGGACACTTAGGATTGCTATGGTGGACACTTAGCAGAGGGGAGGAGACTGGAGTGCCAGTTGGGGACCAGAGAAAAGGAGGATTGGGGCTGCTCTGTGAAAAACCATTGCACAGAGCAGGTTAGTATAACATGTTGTTTATTAAAAAAATAAAAATAAAAGGTTACAATCACTTAAACCACTTTCTGACTGCACACTGTAGTTGTACTGCTACAGTGTGGGCTGGTTGAGCAGAATCACATATATATATATGTGATTGTCTACTTCTGGATAGGAGGCACGTGTGTCTGCGCCCACTGATCCGGTTGGCTCCAGCACCTGTCGATCAGTAGGTCCCAGCCAATGATTCATGGCTGGGGCCCACCGATCGGTGGAGCGGATGAAAGGAGAGAGATCTGTGTTGGAGAACAACACAGATCTCTCTACTGGCAGTGGGAATGTGAATTTTTTTCTCCCTGCAAAGCAGAGAATAAAAACCATCACATCCCATAAGATAAGCACCACAAAGTAAACACTTTACACATTACTAGGCACACAGTTAACCCTTTGATTGCCCCAGATGTTAACCCCTTCCTACCTAGTGTCATTAGTACAGTGACAGTGCATATTAGTATCACTGACCACTGTATTAGTGTCACTGGAGATGTCAGTGGCAGTTAGTCAGTTCCCACTCAGTGGCAGTTAGTGTCAGATTTCACAGCCCTGCCATAAGTCAGTGATTGTTGCCATAACTAGTATAAAAAAAACGAACAAATAAAAATTCCAGTATACTGTATATGCCATCATTTGTATACTCTATAACTTTCACACAAACCAATTAATATACACTAATTGTTTTTTTTTTAACCAAATACATGTAGCAGAATACATGTTAACCAAAATGTATGAAGACATTTTATTTTTTACATTTTTTTTATTGCATATGTTTTATAGCAAAATGGAAAAAAACATTTTTTTTTCCCCAACATTCTCAGTCTTTTTAGTTTAGCAATAATGAAAAAAAAAAAACCCAGTGGCGATCAAATACCACCAAAAGAAATCCCTATTTGTGTAAAAATAAGATATACATTTCATTTGTGTACTGTGTTGCATGACCGCACAATTGTGAGTTACAGTAGCGCAGTGCCGAATAACAAAAAATGACCTGGTCTTGAACGGGGTACAACCTTCTGGGGGTAAAGTGGTTAATGCTATATGATGTGTAGTGCATATGGCCCAATTTGCAAAGTATTTAGAAATACAAACAGGATTCCACTGGCCCAGTATGTCCAGAATACATGACTGTAAGAAATCCATGTAACAAAAATAAAGCATTGGTAATGAATTCAGATTTCAAGATCATAGGAGGCTAAAAGAACTTGTGCAAAATAATAATTTGAACCAAACTACAGAGTAACAAGATACATAGGGAAGATATGATTCTTAGTAGTAATGAAAAAAGTATCATTAGTAGTAATCAGTATAGATTCATGAAGAATCATTCTTGCCAGACCAATGTATTAACCTTCTATGAAGAAGTGATCTGTCCTTGGACCAACCCTGTTTAATTTATTCATAAACGATCTGGAGGATGGGATAGATAGCTCAATCTCAGTATTTACAGACAATACAAAGCTAAGCAGGGCAATAACTTCTATGCAGGATGTGGAAACCTTACAAGAAGACC
Organism: Glandirana rugosa; assembly: GCA_018402905.1. NCBI lineage: Eukaryota > Metazoa > Chordata > Amphibia > Anura > Ranidae > Glandirana > Glandirana rugosa. Next base: position 328,740 of record BLSH010086813.1, read on the forward strand.
TGAACAAAATAATGGGGTGGGCAACTACATGGCAAATGAGGTTTAATGTTGGAAAATGTAAGGTAATGCATTTGGGTGCCAAAAATATGAATGCAGTTTACTCGCTAGGTGGAGAACCTCTGGGGGAATTTAGGAGGGAAAAGGACCTGGGGGTCCTAGTAGATGACAGGCTCAGCAATGGCATGCTGGCTGCTGCAAGCAAAGCCAACAGAATGCTGGCATGTATTAAAAAGGGGATTCACTCCAGAGATAAAACAATAATTCTCCCACTCTACAAGACTCTGGTCCAGCCGCATTTTGAGTATGCCGTCCAATTCTGGGCACCAGTCCTCAGGAAGGATGTGCTGGAACTGGAGAGAGTCCAGAGAAGGGCACCAGTCATTTAGGAGGGACGTGCTGGAGCTGGAGATGGTCC
>BLSH010086813.1:343332-368029 GCA_018402905.1 Glandirana rugosa
TTCATAACCCTGTAACTGTGTTACGATTAGAAAAACCGAGATATGTGGTGGTGTTACCTAAACTTTACTTTGTTTCATTTCAAATCCATTGTGGTGGTGTATAGAGCCAAAAAGATTAGCATTGTGTCAATGTCCCAATACTTATGGACCTGACTGTATAAGCATATATGCAGTTGCAATTGGTCTGAAAATGGATAATTATTACATAAATTCATAACATATCAAAAATACATCAATCATTACAAAAAAAAACACAAAGATTGGTGGGGAGCATCTTACCAATTTGATATAGATTTGTGAATACCAGTCTAAAAAAGGAGAGTTAAGGTTTTTGGATCCAATCAAAACTAGGCAAAGGGGACACCTAGGGGAGGGGCAAAGTTATGTGGTAGTGGCCCCCGGAGTGGTATTTGTAGCAAGTGATGGCTAAAGATTAGAGTTGAGCGAACACCTGGATGTTCGGGTTAGGTGGGTTCGGCTGAACTTCGGGAAAAAGTCTGGGTTCGGTACCGAACTTGAACCGAACTTTACCCCGAACCCCATTGAAGTCAATGGAGACCCAAACTTTTCGACACAAAAATGACTGTAAAAAAGTCCTGGAAAGTGCTAGAGGGCTGCAAAAGGAAGTAAAATGATTTTAGAACAATAATCTGTCCCTTACAGCAACAGCAGGAACCTGACCCTATAGGAGTAGGCGATGATTTTAGAACAATAATCTGTCCCTAACAGCAACAGCAGGAACCTGACTCTATAGAACTAGAAGATGATTTTAGAACAATAATCTGTCCCTCTAAAAAGTAGACTCTACCTAGTCCAGTCAGATTGTTCTGTAAAGCAGGATGAGATGTTATTAGATCTGCAATCTGTCCCTCACAGTGCCTGCAGCATCCTCTCCCTACACTAGCCTGAGAGCATGTGACATGCAGCACTAAGTGACTCCAGCTTATAAAGAGGCTGGGTCACATGATGCACTGGCCAATCACAGCCATGCCATTAATAGGCATGTCTGTGATGGCTTTTAAGGGCAAACCAGTGAAACGCTTGTTGATTGGCTGCCCTGCGTGATCAAATACCCGAACCCAAACTTTTTTCAAATGTCCGCGTTCGGGTCCGGGTCACGGACACCCCAAAGTTCGGTATGGACCCGAACTTTACAGTTCAGGTTCGCTCAACTCTACTAAAGATCATAACAAATTTGAAAGAAAATTAGTCGTAAACTTACCCATGTGTATTGGAGACCAATATCTTCATTTTCAAAGCAGAGCTTCTACTTTATCTGTCTCTCCCCCCCCCCCTCCGGTGCCACATTTGGCACCTTTCCGGGGGGAAACAGCAAAAACAGCAGCGAGATCACCCAGTAGTTTGAACCCCTTTACTCCTTCACATGCCGCTGGGCCATTCAGAAAGTGCAGCGCACTTTGTGCATGCGCAGTAGGGAGCCGGCTGTGAATTCGCTTACAGGCAATGGCAGGTGCAGCTGGGGTGCCAACATCGCTGGATTCCAGGACAGGTAAGTGTCCTAATATTAAAAGTCAGCAGCAACACATAGTTGCTGCTGACTTTTAATTTTTTGCTAGGGGGCGCTCTAATGCCCTCCGCACACTCCCTGAGTGTGCCTGTGGGTTGGGCAGACTTGATGTCTGCCGGGGACCCGCAATCACCTACTACAGAGGAAGAACGGGGAACACATTCTGTCAGGCAGCATGACAGTGATCTACTGATCCCTGTCATCGGGATCAGTTAGATCTGTCATGCCCCTGCCAGCCCAGCCCCCACACAGTTAGTACACGCTGAGGGAACACAGTTAACCCCTTGATTGCCCCCTGCAGGTTAACCCCTTCTATGCCAGTGACATTTATGCAATAATCGGTGACTATTTTTATTTGTATAAATGTCAATGGTCCCAAAAAATTGTCAAAAATGTCAGATCTGTCCGCCGCAATATCACAGTCCAGATAAAAATCGCAGATTTCTGCCATAAAAAATAATATTAATAAAAACGCCATAAATCAATTCTTATAGTTTGTAGACGCGATAACTTTTGCGTAAATGAATCAATAAACGCATATTGCAATTTTATTTACCAAAAATATGTAGAGGAATACATTTTGGACTAATCTGATGAATACATTTGTTTTTTTATATTTTTTTTTGGATATGTATTATAGCAAAAAGTAAAAAATATAGTTTTTTTCAAATTTTTTTCATATTGTCGCTCTTTTTTTGTTTATAATGCAAAAAATAAAAACCTCAGAGGTGATCAAATAGCACCAAAAGAAAGCTCTATTTGGGGGAAAAAAAGGACATCAATTTTGTTTGGATACAGTGCCGCACGACCGCGCAATGCGATGCAGTGCCAAATAGCAAAGAGGGCTCTGGTCACGAAGGGGTAAATCCTTCTGGGGCTGAAGTGGTTAAACAAACATATGGCTGCCGTATGGTCATTTGGTATAGCACAGCAAGAGCAGAATGCTAGTGAAGTAAAGTGTGTGAAACATATATACCTTTGGGGGGGGGGGCGCATGTTCAAAGCAGTCGAGGTCGGACATGTCCGCCTAGAGCTCCGCACCACAGAGGTTCACAGAGCCACCTGAAGCACCCGCCAGGCCGCATATTTTGCTTCCACCCTCCTGCACTGTGCCCGTGAGGTACCTGTGCCATTGTTTTGAAAGGCTCCCGGCAGACGTCTAAGACCAAAAGTATCCAGGAGGTACTAGGGCCTCCTCCAAGATAGTGCCGCCACCTTCCTCACATGCAGGCCCCCTTGTGGTCTCACAAGCTGAAGCCACCACCAATCAGAGAGGAGGGTGAGTCAGACACAGACCTTCTGGCCACCCCACTATCCTCCCAATCTTCTACAGCACAGCCAGATCTGCTTAGGTAGTTTGAATGCATGTTACAGAGAGCTCTCAAACAGACCCCAGACTGGATCACAGAGTCCCTCTCGAGGGAGATCTGGGAATTGGGCCAGCGTACATCTGATCTTGAACAAAGGGTGGATGACCTTGAAACCCTTCTTACCAACCATGCTGATGAGCTTGAGGCTCTCCAAGAAGAGAACCTTACACTGCATTCCCAGTTAGAAGATTATGAGAATAAGGCCAAATGCTCCAGCATACTTATTCATGGGATCCCTGAAGCAGTAGTAGATCTACAATCCACTATCACAGCTTTATTTCAGGAGCTATCCCCATCCATCCCAATTGAGAGCCTCAAAATGGATTGGATACATAGAGTCCTTACCCTATACAAGCCGGAGGGTCCTTCACGCGATATAGTCGCCAAGTTACACTCCTACTGTTCCAAGAAGCAACTCCTCATGGCTGCAGGACAACGTGAGGCCCTCACGTTCCAAGGCCATAAATACCAATTATTTGCTGACCTCTCCCAGATAACCATCTCTAAGTGGCAAGCACTCAAGCCCCATCTGCAGGTCCTACAACATCACCACATCACCTATACCTGGGGGTTTCCCTTCTCTCTTTGCAGAGGAACTTCACACTCTCCTTCAAGATCTACACCTGTCCTCACCTCCATCATCACTGTCGACGATCTGCTTCCTGCTCACCACAGAAAGACTCAACCTCCATCCCTGGATCTTTTAAGGAGGGCAGATGTGCTTCTCCAGTCATGGCTCAGTCTGATTCAATGGACTGATGGTAACATTCCGTCACCCAGCCTCTTTTTTTACCCGTAGTGGTTTTGCGCATTCACTACTGGTGCTTTCTTTAGCCCCTTCATTTCTCGACATGGTTACCCTTGGACTGGTAACTGTTCCCTCCTGCTACTGATAGGCTGTTCATTTATTGTGTCTCCACACAGCCTTTTGGTTTCATATTAGCACCTCTCCTCTGGAGAAGCAGATGGAGTTTAATCTGTCCCAGAGAATGTTAAACTTCTTTACGGTTAACTCTTGTTTTTTTGGCAGTTCTTATCAGTCCCATGAGTTCTCGGAGTATGTTGTCCCCACCCATGCTCAACATCCCAATCATTGATCATTCTTGCCCCCACCACCATGGCATTGATTTGCTCTCATTTTCCGTCCCCCCCATTCCCCTTTTTTTTATGAGTCTTTACTCTGAGAACTCATGTATACAGCAGTCCTGAGAAGTTTATTGATATACAGTTCATTGAGTCCCTCACATTGACTCCCTTCACTTAATGGGCAATGTTGCCGTGAGGATAGTATTGAGTACCTATTACCTTGCTTGGTTCATGCATCCTCTTCATAGAACGGAGGCTGGCCCCTGCAAGCTGACTGACTAATTCTTTACCAACCATTTTTATGCTCTGCTTACTTTGAGCTACCCTTTAGATTAGTTCTTGTTACCACTTACCATGTTCAGTTTCTGGGGTAAGATGTGTCCTCCTCTCAAAGGTTGCCTCCTTGTGAGCCTTTCTGAGCTTGCTTCAACTCACATGGACAGTTCTGATTTGCTCATGGATTATACCCTTGAGCTAAGCAATTTTATTTAGGGCACGGCCTCGATCCCTAACACTACTGACTGGCCTTGCCCTCCTGCTTATACCTTAAATTGATATAGTTCTCCCTGTGTGGCTGACATGACCTCTGCTGGCTGTCACTGCAGCCCCCATCCTTGTCCATGGACATCCCTTTATGGGCCCTCCCTGGACAAAACATCCCCCTCTGAGCAGGTACCTTTCCCTGCCCAGAAGGGTAAAATCTCAAGTTCCTCTCCTTCTTTTCTTGGTACCCCCAATGTTGTCTTCTTATTCACTTTCTACACTATCTTCTACCTTGTTTCCTTCCCTCGTCTCCACTTCTCTTCATCCCCACTGGGGGGGGGAGGGGTGGGCCCAATTCAGGCTCCTTACTAGGGATGAGCCACACCCCCCCCCATTCAGTTCACACCAGAACATGCGAACAGGCAAAAATTTGTGCAAACATTCGAACACCGTTGAAATCTATGGGACACGAACATGAAAAATCAAAAGTGCTTATTTTAAAGGCTTATATGCAAGTTATTGCCCTAAAAAGTGTATGGAGACTCGGGCCCTGTCCTAGGGGATATGCATCAATGCAAAAAAGTTTTTAAATCAATTGTTTTTTCAGGAGCAGTGATTTTAATAATGCTTAAAGTGAAACAATAACAATTAAATATTCCTTTAAATAATGTGCCTGGGGGGTCCCCTTAGTCTGTCTGTAAAAGGGTGCACCTTTGGGTCTGGTATGGATTTTAAGGGGAACCCCGCACCAAAATTAAAAAAAAAGAAATTATGTGGGGTTCCCTCTAAAATCCAAACCAGACCCTTATCCGAGCATGCAACCTGGCCGGCCAGGATAGGGGGTGGGGACGGGCGAGCGCCCCCCCTCCTGAACTGTACCAGGCTACATGCCCTCAACATGGGGAGTATGGGTGCTTTGGGGCAAGGGGGGGCTCTGCGCCCCACCCCAAAACACCTTGTCCCCATGTTGATGGGGACAAGAGCCTCTTTACCATAACCCTGGGCTGTAGTTTTGGGGGGTATTGGGGGCCAGATCCCACCCCCCATGTGAATTAGCATCAGGTATATCGTACTCCTACTAATTCACCAAAAAGTGTCAAAAAAAAAGAGAAAAAACCACAGGAGACAATTAGGGACAAGTCCTTTATTAAAAAAGAAAAAAAAAAATAAGTGTCCCCCGTTGTAATCCATCGTCAATCACGGCGTGCGACGGACCCGAAAAAAAAACTGCAACAGCTCCTCCTCCACGGGAGGACTCCCGCTGTCTGCACGCTTTTTGATTTGACAGTTTATTTATATGGCAGGGCGGGGCCACCCAGTGATGTACGCATATGACACACCCCCTCTGACATCACATGAAGGGGCAGGGTCGCTCACTTACATCGTCGGGTGGCCCCGCCCTGCCCAATGGGGAGGAGCTGTGTGTGCTGTCTGCACACAATGCATTATGGGGCACTCCATGGCGATGAAGCCACTGCGAACACCCCATAATGTTCTAAATTCGACAAATGGGCAAACGCGAGTCCATCCCTACTCCTTACCCATAATTAGCCTCACATTCACTTTGCACCATGGCCCCATTGAATGTCCTAACTCTCAATGTTCAGGGTCTAAATTCCCCTCACAAATAAGTCAAAGCCTTTAAATCATTTGCTTTAGCCAATGCTCATGTGGTTTGCCTGCAAGAGACTCAAGTTATTAATCATTTCTCCCCTAAGTTCGTTGCCACCTCCTACCCACAAATATTCTCAGCACCGGCTGATACTAAACGCAGAGGGGTGTTAGTAGCGTTTCCCCGCACTACCCCTTTTAAACCCCGGGCTGAAATTAAAGACCCTGAAGGTAGATATATCATTCTGACAGGCCATCTCCTTGATGTAGATGTAACTGTGGTGTCTTATTGCTCTCCTAATCATAATCCCACATCATTTCTCTCTCACTTACTGCAAGTCATAGACACACACAAGCGTTGGGTACGTTACTGATTTGCGGTTACTCCAACCTAGTAAATTACCCCTTTCTGGGCAAATGCCCCCTCCCAGCTACCACCAGTCCAAGTAAATTTACTTTTAATGTCTATTGCAACAACACTCGCTCCTTGACTCATGGCAGGAAATTAACCCAGCCAGACAACAATTTACTCACTACTCTCACACTCATAAGACCTTTTCCCACATTGACCATATTTTAAGGTCCATCGGGTCTTCCCCGGCCCTTCTATCCTCAGTTATCGTACCAATCACTTGGTCCAACCATTACGCTGTCCTCACATTGCTAGAATCCCTGATACCTAGTCTAGGAGAAGGAACTTGGTGCCTGAACGACACCCTCCTCACCCATCATTCCTATCAGATGAATATTGTCCTGGCTATCAAAGACTACATAACCCACAACGCCACTGTTGACGTTTTGCTCTTGACCAATTGGGAGACGCATAAACCTGTACTCTGGGGGATTTGTATTAACCAAGCTATTCATTACAAGAAAGAATGACAGACTCTGCACCAACAATTGGAAGCCACCTTTTACAAGTCCTATGTGGCTTTCCACGACGATCCCTCACCTGCACAAAAACAGGCTCTAGACAATTCTAGGCTAGGATATTTTTTTGATTGACTCAGCTGAAAAGACTGCGCTGGTCCAGACATAAATTCTATATGAAAGCAAATAAACCAGACACTTTCCTTGCTCTATCCCTCCATAGACTAGTCCGTACACACATGCCTATCCGCCTATCCGCCTGAAACTCACTAAGGACTTATATTTCAGTAACCCGGTGAAAGTTCTAGCTGTATTCCATAAACATCTTTCCGACTTATATTCCGCAAGCAGCGAGTTTGACGAAGCCAGAACTTCAGCCCTATTCTCCAACCTTAACCTTCTGTCCCTGTCAGGCTCACAGCGGGCAGAGGGCAGACCTTAAACGGCCTATCTCTGAACTGGAAGTTCACAACTCAATTAAAGCCTTGAAAACTAACAAACGACCAGGTCCAGGCGACTTTACGGCCGCATATTAGAAATGATTCATTGACCTCCTCACCCCCTTGCTAGTTAAGGCCTTCAATTTGATCCTGAAAGGCCACTCTTTCCACACTGACTCCCTTACGGCCATTATCTCCATGCTGCCCAAACCCCATTCAGATGATTCCTCCTGGGCCAATTAATCTCCCTTAATATAGACATCAAACTTATGGGCAAAATTCTCTCCTTGTGTCTGAACCTAGTCATCGAGTCCATTATTCACAAAGACCAGGTGGGGTTTATCCCTCTGAGTCAAGCTGGAGATAATGTCTGCCGGGCAGTCCTATTGTCCCACGCGGCTCGCTCCCGTCATATTCCCACTTGTTTTGTGTCACTGGATATTAAAAAGTATTCGATACACTCTCCTGGTCCTACCTTCAGTTTACGCTGTGGGGATGGGGTTTTGGAACCCACTTTCTCAATTGGGTATCCTCTCTGTACACCACCCCCAAAGCCTACCTCAAATATGCAGGCTAAAAATCGGATCATTTCCCCATCTGCCGTGGAACGAAGCAGGCTTGCCCCTTATCTTCACTTCTATTTTCCCTCGCAATTGAACTCCTGGCCCAAATGATACGCTCCAATCCTAACATTAAGGGTCTTGAACTCGGTGGTCACCATCATAAGCTCTGTCTGTTCGCAGATGACATCCTCCTTTTCCTCTTCTCCCCCTGGCATGGCTGGGTCGCATCACGGTAACTAATATGACAATTTTACCAAAAATCCTATAACTATTTCATGTCCTACCAATCCCTGTTACATCCTATTATTTACGGATCTTGCAACGCCATGTTCACGCCTATGTCTTGGGCAAGATGAGGCCCGAGTCGCCAGACCAATCTTATACTCCCCGAAACTCAATGACAGTTTAGGACTCCCCAACTTTACAAAATATTACCAGGCAGCCCATATGGCCCAACTACCAAAATATCATAAGCTTCGTGAGACGCCTCTATGGGTGGCATTAGAAGTCGTAGATAAATTAGAGTGGAGACTGCAAGCCAGGCCTTCTCGTCCACATCAGTGCCTGACCTCACAAATGTGCTTCTGGAAAAATTGGTCAAGCATTCCCATAGACACACTCCTAAACCTTGTGGGCAGCCTTCCCGGAAGAGTCAAAGCTATTATAGCTGAAAAGGATGGGCCAACTCAATATTGAACCCTACGGACTAAGACTGGGATGCCACAAGTTCATGTACGTCCAAAGGCAGATGTCCCAATACTTTTGGTAATATAGTGTATATTTTTTAAAGCATTCTTACTTTACAGCATGCCTAAAACTGTTGTACAGTACTGGATATATATATATATATATATATATATTGTGTGAGATTAACTCATGGGGATCAAGCTTCCTGAGGAAAATAGTCAGCATGCAGGCAACTTTCTTAAAATCTGGCAACTTGCTAGGTTTATTGATAAAAGATTTGCATATTAAAACATAAACAAAACAGAAAATAAATCTTTGCCGTCTAGCACTAAACTAAACATTATAGTTTCCTCACTATACTGTGTGGGACTGGTCCCCGACACCCACAAAACATAAGCCACAATGCAAACCTTGTCTTTTAAAATCCAAACAGACACAGAGCTCCCTCAGATCCCTCTCTGAGTTCCAGGTCAGAGCTCTAGTGAGATCTCTTCCTGATCATTTAAGCCACCTGCTGGTAGACTCCAGACCACAAACTCTGGACTGGAACCAGCCCTGCCATGGGGGCTGGCAAAATCCGGCCCAGACTGTTTATTCTAGTCCACATGAACGCATAAGAGGTGACAAGTAGAGTCTGTCTACCACTTTGCCTCATATACTGTCACATATCCTCCCCCCCCTGCTCAAGCCCCTGCGGCTGAGCAACTGTCCCAACCATACAGTGGACCCGGGAGAAGGCATCCGCATTGTTCTGGAGTCTTCCCATCCAGTGTTCCACTGTGAATTTAAATGGCTGAAGGGCCAGTCACCCGACTATTTTTCTCCCTGTTGTCACACATCCACTTTAGGGGGGCATGGTCGGTGACAAGACTAAATGACCTTCCTAAGAGGTAGTACTTCAGCGCCTCTAAGGCCCATTTAATAGCCAGGCATGCCTTCTCCCCAATGGCATAGTTCCTTTCATGCCTATTATGTATTCTGCTTAAGTAATTGACCGCGTGCTCCTCACCATCTCTGATCTGGGACAGAGCAGCACCCAGTCCCACCTAAGAGGTGTCAGTCTGCACAACAAACTCCTTTGTGAAGTCCGGGATCATGAGCACCTGTTCTACACAAAGGGCTTGCTTCAAATTCTGGAATGCCTTCTTGGCTTGGTGATTCCACTTAACCATGCCGACCCTATACCCTTTGTCAGATCGGTCAGAGGGACGGGGGGCAAAGTCCGGGATGAGCCGTCTGTAATACCCTGTATTCCCCAGGAAGGCAAAAACCTGTTTTTTATTCAGCGGTTGGGGCCACTTTTGAATTTGCCTCAATCTTGTTTGTCTGGGGCTTGATCAGTCCCAGACCAATAACATACCCAAGGTATTTGGCCTCTTCCAGGCCTATGGAACACTTTTTTGGGTTGGCTGTTAAACCTGCCACCCTCAGAGAATCTACGACTGCTTGTACTCGGAGCAGACGTGATTCCCAATCTGGACTGTGGATGACCACATCATCCAAATAGGCGGCTGCATAGGGGTGATGTGGCCTCAAGATTTTGTCCATCATTCTCTGGAAGGCTGCAGGGGCCCTATGCAGCCCAGAGGCATTCGCTTGTACTGGAAGGACCCCTCAGGGGTAGAAAAGGATGTTTTCTTTCTTTGCTGACTCCATTAAGGGGATTTGCCAGTAACCCTTAGTTAGGTCTAGGGTTGTTATGTACCGGGTACTTGTCCACAAGTTTGTCAACCCATGGCATCGGGTATGCCCCAAACTTAGAAATGTTATTCAGCTTCCAGAAATCATTACAGAACCTGATAGTGCCATTTGGCTTTGGGACCAGCACTATAGGGCTCAACCAGGCACAGTGGGACTCCTCTATCACGTCTAACTCCAACATGGTTTTTTATTTCCTTTGCCACCACCTCCCATCTAGCCTCAGGTATTCGGTAGGGTTTTACATTTATGTGGACCCCTGGTTTATTTATAATTATGTCATGTTGTAGTACTGTGGTCAGTCCGGGTAGGGGAGAGAAAAAATCTCTATTTTTACTGATAAATTCCTTAACATTATTTTGTTGCGTTAGTGACAAGGACTCAGTTTTGGGGACATCCGGAGTCATGGATAGCCTGTCTTCTTGAGGATTGGGCACTGCCAATAAAGTCTCTCTGTCTTTCCACAGTTTTAAGAGATTCACATGGTAAATTTGCTTGGGTTTCCTTTTCCCTGGCGGTTAAACTTTGTAGTTCACTTCCCCTACTCTATCCCTAACCTCAAAGAGACCCTGCCACTTTTCTAGGAATTTACTTTCAACCATGGAGACTAGCACCAGCACTATGTCTCTGGGGTTGAAAGTCCGGGTTTTGGCACCGCGATTATAAACCCTTCTCTGGGCCTCTTGGGCTTGCTCCATATGTTCTCACACCAGGGGCAGAACAGCTGTGATTGGATCCTGCATCAAAGAGATATGCTCAAAGATGCTCCTATATGGGGTGACCTCTCCTTCCCATGTCTCTTTTGCGACATCCAGCAGCCCCCTGGGATGTCTACCATACAAGAGTTCAAAAGGGGAATACCCCGTAGACGCTTGCGGAACCTCTCGTATGGCAAACATGTGGTATGGCAGCAACCTATCTCAATCTCTCCCATCTTTCTCCGCAACCTTTTTCAACACGCTTTTGAGTATTTTATTAAACCTCTCCACAAGTCCATCCATTTGGGGGTGATAGACCAAGGTACGGAGATGGGAGATTTTATACAACCTGCACAATTCCTTGGTTACACAGGACTTAAATGGGGTGCCCTGATCCGTTAAGACCTCTTTAGGGATCCCCACCCGGCTAAACACCTGGACCAACTCCCTGGTGATAGTTTTAGCAGAGTCACATAATCTAGTATCACCAGGATGTGCTGGTGTCCCCAGGCAGACTTTACTACAGGTCCCATGAGATCCATACCAATTCTTTTGAAAGGCACTTAAATTATGGGCAGTGGAACAAGTGGACTACGAAAATGGGGTGAGGGCGCAGAGAGTTGACACTCATGGTAGGATTTACAATATTCTCTGACATCTGCATGCAACCGGGCCAGAAGAATCTCTGGGTTGTTCTCTCCCTGGTCTTATCCATACCCAGATGTCCCCCATTACATGTCCATGGGCTAGATCTAGCACCATCCTGCGAAAGGGTTTGCGAACCACTAGCTGTTCCACCTCGTCCTTCCCTCATTTAACCACATGATACAACAAATTATTTTTAAGAGCCATGTAGGGAAAAGACACCCCCCAATTAGGGTCCACAGGTTCCCCACCCATCGCCTTCATGTTTTCTCTGGCTCTAAGGAGAGTGACATCCCGTAGTTGCTTTGTACAGAAGTCCTCTCTCCGGACCTTTAAATCAGGTACTACTTTCTGTTCACTCTCAGAGCCAGGGTCAGAGACATTTTCTGGGTCATTACCCCCCAGCTGGGAGCTGTCTTCCAGCTCCTCTTGCTCCCTAGCCAGTATATGAAAAGGAAGAGGGTCTCCTCCTTCCTCGGTCCTGCCATCAGTCTCCCCTTCCATTTGGAAAAAAGGGTCGGGCGAGAGCTCCAGTACTTCTACAGCAGGGGGAGCTCTATCCTCCAGACTCCCTGGGCCTTCCCATAACCTCCAAAAATAGGGAAAATCCCTGCCCACTAGGGCGTCATATAGCAGTGAAGGTACTACCCCAATTGAATGATTCACACTGTACCAAGGGGTGTCAATCTCAAACACCACCGCTGGTAGTCACGATTGTCACCATGGGTGCAATTGACTCCGACAGTGTTAGGGTGTAACCTTGCAGGATTTACACAATTGCTTTTTACCAACGTTACCACACTACCAGAGTCAAGCAGTGCAGTGACTGGCTTTCCATCAACAAAAATCACACACATTTGCTTCTTCATGCAATTTGAACATGATGCTGTATATGTGACGTGTGCAAAAAGAGAAAGATGTCTATTTACATAAGTATAATCACATTGCATGGGTTCATCATTCAGGGGACAATCGGCAGCAATATGGCCCAATGCATGGCATTGTTAGCACTGTATGTGCTCTATACCCAGTCCTTTCCAGGGTCCCCAAGACCTTCCTGGCTTCTTTGTCCAGTCTCCAGGTCTAGAGCCCACACTCTCTTTAACCGTAGCAGTCTTATCAAATTTCCCCTCACCCCTGAACCCTGGAACAGTCTTACCGGGTCTGCTGAGCGATCTTTCACCCCTAGATACATTGGAGTGGGGCGCAGATGGGTGCAACAAGTCCTCAGCAGCAGTATATCTCTCCATGAGGTTGGGTGGCGGTTTTGGGGTCCCCATGACTGACCCACTTCCTCAAATCAGCAGGGAGCGCACGTAGATAGCGGTCCATGACCACACAGTCGACAATTTGGGGACCTGGCAAAGTCTCCGGCTGTAGCTACTTCCTGGTGAGGTGGACCAGGTTGAACATCTGCGAGCTGGGTGGCTTGTCGGTATGGTAGGTCCACTGTTGCACCCGTTGGGCCTGGACTGCCATGGTGGCGTGCAAATATCTCTGCCTTTAGGGTCTCATAGTCCTGGGCCTTATCTGCTTCCAGATCAAAGTAGGCTTTTTGGGGTTCACCGGTCAAGAATGGTGGTAACAGTCCCGCCCACTGTTCTTTTGGCCATCCTCACTCTTCGTCAGAAATGCCTCCACGTCATCCGCAGGTGTCATCTTCTGCATGTGGTAAGAGGCGCGTACTAACTTTGATTCCACTGTCACCAGAGGTGCAGGCTCCTTCTTTAATTCCAGGGCTTCTGCAAACTGTTGGTTCATCTGCTGTTGTGTTGCGATAGCTTGGCTACTTTCCTCCCGCTCTGCTGCCGTGGCCTGTGTGACCTGGAGGTTGGTTTCCGGCTGAGCTGCCTATTGTGCTGCGATAGCTTGGCGACTTTCCTCCCGCTGTACTGCAGTGGCCTCTGTGACCTGACGGTTGGTTTCCCACTGAGCTGCATTGGCTTGAAGCAGGGCCTTCAGCATTTCCTCCATCTTGGAAAGGTGCCCGTTGAACTCCACCACATGTGGGAGATTAGCTCGTGGGGATTAACTTTCCTGAGGAAAATAGTCAGCGTGCAGGCAACTTTCTTAAAATCTGGCGGCTTGCCAGGTTTATTGGTAAAAGATTTGCATATTAAAAAACAAACAAAACAGAAAATAAATCCTTTCCGTCTGGCGCTAAACTAAACATTATAGTTTCCTCACTATATGGTGTGAGGCTGGCCCCCAACACCCACAAAACATAAGCCACAATGCAAACCTTGTCTTTCAAAGTCCAAACAGACACAGAGCTCCCTCAGATCCCTCTCTGAGTTCTAGGTCAGAGCTCTAGTGAGATCTCTCCCTGATCATTTAAGCTACCTGCTGGTGGACTCCAGTGGACCACAAACTCTGGACCGAAACCAGCCCTGCCATGGTAAAATCAGGACCGGACTCTATTTAATCTAGTCCACATGAACGCATACAAGGCGACAGGTAGCATCCATCTACCACTTTGCCTCGCATACTGTCACAATATATATATATATATATATATATATATATATATATAAAATAAAGCATTGAAAAAGCTCTCTGCTACTGGACTCTTTCTCCCCCTAAGCACTGTTGGGGACATCTCCTGGTAATGAAACCTTTGTGAATGTGGGCTGCTGTGGGACTAGTGTGTAAGACCTGTAGTGGTGTAGCACAGCTAGGGAATGCAGTTTAGGCCCACCTGGTGTCTCTAAAGTGGTAATCTCACAAAAAGGGGCAAGCAATAGAAGCTTTTATAGTCTGTAAATATGCCAAGAAACCCTAGACCCAAAAGATCTTAGTGTGCTTAGGGGAAGCCATTTATGTCCAGGCATAAATGGGGTAGGTGTACACCCAACATGATCACCACCCCAGACTTCAATTGCAGAGTGGGCATTGTTAGAGACAACAACTGCAGTGAATGTGCAGTGAGGGTAAGCATCCACAGTGACTAGAGATTATGCATAATAAGGCAGAGAAGCTCTGGGTGCTTTGGGGATAAGCCATTTCAACAGTGGCTGAATAGCATTGTCGGCCGGGCACTAAGGATCCAGCAATACTCAAAGAAATTACAGGATTGCCAGGTAATTTATTTACATTAATTTAAGAAAAGAAAAAGGAACACATTGGGAATGTGTACATATTGGTGAACTTTCATAAGACTATTCATCATACTGGCCTAGAGAGACACTTTAACATGGTTATATGAACATTTACATCAAGTTGATATTTTACGTTAGCTGGTTACTTCACTGATGAAAACTATTCAACTGCTGGATCACTTTCTAGCCTTCAGTAGAAGTACTCACAGGTAACTGTATTTAGCAGGTTGATGCTGACCTTCCATTCAAAAAAAAAGAATATTCCCTGCCTGACCCTGACCTCAGTACTTTCCTAGTCACTTACATAAAACAAGCATGCAGCTAGGGAAATCAGAGTAAAGTCAATAGTTGTAGTCTGCATATTTAATTTTAAAGAACTTAAAGTGGAATTAAACCCAAAACCAATGATATAATATATTGCAGCTTACCAGGCATTAGATGTGGTGGCTGCATTTGTTTTCTTTTTTTAAAAGATTTTTTCCCCATTTTCACCTTGTAATATGGCCAGTAACACACCTCTTGTATTAGAGTGCCCCCACTCTAGATGAAGGGGCACAGGGGGCACCTTTGGATAACATAAATGTCAGTTGGGGGGGGGAGTGTTAGATGTACTAGCATATTTAAATACACTGACAAATTGATGCCAAACTCCAGATCACACTTTATAACCAGTTACAGCAAATTGTTTTGTTTCTTTTGGGATGAAGGTATTACATACTGTAAATAAATCAAAAGTGATCATTGTAAGCACCCCTGTCAGTGTTAACCACTTCAGCTCCACAAGGATTTATCCCCTTCCTGACCAGGCCATTTTTTGGGATATGACACTGCATTACTTTAACTGCCAATTGTGCGGACATGCGAAGCTGTACCCAAATAAAACTTACCTACTTTTTTTTCCCACAAATAGAGTTTTTTTTTGGTGGTATTTGATCACCTCTGCGGCTTTTATTTTTTGTGCTATAAATAAAAAAAGACCGACAATTTTGAAAACAAAAACAGTATTTTTTACTTTTTGCTTTAAAACACATCCAATAAAAAATTTAAAAAATCAAATTTCTTCATACATTTAGGCCAATATGTATTCTGCTACATATTTTTGGTAAAAAAAATCCCAATAAGCATATATTGATTTGTTTGCGCAAAAGTTATAGTGTCTACAAACGATGGGATATATTTATAGACGTTTTATTTATTTATTTTTACTAGTAATGGTGGCGATCTGCAATTTTTAGTGGGACTGCGACATTGTGGCGGACAAATTGGACACTAAGTGACACTTTTTGGGGACCTGTGACACCAATACTGTGATCACAGCTAAAAAATTCACTGACACTGTATAAATGTCAGTGGCAGGGAAGGGGTTAACATCAGGGGCGAGCAAAGGGCAAAGTGTGCTCCTAGGGAGTGCTTTCTAACTGTGTGGGGAATGGACTGACTTGAGGAAGAGAGAGATCTGTGTTCCTCATTAGCAGGAACACAAGATCTCTCTCTCCCTCCCTGACAGAATGGCAGTCTGCCTGGTTTACATAGTCAGATTGGCGTTCTGCCTCTCCAGTCAATGATTGCGGGTGGCCGGCTGCCACCGGAGCCGCTGAATTGCTCCTGCTGTGTCCAACCATAGTGGTAGCGCGACTCTGGCGGATCGCGTCCCAGAGCCGATCCAAGGAATCACGTACAGGTACGTTATTTTGTGCTTAAGGGCTGCCCTACGCGGTCCTTAAGTGGTTAAATGGTTTACCTCAACCTTCAAACTGCTACATCTGCAGGAAAGCTGGTTCTGTTAAAAAAAGCTTGATCTGTTGTTCAGGTGAAAATAAAGGAAAGAAACCATACGAAAGAGAACTAATGCAGCCTCCATATCACAGAAACTGCAATGTAATAAATGTTTGTTTTGGGCTTAGAACTGCTTTAAGCCTTTGGATCAACAAAAATGTCAGGCATATAGCATTTTTTTAAAAAACTAACGTTTAGCAAGGGCAGCACCCTTATTTTTTTCATTACAAGTTACTTTTAAACGTAACCCCATAGGTACAGTACATAACACATATAATGTTGACGGCCACCCCCTTTAAATATTGCCCTTTCTATCTACTTGATTAATTTAGAGAATTCCAGAGCAATAAAAATAAGCGGCCAATATTTAATAATCTACAAGCCTATGAAATGCAAGATTTTAATATATTCATAGACAGTTTTTAAATGGAAGAAAAAAAATCACACTTGCTCATCACTCTTAAATGTCATCTCCCCCCTGTGCATAAAACGAGTAGCTTTATTGATGAGTTTAATACTTAATACTCATTCAAAAGATGAAATGCATTCATACTGTACTCACAGACTTTGTCAATCCTACTGTACAGTGCATGATATACGATCTCATGACAGAGAGAAATAGTGCTATTTGATAACTAGCCTTTCTTTGTCTGGCCAGCTTTCCATCTCGCATTTCTATAGCGCTATGATGACTAATGGGGCTGATATATGCACGGAGAGGCGAGACGCACAACCAGGTAATGGGAAGGTGGGGATTGTTGAGATATGAATGGTAAATCCATTAATCTTTCGAAATCCAATTCAAGCAACTGAGGACAGAGTAAAAACAGAGGCAAAACAGCCGACACATCATTTGTTATCGGCTGGAGTGTGCAAGTCAACTGTTTAATTATCTCACCAAATTCCACACCCCATTCATCAAGATGCCAACGGCCTGTTACAGCGATTGCCACCCACATAAAGACTACATAGAGGTAAAACTCTAACTGGACAGAGATAAAATCTCCTCCTGGAAAAGTAGAGCACGTTCTGTGCCAATGATAACGATTATGGTCCTTAAATCACCCAAATCACCAAGTGATACTTTTTCTAAGAAATACGCAGAAAAAAGATATCTGTGAGTATACACAGATGTTTGTACGTAAATATACCAAAACAACAATTCATTAATATTGTCAATGTAATATATAGTCATCAATAATATAACAGGAAGTTTGATAACCTAAGAGTGTGATTATTATTATGGACAGTGCTCCTAAGTGTTAAAGTATATGAATAGCCAAAACTATTTTTTTGGAAATAGTAAGGAATGATTAAAACTCCTACTGGGTTATTTTGTCTGACTGGATCCTGCTGGAAAATTTTACCTCCAACTACCAATAGAAAAGGAAAGGACATCATCCCAAAGTGACAGGAGTTCCCATCCTAGGCTTATCACTAGTGATGAGTGAAAGTGGAAGTCTAGGCTAGTCCTAACTAAGCCTAAATCTGCCCCACTCCATTATAACACTTATTCTTACTGCCCTGTAAATCACTACCACACTCCTGAGCCATACCAAGCCACATGCTATCAACAAGGGGGGCAAAGGCAAACCACTTTGGCCCCATGTTGATGAGGACTATGGCTTCTTGCCCACAACCCTGCAAGAAGAGGGCTGAAAATATGGAAGCCCCGTTTAACAATAAGGAGGGCCCTAGATACCAGCTTTTTGTGTGAATGAATAAGGAGTACCTAATGTCTGGGATACCAGTATTCTCATTGTGAAAATATGGTCAATTATGTCTCATGGGAGACCCCACCCTTTATTTATATCAGCAGTCATCTGTCAGAGTGGTCAGATGCAGGCAAGCAGTCACTGGGGTAAGAACATGTAGCGAGTTGTGCTTTTTTTTGTTTTTGCTTTCAGGGAGTCAGGTGGGCATCGGGCATCATGGCTGATGTGGATCTACATCACCTGAAAATGTGATTAAAGATGGATGTACATTATGTGACTTTTTTCTTACTTTTTTTTTTAGATTAATAAACAAAAACTGTGTGTGAGGGTTATTTACTGTTTACTTTTTTTGTAAATGCCATGGGCCTGTAAATGGTATGCAGCCTGGTATGGTTCAGGAGGGGGAAGAGCGCAGATTTCTTACCCCCTTTTTCCTGACCAGCCAGGCTATAAGCTGAGATAAAAGTCTGTCATGGATCCTTGGGGGGAACACCACAATTTTTTCTTGATTTTTGCTTTGGGCTCCCTTTTAAATCTGAAGGGTCTGGTATGAAATTTAGGGGGGCCCCATGCCATTTTTTTCTTTTTGCTTGAGGACCCCCTTAAAATTCAAATGGCAAGGATCCCCATGCCATTTGTTTGACAAGCCCTTGCCCATTAACCTAGAAAATGGCCAAAATTTATTTTTTAACATTCAGCTTCCCTTGGCTTTAACTTTAATGGGGTTCATATTTGACACCTGAACTTTACTCATGGCTCATCACCACTTGTTACCAGAACATTTGTCTCTATTCTAAGAGTCTATACACAAACAGGGTGCAAACTCACCCGGAGAACCATGCAGGAACAATGCTTAAAAATATATGTCTTTATTGGAATCAGATTAAAAACCAAAAGAAATATATCACCATGGTAGAAAATGGATTAAAATAAGACAACGTTGTCTAGCAAGTCACACGTGGCCCATACTCACTCCCCATACATCCACTCAATCACCCTAATGCAACTAACCTAGGAGGGGGGGGGGGGGGGGGAGGGCAGGGATCACTGTGGGTGCTGAGCTATTCAGCGTATTGACAGTTCCTGAGGTCCCAAAATATATACTCAATTCCCCTCCATGGTAGCTGAAATAGGGGTGAACCCCCATGTGGTCAAAACAGCTGGTGGATGGGGAGCAAAGGGCTAGATGCTTGTGGTAGTAGTGCAATGAATAGTAACCGATCAATCCTCTTGATATCAGATGTAAACTGTAGTCATACAAGGTAACTCATGTCCTTCAAGTCATCCAGTATGTAAACTGAGTAACGTGCCAAACCCTCAAGGGGTGTGCTGCAAGAATGACCAAGGACACAAAGCATGAAGGGAAGGATTCAGTAATTATCTCCCAATAGCCGTTAACTCTGAGAATACAGTCAATAGCCCTATCTCAGTAAGGCATGTCATATGTAGGCAGTAACTGAGTGGGCTGGAAGGGCTAAATGGGATTAGATGTTCACCTAGCTGGCTCTCAATCCATGTCCTATAGCTGTAGCTGCTACAGCACGCCAGGAAGAGCACACCTTTGGATAGTAGA
The DNA here is from genome assembly GCA_018402905.1 of Glandirana rugosa. NCBI lineage: Eukaryota > Metazoa > Chordata > Amphibia > Anura > Ranidae > Glandirana > Glandirana rugosa. The sequence continues at coordinate 363,174 of BLSH010086813.1, forward strand.
GGACGGGCATGTAGTGGGTGGGCAAGCTCGCCTCGTGGCGTTACGTTCATTCTGTGGCGGGACGTTCGTCTAGTGGCGGTTTTCCGTCACGTGATGGCACGTTCGTTACGGGGCAGTGCGTTAGTTGCATGACGATCGTTGCACGTCACAGATTGATTCGCGGATATATATGTCCATCACTGTAGTACATACATGGCCTGAAGAAGGGGCGAAGACCCCGACAACGCGTCACCAGACCTTCTTCTCTCGCTGCCCAGAAGGGTCCTTGAGCTACACCGGAAGTTGCGCTGTATTACTTCGTTCGGACCACAGGTAGCGCCTGGCTCCACCAGCGTTTACCTCACCACCAGCTGGAGCCAGCCAGCCACCACTTCCCCTCTCCCTGGGAACAGGCAAAGTTTTCTTGGACATTACTACGCTTCCAGTACCCGGACATAGCTCGCAGTGGCTTACACTGCCATGCGATTTTTACTTCTATGTTTGTGGGTAGCTCTTACATGTGTTTTTAATAAAACATTTTTACACTTAGAGGCACGCACACCTGTTTTCTTATTTCCTGTCTAGCAGCTGATGCCACCACACTGCACCATTGTACCACTGCATTGCCACCAGTTACTCGGCTATAGCCTGCAGTGGCTGACACTGCCATGCGATTTTCATCTCCATGTTTATGAGTACCTCAAACAATTGCTCTTACCAAATAGACTTTATACGGTTTACACTTAGAGGCGCGCATGCCTTTTTCCTCTGTTCTCTTGTTTAGAAGATGATTCTGCTTCTGACATGATGCAGCCCTAAAGTGAAAAACCATCCAAGTTTTTGGACTGTACTACCAGTTGATGAGTACCAATTTTGTTACATATGTTCCATTGCACTTTATTGTATCTATTATATCCTTTCTCCTTCACAGTTTATACTATGTTATTTGCACTTACAATGCTTCCTCTTGCCTGATATCTTTAGAATTTCTGTTTAAGCAGCATTAACATTTATAGACTACAACACTATCTCTGGCCATTGTGTGTTTAGCACACACGCACAACCCACAGGGTTATTCTACTCCTGACGGGAATTCAAATCTCCTTACCCCATCATGGGTACCACCATGGAATTCTTACACAATATAGAAATTATCATATATGAGATTTTAGAAGAATTGCATAAATTATTCCCCACAGACATGTTCACCCCCAATGCCAGACTATCCCCAGATCTCACCACCAAATGTACCCAGGTATTTAGGAAAATTGAACATGTCATAGATTCCATCAATCACCACTGGTGGGATAAATTCTTTTTGTTGGAATACCTGACCCACCATATAACACCACAGGGCTTGAGGATCCTCAAAACATGCCCCTTCCTATCAGAAGAACTCACCACTGAGTGGTTCCAACTGTCCAAGTTCTGTACCCAAAAATGTATGAAGTTGATCATTCAACAAAGAGATGTAAAATACCAATCCCGCATCCATACTCTCAAACAACATATCTCAACCCTAAGGTCACTCACCAACCACCTTCCTCTTAAATGGCTTCAAATACTTCAAAGCCATAACAAGAAAAAAGAAGATCTCACCCTCTGTACCAAAATGGGAAAAGCCCAGATGGATTTAGAGGACTATAACTTCATGAGAGTGTTCAACTGGAAAAAACCCAGACCCATACAACATGTTCCCACCAAGCCATGTGCCTCCACTCCCGGTCCTCAACCCCAGAAAGACCCATCCTGGAGGAGAAGCTACATGACTCCAGCCACATCCAAGAACATAAATCCCAACACGGTTGCCTTACCCAAGATCCAGAACAAGAACGAGACCCATCCTCCCATACGTGATGATGCACCACCAGGAGCCAGTGGCACACACACTTACCACACCAAAAGAGGCCCCCCAAGTCCACACTCCAACATGGGAGCCCCTCTCTAAAAACCATATCCAAACTACTCACAAGAATAAAAATACAAATAAAAATAAAAACATCACTCCAGCTTCCAGCTGCAAAGACCTTCATTGAGATCATAGCATCCAGGCCAACACATTCCTGTCTAGGCCCACAGATGGGTTTAAGACCCCCTCTGTGACCACCTCTAATACCACTGTACCCGTCACCCACCTACCCCGTTGCCACTGTGAGTTCATCTCATGAAGAAGACCTCAAAACTCTTCATCCCATCCACAACCACCCGCCACCTCCCCATGGCACACCACCTCCCAAATCCCCCCCAGCCTCTACCAGTCCGACAACCATGCCAGTGGACAATCCCAGTACCCTGGAGGACCCACATCTTGCCACCTGCTCTGTCCCACACAACAACAGTAATTTTTTAGGGACACACCCCTCGCAGAATATGGTCAAATCACAGAAAAAAATAAAACTTGATACAGAGGGAAGCAAGGGGGTAGAGGCAGACAACCAAAAAAGGGTGAAACCAAAAACACTGTAAAAATCTTCAATCTTCCCTCTCATGTACTCACCTAGCTGGAAACATCCTTGTTCCAGCGGGGCCTCAACTTTGCCCCCACCAATTTTCCCAACCCCTTCACCATCTTCAAGGACCTGAACTCCTTCATCCGCCAGCTCACTCTCAAAAGACACTTTTCCATTCAAGCCTTAAAACATCCTCCTCTTAATTCCTCCCCAGCTTCCACCAACTCTACCACAAACGAACCACTCACCAGTATGGACATGGAAGGACTACATATCCTGGAAGAACTCTTTCTTGATGATGGTATAGATTTCACTGCCTATATGGTTGATCCTCCGGCTTCACCCACCATCCCACATACCAACTTCAACCCAAAGTCTGCTTTTTACCCCACCTAAAACAAGGGGCCATACCTCCTCACTTTCTACCAGTTAGTATACACAGACGTGATACAAATGTGTAAAACCAAACCTACCCAAGGTATTCACTCCCCTAATTTCACTCTATTAGAAAAACAAGCTTTGAAGACTTTAGCCGAAGACTTCAACCTTATCATAAAAACAGCCGACAAAGGAGGGGGCATCGTCATTCAGGTCAAAGTAGCCTATCTCAAGGAAGCACACAGACTCTTATCTGATGGCAACACATACCTCAAACTACGATCTGTCCCCTCTACACAGTTTGCTGAGGAGGCCCGGTCACTCACCACCAAAGTTCTCTGTTTTCAATAATCAATGCAAACCCACGGATACAGTAACCACCAGACAACCAGTGAGATTCACAACGCAATACCATGTTAAATACAAAAAATTAAGAAGGTTCTCACCAAACATTGGCCCATTCTACTGCAGGATCCCCACCTCAAATCCATTATCCCACCCAAACCAAAAGTCTTGTATAGAAGGGCTCAGAACATAAAAAACATGATAGCCCCAAGCAAGTTAAAAAAGACTCACCCCCCCCGAACCTAACCAACTCTGTCTCATCCCGCTCATAGGGATGCTCCATTGCCCCAAGGCCCTTTGCCTAACTTGTAAATTCGTCACACGTGGTCAGAAAAACTACACCATCAAGGGCAAGACATATTGTCACGTACCTGGTGGTGGAGTCTGACTTATGCAGTGGTCAACCTCTCTTACGAGAGGGAGCTCGGGAGTACAGGAAGGCACGAGGGTCGGACTGGGTCACTGGTGGTGGTGTGCTGGTCCGTGTGGTACTCGTACTCGTGCAAGCTGAAGCGTAGTGATGCAGGCCGGGTCGATAACGGGCTGGCGGAACAGTACAGATGTGTCAGGCTGAAGAGTAGTCGGGTACAAGCAGAGTTTGTTAACAGGCGGGCAGCGAGGTACAAGGGAGCAGGCAGAAGAGTAGTCGTGGAAGCCAGTGCAGGCGGAGATCAATAACAGGGTTAAGACAAGCCGGGTCACAGGAACAAATAATCAGATCACAGGTTGCTTCAGGAACACACAAACGCTGTAGAACATACAGCACTTGCTTCCTGGTGCTGTCCTGCATAAATGGCCGCTATTGCCGCCATCAGCATGCGCGGACACGTGCAAACGCGCACGGGAAGCCAGAAACGGCCAGGAAGTCCTTTTTCCTAACATTGCCCCTCCAAGGGGTAGCCTCCGGATGCCCAACCAGGCTCTCAGTTCTGGGTGTTTCTTTGGCATGGATGTTGTCCTCGGGTTCCCATGAGTTCTCCTCTGGGCCATACCCCTTCCACTTGACCAAGAACTGGGTTGAGCCTCCCCTCTTCCTACAAGCCAGGATAGCCTCCAACTCAAATTCCTCCTCTCCGTCCACTAGAACTGGCCTCGGTGGAGCTGTCCTCCATCCCGGAAAAAGATCCTGAGTCACCGGCTTAAGTAGCGTGACATGAAACACCGGATGGATTCGCATGGATGGAGGAAGGACCAGCTCGTATGCCACCTTGTTGATTCTTTTCTTTATGGGAAAGGGCCACATGAACCTTGGTCCTAATTTCTTGGAGGGGCAGGAAAGTTTCAGGTTTTTGGTTGCCAGCCAAACTCAGTTATCTGGTTGCAGGTCCAATTCCCCTCGCTTCCCTTTGTCAAAGGCTTTCTTGTTGAGCTCCTGGGTCCGGGATAGTGTCTCCTGTAGCAATTGGTTGTTTTTTTCCAAGAATTCCGTGATGCTTTGGGCCGCTGGCACTGCACTCTCTGGACTCACGCTGGGTAGGAATGTAGAATGGTAGCCGAGATTCACCCAAAACAGAGATTGTTCTGTGGCCGAATGCACCATGTTATTGTAGGCGAATTCGGCAGTGAGACCCAATCATCCTGGGAGAAGGAAGAGTAACAACGGAGGTACTGCTCCAGGGTTTGGTTAGTTCTCTCAGTCTGGCCATTAGTCTGCAGATGGTAAGCAGACGAGAATGATAGTTCAACCCCCAAACCCGAGCATAT